>JAFNEN010000238.1:1212500-1640000 GCA_019343175.1 Oedothorax gibbosus
GTATGAATTTGAGCTGTTGTGGGTTGTAACCATAGATTTCATAGTTAAAGTATTAGATTGGCAGATCACGTGACCTCCAATGCTAACGACGGGACGCGCATGGAGACCAGAATAAGAGGGCGATGGGGCCAGTGTTGCCACCAGTTTTAGGAAAAAAACACTACGAGAAAATACCATTTAATTCTAAAATTACAAAACATACATAAAAATACTAGCGTTTTCACGTTAAATACTCACGCTTTTTTTAGAAGTCACTAAAAAGATTCCAAAATGCAACTAAAATTTTTATGGTATTGTTTTGTAATTTTAGAATTAAATGGTATTTTTTCATAGCGTTTTTCTCCTTAAAGTGGTGGTAACACTGGCCCCATTGCATTTCATGTTCGAATCAAATATGTCATCAAGCTCAAAATTGCCAAATAATTGCTCCAAATGAGCGAAATGCATTGTTTTGCACCCGAATTGAGATTTTTCCTTGAAATAACAAGAGCTTTACCTAATAGTAGATTAAATCGTAAATATTTACTTAATACAATTTGACTTTATTTTTTAGTTAATGCGAAGAACAAGTAATCAAAAACTTTATAATAATATATATTACATCATGCAATTAAAAACGTGGACAATTTATGGAACTGAAAATTATGTCATTATACAATTAAAAACTTCTACCAATTAGAAACCAGATGAAGATAATATACTAAGTACCAGACTTATTTATCTACCTAAAAAAATTTGCTGCATTAAATCAAATTCGGAATTCCTTTTTAATCATACGCAACCTAATTTCAGGAAATAATAATAGTCAGAAGCAAAGACCATTAAATATTATGCATTATAAATCGGGCATAAAAACCAATTCTTGAAAAATTCCCCAAGTGTAATTCAAACACTAGAAAAAACCCCTTTAGAATTGAGAAAATAATATGTTAAGAAGTGCAGTTCAACCACGCGAAAAATACGATACTTTAATGTGCAAACAAAACCATCAGTCAGGAACCAGCAAACAAGACATTCAAGAGAACTAGAAGAAAGTAAACGAAGTTATATCCCCCAAAAAAGTAGATTCTTAAAAAATAGCGAAGGATTTATTAATATTTATATTTTTCAGTCTTATCAAACTTAAGGAGGGATACTTTTTTTATATAAAATGTTTTGTTTGCTTTTTGGAGCTCCGCTTTAAATAAGACAGGTAATTGTATTTTCTCATCTTGTAATCCCGCTTCGCCCGAGGTTATCGTTTCGTATTTCCATTCTTTTAAATCAAAAAAAAGGGATCGGTTATTAAGTTTTCTGTGTTTGGGAAGAATGGCTGGTATTTGTGGAGTTTGGTTATTACAGGAGAGAATTGTATTGTGAACCAATTTTCTCAATGAGTTATTTTCCCCCAGCTTGAGGATTCAGAGAATAGGATTACTATTAGAGAGAATTTAAAGATGTTATTTCATAAGAAGCCAAATATTTGTTTTGAATAAAACTTTTCAGAGTAATTTTAAAAATAAATATCATTTAGAGTATTTGTTCTTGAAGTTGCGAAGTTAAAATTGAGTTTTGTATCAGTTTACTGACTTTCTAAATAACTCACTAATCTATTTTAAGTTAATTATATTTTTTACATTTGGTAAATGCCGTTTTTAACGTATCTAAGTGAAAACAAAAAACTTTAAAAAGCTCGTTTTCACTTTTAAGTCTTTTAGCATGTTTTTCCACTAAGATCTTCAATTGTTAAAAGTAGCGTTGAAAAACGATTTTACTTATCCGATGTTTGTATTTATAGATATTTAAATACACAGAATCGTACGTATGTAAGGTGCTTACTTCGAATTACACGGATTTGATTGTTAAATAAAATTAGTGGATTATTATTTTTAAAAAACTTGCACTTTATTTGCAAGAGAAATTTTTTAATCATAGGAAAAAAACTCGATAAAACTCCAAAATATCTCAATAGTATTGCTCTGATCATCACTTTATTAATACATTCAAAAAACAATTTTTTTTCAGTATGGAATATGAAGATTAATTAAAACAATTAACAAGCAAAGGTTTGAAGATAAAGGGTCGAAAGGAGATTTAATATAATTTATATTGTTCAAATTTATCAATCAAAAGGACATTAAGGTTGTATTTTAACACATATATTAAGAGAAATTTCATGTAGTTAAATTAAACAAATCATATTTTTTAAAAATATGCAAAACTATCTCCTAATATTATTCCTAAGGGAAACAGTTTACTGAAAGTCTCTCGAACACTCTTAGACAGTCAATGATTTTACAAATATTTTCTTCTATTAGGAATTGTTTATTGGACAGTGAAATTGATCAAGCTGGATCATTGATTTGTTATTGGTAGTCAATGTTTTTATTTGTGCTTTAATTAGTTAAGTAAATTATCTCTTGATGTTTAAAAAACATTAAAGTACTTATTTAATGAATAAGCATACATTTGTGTTTACAAATGCAGGTGAGTGAGAAGAACGTTGACCGTAATTCATGAGTGATGTTGCAAGGAAAGAATGCAAAATGTCATGTACGACACAAGTGAACTTGAAAATTTAAAGTCTCTTGTTTCTTGCATCAAGTCTTAAATTGTGATATCTTAAATTCTATGCATCTTGTACAAACACATTACAAATTTTTAATTTTCCACACAAAAATGCCAAATTAAAAATCCCAACAAATACTCCATCGCAATATGTATAAGTTTTACAAATTTTAATTTGGAGCAAATGGTGAACAAATTGATTACACATATAGGTAAAAATATTCGCACTAAATATTTGATAGTAGATTCCTAAATAATTATTTGTTTAGAGAATTAAAACAAATTGTAATAATATTTTATAAAATAACATTTTAATAATCTCCTGAAATAAATATTTATCTTAAATAAATATTGATAGTATAACAGTTTAGAGTAATAGTATAGATGGTATAAATATTGATACTCCTTTATATTTGAATATCGGGCTTTTTTGTACAAAAGTAAAAAAGAACAACTTTACCCTCTTTACTCCAGAGGTAGACATGCGTGAAGCTATGAAGAATTCACTTTACATTTTTTCTTAGAAATAACTTTTTTATGGTAAACAAGAATGTTCAAACCCGATATCTGATTATTTGTATAAAAAATGATTAAGCAAGAGTTAAATCATATTTCAAAGGTCTAGCAACAACATTTTCCAGTCGTAAATTTTTTGACATTTTGCATTAAAACAAATGCCAGAAATGACCATTAATTTAAAAGAATACTGATAGCTTTTTTTGTTTCTTCATTGCATACAACAAATGTGTAGTTTTACAGCTCAAAGCCTCAAATTCCATTAAATTGGCGTGCCCCTCAGTAAATGCTATCCTTCAATTTTTTGAAAAAAAATTACTTGCAAAAAATACTTTTAAATAGAATAAATGTGTATAATTTCTTTTTTATGAGTGAAGATGATATGGTGTTTAACGAAATTAGCAGCTACAAAATTTTAAAAAATTTGAACGATTTATTTTCGCCGAATTTAAAAAGCAAATCTTATATTTCAGTCAATGCCGACAGTATGACTTACGAGATAGATTGAAGTCCGATTCCAAATGATGCCATCTCAAAAAATGAAAACTAACCCAAATTACATAAATTATACCTAGCTTCCTCAACTCACGCAAGAAAGGAAGAAATATCCTTACTCCCTCAAATTGTACCGAAAATAAGACACCATTAAAATAAATAATCATCAAAAAGAAATACTAACCCTGACGTTTATATTAAAAAAAAAACTCTTACAAAAAGAAAAGGAAAGAGGTAGGAAAAACTGTTTTACCCCTAAACTACCTGACGGAGGTAACAGACAGACATTCAAGCCGTCTGGTAAGTAGAAGACAGGCCAAGGACGTAGCCCCCCCCCCCCCTCCCATTCATATTATAAAAAAAAAGTTAACGTCCGGTCGTTGTTACTAGCCCCCGCCACCTTTATCGTTTTCTTCAACCTGTTTAACCTGAGCAAAAAGAGGGTTTTTTTGAGAAATGACGAAAAGCATTTGAATGTGTCTATATTCTTTTGGTTTTTTGGTGGGTTTTCGTCAGGTAAGTGGTGTTTAGTGGGAAATATTCGGTAAGTGAAGGGGCTGGTCCGACTGCTGAAAATCTTCAGTTTTGTTGTTATTGTATAAGTGTTGTTTTTTAGAAGTTGGTTGTTTAGATTTTGTTGTTGATACGGCGTCTTTTTGTCGGGAGAGGCTACGTTTTTTGCAATTATATCGATATTTTTAATATATTGCGTTTTTTTATTATTACTACAAAAATTTCTTTTTGGAATGAGCACTAGATATTTAAACAGTTTTGAAATAAAGGAAACGCATTGTTAATTATACAATTGATTTTATTTTTTTGCTGCAGTTTCCAAATACTAATATTTATTTGAGATTACAAATCGTGCATTTCATTTTAATTCATGTAATATACTTAATTCAACATTAGGATACTTATTGTAATGGAGTTATAACATTTACGAATTACGTGAACTATTTAATAAATTTTCAAGATAAATAATTTATAAATTTTCAGTTGATTAATATTGAAATTAAGTTGATTTGAGGGAACAAGGAAAATAAAAATGTTTTACTCTTCTAAGTTTAGAAATTTGTCTTTCCGCCGTTTCCCAACATGTTTTTAAATCTCACATTTGTATAGAATTCAAACCGTTTTAAAGTTTTAAAAAAGTTCAGTAACTTACAGCAATGTTTTTTTATATAACGAATAAAAAACTAAAAATACCGATGTACCTATTACATTTATTTTCTATTGGCCATCGGAAAATAACAATAAAAAAAACAAAAATTTTATAAGTTCACAACAAAATAACACAAAACAAACTTTAACAAAAATTTTTATCTAATCCCAACCCTTACTCCCCTTGTCATTGAACCCATCCGCGCACACAATTGTGTCGTCACAAGCTCATGGGACAAATAGTGACGGAGGACAATGGGTCTCCATCCAAATAAAGCGGGGGTCGGTGTCGGAAATGTCTGCAGGCTCAATTAGCTCTGCACATCCATTCCTTGGACATACTCATAAAACGATGGAATGTTGGAGGATATTTTGGGGGCAATAGATGGCATCTGTCAATGTTCTTTTAATGGTTTGGAGTTTTTAGGTACGATACGTATATTTTAATGCTATGAAATACGTGATTAAAATAACATCTTTAAATATTCTTATCAAAAGTCATTACTTTTAAAAGTTAGCAAATAATTATTTTTTGAAAACTTACTTTCACTCACTTTAAAAAAAACTTATACACACTATACTTTGTGATAACTATAGCCTACCAGTTTAAAATGTAGGTTTCTAATTGTGAAATAACATGAAAAAATGGTGAATGAAAATTCTTGCAAAAGCAAAAAGTAGTCGATTAAAAATATATCAAAGTTCCATAGTATATACATTATTTTCTTTAAAAAGATGAGTGCACAGCTTTGAAAACAGATATCTCTGAATACGAGCCAAAGGTATCTTTTAATACAATGTTTTTTTCAGTTTTGTTTTACATTTAATCAATTTTTGCATCGATTTGCGAAATTATTTTCGTAAGGTAAAAGAAAATGGCAATGTAAAGAAAATTCTTAAAATTTTCTTAAGGCAATGAGATCTACTACGATGGTCAAACTGACAGATTACAGTAGGACAATCGGCCCCTATCAATTTCCGAGGTAGATAATTAGTAAAAGCTAGAACACATTAAAACAAGAAAAATATTGTAAGTACGCTCTATTAACTTTAATAAAACAAGTGAGAATGAACATAGTGTAGCTTCTGTAACATCAGTAGCTACTGGGAACGCGAGAGAGGAATTCCCAAGGGTGACGTACTAAAATGTACCAGAGAAAAAGAAACACTAACTTCGGAATTGGCAAAGTGGGCTGGGGCCGATTCTTGTAAATAGGTTTGGACCAGTTAGAGGTCTATAGACCAGGAATGGGTAGCGGGGGATAAGGGGGAATTATTTTGTTTGGTTTTATTAGATAATGGGTTTTATTGTTTAACACTTAGGTAGGGAATTGGTGTTTCAGTTATGAAAATACTAAAAGAATGACGTTTTTTTTATTTATATCTGTGTATGATAATATTTTGATAAATAAATATATATATATATATATATATATATATATATATATAATATATATAATATATAATATATATATATATATATATATATATATATATATATATATATATATATATATATATATATATATAAAAATTTATATCAAATATAATTTTTGTTATATGTTATACTTACGAAGATTTTTCCAAATCACTAAGTGTCTTGTCTAAATGGCTTTGAATTAAATAAAATAAACTACCGTTCTTAAATATTGTATCATGTTTTCCTTTTATGAATGTCATAAACTGTTAAAACACCGTTTTGCAACGTATATAAAACTACTTTTCCACGACAGAAAAAAAAGCCAACGTTAATATATTTGTATACCCACAATTTTTAATTTAATCTCCCAGTAATATGTATATTAATAATTATGATTACCATTTCTCACAAAAAGAATATAAAATAAAATGAAAGAATGAAAAGCAACACAACTACAAAAAGTTTTAATTTCAATTTTAAGCTGACTATTTCGAGCAGCATTTCGAATTCAAATTACAAAAGATAATTTTGAAACTTGTATGTTTTTTGTTAAAGCTATAAAAATGTTTGTAATTGAAATTAGTTTAAGGGCGAATTTTGTTGAAAAAAATACAAGTTTCATGTGATATGATTTAATTCAGCTACGATTAAAATAAAGTGGTGTTTAAAAAGAATTAAAAGACATTTCGAAGTAATAACTTATTGAGTAAAAGTGAGTATAGTAGTGAGACTTAATATATGGAAAATTATACAGTCTTAAGTTTTGTTTCAATAATATTTTATCGACATATTTCTCCAACTAATTTTTCCAATTGCATTATTATTTATGATTATTATACGTATTTTAAACTATACATCATAACACTATAGATTTAACACACTACGAGTAAAGAAATACATTTTAAGATTATCTAATGTACAATTTATAATTATGAAGTTTCAAAATTAAAAAAGGTATACAAGTTTCAAAATAAAATTTTGAAATTGTTATTAAATTTAAAATAAAAAATTTTAATATTTGGGTAATTCCATGTAAAATCACCCTGTCAGTAGTGTAAGTCACGTTTGTAAAAAGTGATTATCACTACAACTTTTGACATTAAATGAAAAAAAATTGTGGGAGAGTTGATCTACACTTAATATAACTAAATAATGTAATGTACTTAATTTGATTCATATTTTAAATTTAAAAAGCTTTTAATCTCCTCTTAAATCGTGACTTACACTACAGTTACATGGAAAATTAGCCATTTACTTTTTAACACAAGAAAAAATACCTCAAAATCATTTACATGTATCGCCTGCTATGAATAGGGAATATTTTCATGGGACTATCAAAGTCGCCCGCTAAATTAGACCAAACATAAAGGATGTTAAAAACAATGTAAAACCTTTATTAACGAAACAGTCATCTTTTGTCTAGAAGTTAAAAGCACTTAAGCGAGTCACTTTAGTAATTGTCTTTACGTACGATGAATTGAAAAAGTCATTATGCAAACGATTGCTCGTCATTGAGCTTAAGTTGTAACGTTGGCCACGCAGTACCTAATTTTAAATCATTAAACGCCTGCTTACAAAGTATTTGGAAATTAAACCCGGACATTTGACCTCGTTAACATATTGAAAGGGAGTTGGAACAAATGGATTTTTTTTATTTGTGACAAATAATCATTAAAGAAGCGAAGGACAGACTTAAAAAAAAAAGTATAGTATGTGAAACACCTCATGACTTTTAATTACCACTTAATAATAGATGTGATGCACTAGAATTCGGTAAAGGATTTGTACAAAAGGGTTTTCGTTTTTCAGCAATACCTTTTAAACCTAAAAAGTTCTATGGCACCTACCCTTTGCGCATGTGCGATTTTCTCAAAAACATTACGAGATTCGACTGAGACTTGGAACTCGTGCACCGAATTTCAAGTCTATAGCTCTTTTAGCTTGAGATGTAGGGTGGTTTCAGACAGTCTAACAGACGAACCAATGTTTAAAAATTTCATTCTCATTATCAGCACCCTACAAAACGTGTAGTAAACACTAAATCTCCATTTCGTATCTTCCGATCCCATCGCAATACTTTCATTACCTAACATTTCATATTAAGAATTTGTAAGTAATTATCGAAAAAAACTATCTTCTAAGTTTAAATTGGTATTTTCTTTCATATGAGCAGAGTAAATTAAACAATTCCTATGTAAAAACATTATTTCAATACATTCACCTCTATCTACATCTATAATGCAAAGACCCATTATTAAAAAACTACTTAAACGAATAATCTAGAAATTCTCACTTCAATTAATTTTTGTCAAAAAGATTGCGCCTTTTAGATCGTTCCGACATTTCCCAGCGGATTCTCAGATGAGCTAAATTTTCACCTAGCGCGACATTATGATTAACGATCCAAAAAGTGCTGCTTAGGTTATGAAATATGAGTTATGGATATTCCCATGCGATTTTTTTTATGTCTGTGCAATGTTTTCGAAAAGTGAGAGATTTTTTTTCAATACGCTAATAATACTTTTGACAAATTCTAGAAAAATACGTTATTTTTTGTGGGTATGTTTCCATGTAAAACAAGTCTCTGAAGGTAAAAGATGGAGAGAAATGATAAATAAAATGTTATCTGGAGGTTTTGAGGAAATAAATCTTATTCAGAGAGGCTTTTTTATGCAGTGGAAAATAGACGAATTAAAATTTCATTACTCACATGAGCTAATTACTAATTAATAAGATATTTTTATTTTATGTAAATGAAATATTTTTTTACTAATTGTTACAAAAATATATTAGGATTAAAATGGTTGGAAATACATTAAAATATTTCCTTTTTTATTTTAGTTTGAAAAAATCCTAATTTACTTTTGCCGGGAATTTTATGCCGACTTAAAAAATGTTGTCGGCTGTTCTTAAAATATTGAACTAAATTTTCTTAACAGGCATAAGAACTGGTGCGACAATATTTTGGAATTTTAGGTAATGCAATCTCAATGGGGTTGAAATTTCAAAATAACAATTATACATAATACGATTAATATAATGCACACACAGGCGCGCGCACACACACTCTCATACATGTATTTGTATATAGCTTTGAGTCAAATGATAATATTTTTAATTTTTGACTGTTAAACATGGAGTAAAATTATCCATTACCCCCTAAAAACTCTCCCAAATAGAGATATTGTTATTGAAATTTTGGTTTTATTATAAGTACTCTCTATTTCAGGTTACACCAGTGTTTCACGGGTGCTTCTGTAAAAGCAAACATTTAGGCTCATTTCACACTGAACTTTTACGATAATTTTTGCAGCACCTATGATACACACGAGACGGGAAAAATAACGTAGTTACGATATTGTCAATAATTCCTTTCAACTAATAGTGGAAACAAATTCTATTGCCCATGTCAAAATTCAACATTTGACACGGTATTTTACAGGCGACAAACTACAAAATTCCACCGAACTCCACCAAGTACACCTAGACACAGCAAGTTAATCCACTAGGCAACACCTCTAACAGAAATAATAAAAAAAAACCAGGAAATAAAGTCTACCCCGTAAACCCAGAAGAAGTAGACCTCAATTTATGCCGTGCTAGGGGGTGCCATTGAAATCTTATTAAGGTCCACGCCGGGCGGCTACAATGGCGGATCCACATTTCAAAAGGGCCGGATAGGGCCCGGCATACCAAGGGAGGGCACAACCGGAGTACGTGCCAGGACTGGGCAATGGGCTGGGGGAGGACCTTCCCCTTGGAACTCCCGTTTCTTTTTTTTTTATGGAGGGGAGTATTGATTGTGGTGTACTTTAGGAATAGTGTATCCATGTTCCTGATATGTTGATAAAGTAAATATTTTGGTTTGGTAGTACTCTTTTCGGCATCATGAATCAACCGATGTATACTTCATAATCTTTTCGCAGTTCTCATACTCTCCAATTAGTAGGACAAGATATCCTTAGATCACTTTCCAAAATATGATCGATATTTTAACGTCGAATTAAATTGAAAGATATCAGACGGTTTTCTCTGCTACTCTGAGCACGAAAATCTTAAGATATCTATAATTAAAAAAAGTGTACTAAAAAGCGTTAAATACACCTGCATTTGCAGAGTGGAAAGAGTTATCTTCTATTTTATATGAATCGTTTGACTTGTAATTGAAACATCATTGAAATAGGGCATTGAACCCAATTTGATTTAGCATGCTCCTATACACCTACGCTTATTATGTGGTTCTGAGGCAGATGGGTACTCCTAGTTCTCAAATAGAGGATCAATGCCTAAACGTCGATTCAGTGGAAACTATCAGTTTTAAAACTGCCCAACTAACAGTCTTATTGACATTCATTCCAATGAACGTTAGTAAAAGATCCAGTTGTTGGATCTTCAGCATCTTTACTTCTGTAGTCTTTCCTGTAGTTTTATGCGTATCCGGCAAGCTTGGGACAAATTCTTCCCCCAAACGACTCACGCACCAGTTTATATATATTCCCAAGGATTGGGGAGCGCTGCATCTAATGGAATAGGATTGGACATCTATTGGTGGTTGTCTCGCACGCTTCGGTTTCAATCAAGTAGATGGACGTGTGGTGGACATGGCCGGTATGAATTGGACAATGGTGGCCATTTAGTGGTTTTAAATTGCTAAATGCGGGCAAAGATATTGTCGGCCAAATTAAAAAGTACCGTCAGCTTGGGTAACTATGGCCTAACGAGGAAACCCTACACTCTTTAAATGGACATCTCATAAAAGTGATCCTTTGTTGATCGGGCCTTTTATTATGAGGCACATAGACAAAGTACAAATAAACAAAAAATATTATTCATGTTTAAAAAGTACCCGTGTTCACGAAGATATTTTTTATGAAATGAAAACTGTTAAGCGTGTACTGTAATAAAAGCTACTTAAAGAAACTAAAATAGTTGAATCAAAACAGTTAATGCAAATATACATTCGTTCACAAAATGTTCGTTTCTAAAATGCTTGTGTATTAATTCCATAATGCTTTAAAATACAATTAAAAAAATCAAATGAAAAGTTGAAAAAAATTACGCATGCTATGTTACAATATTTATATTATTTAGAACTTACATTAGTTTTTAAAAAGAAACTTAACTTAATTTTAAAAATAATTTATAGGAAACTTTTATGACATCGAATATTCGAAGAATATTTAATCCTTAGTATAAATCTTTAAAAGTCATGAATTATGTATAAGACTCGCTTCTAGAAAACTTATGAAGATATTATTCAAGAACATGCCTTTAAACCGTATTTTTATTCACAAGAAAAATTTTCTAAATAGACCACGAAATATTTCAAGTTTCTTCAATCTACATCGAAAATATGTTCATTCACGTTTAATTCCGATGTTGGAATTCAAAAGTACCTTGAACAAAAGCGATGCACAAGTCGCCGCAAGGAAAAAGCCCTGGGGAAAATTTTACCCATAAAATTCCACCATAAACTCCTCTCTTTAACTTTAATATACAACTTTTCTACATTTCAATCTGGCATCGTCAAGATTCGATAGTCATGAAAAGACATGTGGATCGTCTTAGTCCAAAAGGAACCAAACTACAAAATCAAGTTTGAGAAACTGTACGCTAAAGTCCACGTTGTCACTGTTCGCATTGTTACAATAGTGATACGATAAATTTTTGTTACATGATGGGTGACCTACTGCTAAAAATCGCTTCCGCGCAGCTAAGAACACTCCTGCCAGAATCTATTTTGCTTGGGCCAAGGTCGTAACATAGCTACAGATGGGTATTTTCGAAAAGATATATTAAACCCACGAGGACGCCAGTGCTCTTCTTACCTCATGGTCAACATTACATTTCGGGATTTGAAGTCTTTACGGCAAAGGCTACTCGAAATACAAATGGGCAATCTTTTTCTAAATTTAATTTAATTACCGATTGTTTATCTAGTGAACAAACCGCTTTTTCGAATACGAAAGTCTTTCACTTAGAAGCTACACTATTTTTTTAAACAAAACTTCCCTTTTTTCGTTGATTGGAAAATTAGTGGCACTTCTAAGTAACTAAGTAACTAAACTGGACTATGGTAATTATTAAAAAAAAATATTTAAAAAAATACAAATATATATATAAATTTTAATAAAATATTACTCGGTACCTTTCAGATAAATGAGGCATTTTTTAGCTAGTTCTCATATCTTTTCTTTTGGTTGGATGGTGTAGAAGGCATATCTAACATTTCTGGTTGAAGAACGAATCGTCAAGTCAGCAAACATATCGTACGAGTGAAAAGGAAATTGAAAACCTAAGCAGAAATCTAAATTCAGACCGGGCATCTCGAGCCATACATATTTAAATTCGTGAGTTTCGATTATTGAAAGGGAGGGGAAGGGGATGTTGCACAAGCCTTTTGACAAAAAACGGAACAGGAAAAAAACTGAGGAGTCGTGTCCGAAAACATGAGTATCAGGAATAGAGAAGTATGTCCTGGCCACACACCAGATTTACACTCGCCAAAATTCAAAGTTTTACTCCCCCGTATATACGGAACTGTCTACGCGTCTGTGGAAAAGAGACGATTTTGTCACGTTAATCAAATGGGAGATGCTTCTTTTTCAAGTATAATACAATATTACTTGTTAAATTTTGTTTGTGATAATCATGAAATGTATATTCAAAATGAAAATGTAAACAAGTAGATTCGTGACAGAAGATAACATTTAAACCCACTTATACACAAGATTGCGCATTTACAGCAAAAAGTTTACGAAAACGAATGTTTAATTTTAATAAAGACAGGTTACATTCCAAATTGGCTACTTAAACTTCGCAAATTCACTTAATATTTAAATTATTTGATAAATTTATTTTTTAATCGAAGAATTAAAGCATTTACAAGTATATATTAAGCATTAAAAAGTGCACATAAATTAAAATGTATTCATAATAAATCAATGTAATGTCACAATCAAAAATACTTAATGACATTCAATAATCTAGCCTTTGTTTTTGAACTATTATAATAAAGTTTAAATTAAAATTCTTAAGATAAGCAATAGAAAATTCACTAGCTATTCAAAGTATCGATCCCTCTCCCAACTGGTCAGCAAACCATCATTACTCTCCCATACTTATGTCCGCATTATTTTTAAAAAATTGGATGTCCGACTTGGATCCCTGATTTTTCTAGGAGTTCAAAGGCTACCTCGTAGACCACTGTGAAAATGCATTAATGTGCAGAGCTAGAATAGTTATCTCCGTGCCAGTCATGGGGACATTGTAGCAAATATCTCCCAATCCTCTAAAAAATGTCTCACCCAGACTTCCTTTTAAGCATACTATGTACGATACCTGACCAAACACTGAGAAGGAAACACAGACATTCGCCACCTACAAGGATTGACATTTTTTTTATAAAGAATAAAGATTCCATTACTGCTTCAATATTCGTTCATTTTTTTTACATTTGAAACATAATTAAATCGAGTTTAGGAAATCTGATCAAAAGTCAAATAAAGATTTTAAATAAATAAAAGCAATCAAATAATGTCCAAGTTTTAAACTTGCATTTTAAAATCGCGCGTGCTTTTTCTTACACTTATACTTAATTTTATCTCGCGCAGCCCCCTCTTATGCCCCCTCAGACCCTTTTGGGTTCAAATTTTGAGAAATCGCTTCTAAAATGATGCATTCAGTACAAAAATTAAATAAGTTCCTAAAAATTGGAATATGTACCTCCAATAGTTTTGGATAATGGATTTAAAATAGAGTGGAAGCTTATTACAATTGGTTATATCAGCGCCATACTACAGCTATACGGAGCTCATTGGCGACTATATAGCTGTTTATTATTAACCATAGCATTCGACTTTACCGCAGTAGCACGGGAACATCGAATGCAAGTGGGACATCAATTTTAAACAACCTTCAATTCTATTTTAAATGAACTAGCATTTTTTTTAGATTCTTAAGATAATTCATAATCTGGAATCTAGAATCATTACCAATCCCTCTAATTGCGGGAATTAAAACTGAATACAGCCTTCGTTTTAAAAACTAACAGTTTAGTTTTAACTGTCTGAATCTTTTTTGTAGTATGCGACCGAAATCGCCTTTTAGTTACCTCACTGCGTATGGATTGTAAAACTGGAAGGAATTATCGCTGTGTCCGTCCGCCTAACGCCACTTTCATAGCTGTATCCACAAGAGGCAAGTGTGATATGTTACATTGCTGTTAATCAACAAGCCAAGTTACATTACAAATATAATTTAAAAATTAGCGGACGGAGAAGTTAGGAGAAGTTAATTTAATTTTTATAAAACATTTTAAGTTGTCTCGCAGTATATACTTGAAATCGCCTCAAATGCATTTTTTTTTGCAATTTTAATGTACAGTTAGTATTTAAAAGATACGCAAGGACCAATGATACATACTTCTTTCATACATAAAGTTATCAACAGAAATCTCCAGAGAGTGATGACAAAAGTCTACTAATATATAAAAGAATGTCTCCACTTATTGGAAATTAAGCTTGTGGTGGTTGGTATAGAAAAATAACCTAGGTTTGGATTATAGTAGAAGCATGAAGGTAATGACAACCAAGGCATCAGACTTTACCGCAGTAGCACGGAAACATCAAATGCAAAAATGGTCGCCCACAAACAATGGTTAATATTGTTAAGCTTTTACTCTAATCCAAAAATGGTCAGTTTTCTAATTATGTCCATGGAGAATATAATATATTTATCCTATTAATGTGTGACTGCGTTTGTCTGAATCAGTCTAAACCAAAAAAATGTAGATACATAAGATAAAAAAGTTAAAATATATAGAAAAAGGGGAAGTAATTCCGCTACTTTTACAGATTCTGTGTACTTTCAGAAGTTTTTATTTTTAAAGTCGATCTTATAGACTTAACAAGCAACAAAATATTTTAATTATATTTCTGGTCTTACGAAATGACAAATTAAAATTAAGTACGAGAACGTGGGTTTAGTTGGTAAGATTTTAATTTGAAAATTTATTGGAAATCTTTATTTGCTAATTAAATTACCTTAATCAGATTTTCTCAACTTGATTTAATTTTGTTTACAAAAGATCAAAATAAATGGAGGAATATTTATATTTACAGTAGTGGAAAGTCTGCACTAACTTTATAAACTTTTTCAAATCACAATAGAAGATACATGTATGGTACAGGCTTGAAGTGCGAGAATTAGTTGAGGAGCTTAGTGGAAGAACGTGCTAATGGCATTTTTGAAAAAATTTAGATTTTAGTGTCAATGAACATACTATTCCATCTTTAAAAGATAACAAGTGTTCCCTTTTTCATAAACTTAAAATTTAGAATATTTTATACCGTTTTTAACGGATTTAAGTGCAAACTAAAATTTCTAAAGCTCATTTTCACCTTTTTCTCACTTAGCCTTTTTCTTCCACTAGGCTCTTCAATTTTGAGGAATGTTGCAGAATTTAGATAATTGGGGTGATATTTGCTACAATTTCCAATGACAGGGATGGAAATATCTATTATAGCTCTGCACATTCAGCCTAGATCCAGTCAGACGTCAAAATTAAGAAATATATATAATAATGCCGGCATCAGCATGGAGGTGATTATAATATAGTTGTAGAGAGGTGTATCGATTAGCGTTAAAATTTACATAATTTACATAATTTACAAGTCCGATACTAGGGTAACGCCCGGTATTTGAAATCAGTATATATCTGTAGCAACAATGAACATTTTTGCTCCCAGTGTCATAGACTCATAGATATTTGTTTCGGGAGGGTATTGAAAGTCATGCCGTTTAAAAAAAAATTGTAAATTAATAGAAGTTTTGAATGCTGTTAAATGAAACTTGTTTATTCTTTATATTTGAAAATGCTTTCTCGGTGTTTTATTGAAAATAACAATTTTACTAAAAAAACTATTTTTATTTTAGACATTTTATCTTCTAATAACAATTTAATATCGAAAAATAATATAAAATATTATCTTAAGAAAGTATAATTATTTTTTTTTAAAAGTCAGTAAACTTTGCTTACAAATGAATGAAATACACATATGTAAAGCTATTTACCGAATATTGTATTTGAATTTTTTAATTCTTGAGTTAAGATTTACAAGCAACAGTTACCTTATAAACCTGATTTTTCACTTGTAAAAAACACTTCTGTGTGAAAACTTGTATTTTTTACCACTTCGTCTGGAGGAAGATTTTCTTACACGCTCCACCTTTGAGCAAAATATTGAAATGAAAAAGCGTAGTGGGAAATTCTCTGATGAATTGTAAACTTTTATCTTCCTCACTACGTTTATAATGTAAAACTGGAAGGTTTTACAATTGTTTAGTGTATCCGTCACCTACTTTTACAGCCGGAACCACAAAAGCCACAGACGTGTGATACGTCAAATAAAAGCAAAGAATCATTTTTAAGTTACGTTCCAAATTTTATTAAAAAATTGGGATAAGAAGCATATTTAGAATTTAAAAAACTAAAAAAAATTAATACCTGTTAAAATAAAATTAAAAAATTAATTTTACTTCATTCATTTCTGCTTTTGACACTTCATTGACTCATGTCACCACTAAATACGAAAAAAAAATACTGAATACCTATCAAGAATATTTGCAACTATGATATTGTTACAAAAACACTTGTTATAAAATGAAATGGCAACCATAGCATCAGACTTAACCGCAGTAGCACGGAAACATCTGAAGCAGCGATGGTTGATTGCAAATAACAAGTAGGATTGTAACAGTCACTCTCACTTAGAACCGATTCCGCACAAGATTTATACACATCAGAAAAGAAACTCAACAAAACATTTAGTCCTATATAAATTTTAAAAAAAAGCTGAAAACGGCTATTTCAATTAATATAAGCTACCGTTTGCTAAAGTTATTTGCTTGCGAAAAATAAGTATTGACAAGAATTAAATTTAAAATCACGTCTGATTTTTAAATTAACAAAAAGTTGGACAGTTCTATGATGCCTTTTTAATAAATTAACAAGGAACAATCAAATAATTATTTTAGGATGCTTACTACGACGTCAATTTAAACTAGTTTATAAAACAGCGACAATTTTTCTTTCCATGTTTCACTTAAATAAGTCTCATAGGTCAACGAAGGGGCAACAGCAGAATAGGAGAAGTAAAATCAAATTATAATTTCAATTTAACGGGTATCATTTTCTTTAATTGGTTAAATTCTAGATATACTTCTATTCTTAACGTTATAATGAAATTTTGAATGTAACCTAGTACGATTTATTGTTTTAATTTGATATATAGCACGTGTCTGTGGTAATTGTGTTTGGGCTGTGAAAGTGGGAGAAGGACAGTCTGAAAGCCACTTTTTCTGAAAGCCACTACCTTCCACTTTTTTTACTTTATAAACGTAATGTCGAAGCTAAAAGGGGACAGTTTACCGGAGAATTGCCCCTACGCTTTTTATTTCAATGTTTTACTGGAAGAAGAAGCGTTAACAGAAATCTTTCCTGCTACTAAACTTCGTTTTATATTTACACTTAAACGCGGAAAATGCCTCATCGCGCTCTGAAAAATATAAATAGCAAAAATATATTTCTAAAAAGTGCGATCGTATACAACCCCTGGCAAAAAGTATCCGATCACCGAAAGCAGTGCCTACGATACGTTCACATCAGTCATTTTTTTTCAATTTTAATATTTTTTTCAAACCTTTTAGGTTTTTTTTGTGAAATATGACTAAATTAGTCAAAGAATGTTAAATATAAACAGAAAATATAATTATATTTAACAATTTTCACGAAGAAAATACATTGAATCGTGAAGGAAAAAAGTTTCCGATCGTCCCTTTGTGAGGAAAAAAATATTCGATCGCAAGCAAACGGAACGTATTTTAAGTGATATATGCAATTTGTTTTACTCGGTGCATGCGTACAAGACCTAAGTAAACAGTATAAAAGGATGAATCGTAGTTTAATAGTTAAAATTAGTTTCGCATCAGCGGAAGTAAGGCTCTAAAGAGAGAATTCTCTAAAGACCTAAAAATTTTAATTGTTAAACGCTTAAGAAACGGAATATCTCAAAAAAAGGTTGCTCAGACATTTGCCTGTTCCCAAAGTAATATTTGCGATATTTGGAAAAATATCGCTCTACTAATGATGTCAAAAATCTTCCTCGAAGCGGTCACCCACGTGCAACATCAAGTAGGCAAGACAGAAAATTTGTTGATCTTGCCAAATATATGAGAAGTTGTACGTGGAAACAACTTAATTGCGAGTGGTCGAAATATCGGGTAAAGGTATGTGCACGTACGAAGCGAAATCGTTTAAATGATAAAGGATTTCCCTTCTGCAAAGCCAAAACGAAACCATTAATGACTAAAAAACATAAGAAAAGTTGTCTGCAATGGTGCAAAAACATAAAATCTGGTCTTGTGATGATTGGAAGAAGGTTATTTTTAGTGACGAATCTCGTATCTGCCTCGGAGCTGGAGTTGGCGTTGGAATATTTGTATGGAGAAGAGTTGATGAAAAGTTCAAAAAAGATTGCCTCAAAAAAAAAACTAAATATCAGTGTTCATTTGTGGTGTGGAATTGCCTGACTTCCGAAGGAGTCGGTAAAATGTGTATAGTGCTGCGAACAATTAATTCTGAAGTGTATATTGATATTTTCGAACTTTTTTTTATTCCTACCATCCAGGAAAGGTTTGGTGACTCCTCCGATTTCATTTTTCAAGATGATACCGCATCATGTCATCGAAGTAAACAGGTCAAGAATTTCTTAAATCGAAATGGTATAAAGTATACATTTTAATATTTTTCTGATTTTACGTTAAAAATGCTTAGCACATAATTTAATAAAATTAAGGCATGTATTTACAATACCCTCACAAAACTAAATCTTTCCTCGGTCAGCACCCGCACTAGGCATTAATCAGACAATAAACACATTCCCTCGGACTGTAAACCAAAACCCCCAATCGCATCCGTTTCCATTCCAACCGGATAACGCACTATCAATGTCCGGTATTTGACCATCAATTCCAACTGTCCTCAATTTGACCCAGCCGGACTGCCGGAATTCGGTAATTGCCACCACGGCAAAATATTCAAATTCCATTCGTCACCCGACAACCCTCAAGAGATGTGTAAGAAAGAGGATAAAATAGTAATTTGTTCTGTTATTTACATTAAAGATAAGTTTGTTCGCGGTGTTCCAAAAAAATTATGTGTTCCTGTAGTAGAAAAAAAGTATCATGAACAATTTAAGTTGTAAATTTAATTAGACACCTCTTATTGCGTCATTTCCTCTTTTGTTTATTGTGGTTTGTTGGCTTTGATTGTGACCTCAACGGTTTAATTTTTGCTACTTTATTAAACCCATTTCTTCGACTTAAAATGATTCAAAAAGGCAATTAATATTCATGCCAATAGCGGACTTAACCCACAGACTTTGGTATCGAGGGTTAACTCTCTAGCCACTCTTCTATAGGCTGTATAGCAAAGTGTATAGGAAAACCCTCGAATCAATTCTTTTGGCCCCTTTTTTACGAAAATGGTACCATTTTATGTTTATAATGTGAATAATTTTTAAACAGCAAGAATCTATTCAAGAAATAACTTTTGAGAAGAGTAAAAACATGGTTAAAATCTCATCTTCATAAAATAAGCCATAGTTAACCATAGTGTTGGCATACCTTTGTTTTATAATAAAATACGCATTATGCTACAAAAATATACGCTTAAAAACTTTCAGCAAATAAATAGCCAGCCCTAGTAAAAATGTGACGTTTACATTTGTCAGAGTGATGGATTAAATTTGTTTTGTTTTGTTTAAAAATGCAGTAATTGTTTCCTGTTATTCCTAAAAAGACAAAGGAAAAAAAAACAGACGGCAACAGATAAAAACTGTTCTGGGAAAGGAATAGACATGTTCGATTCTATTCCTCTATTGCTGATGAAGCAACGTTTTAGTCCAATTCATTTGAGACTGGCCAACAAAGATAAGTAATGAAACAAATAGCGATAATGTGGATATCAAATGGAAATGTTGCGTTATAAAGCTCAAAGGATAAATGGAAAACGTGGATGAAACGAATCAATAGGAGAGCTTCAGGTATTATAATGTTGAAGTAATTTCATTAAGGTCAGAGTAATATTATTCAAAGGTAAAACCAACTTGAGATTAAAATACTCTTAAAATACTTTTCAGTCAAATGTAACATTGAAACATTAGAACGCCATTAAAATTCAAAGTTATTTCAAACTCTAAAAGAGACAATTGTAGCATAACCAAACAATACAGCCAAATTGTGCTAGAATGATAGTCCACATAAATTATTCATAATTAAAATATGTATGTTTATTCTTATTCATTTTATACAGTAATCTGTCTTGCTGGCTATATGACGTTTGCATGCGTCTGAAAATTCTTATCTGTAACTTTAATTGAAATAAATGTGAAAAAAAATCGGAAAATGAACTTTACGGGGTGTGATTTGCAACTGTGTCGTGGTTATTTTAACTAATAAAAAATTTCAAGTTATGAATAGAGATGACTATCACCCTATTAAATTTCATATCTAATTTATATTCCAGCATACAACAGGTAAGCGTCAGCATTTTTGGTCCAGACTCGCCCCGGATATTCTAACTTTCGAACATACTTAAATACAACTTCCAAATTCTAAATTACAGCTATGTTCTGCAGGTCCAAAAACTTATAGTTTCCTTCGCTCGGATGAAATTTAAATGTATATATTTCTCTTCAACTCACTGTCACTTAAACTACGAAGTTCCATGACCTTTCTTACGGGATATGAAAAATTATCTAATATGAAAAAAAAATCTGACCACTTAATAATTAATTGAATTTTATAAAAAAAGTATTTTTATTTAGTGTTTGAAAAAAACGCGGATAGAATAACTCAATTTATATCGGATGATATGCAAGATATGATACACAACCGATTCTCAAGTCCTACATTTGCACAAGAATTTATCTTGTCCATTAAAGTTTTCGTTAAGAAAAAAATTCCTTTTAAGTCATTTTGGCAAAATTAATTATGACACACGTTGGATAAAAAAAAATTTTAAAGCTCCCACTTCCTTACAGATTAGTACCTGAAAATAGAAGATTTAAGTACTAACCCGCCTCTCCCCCCACCATTTCCGCACTTTTCTTAAAACAATGTTTATATTTACGATGCTAACACTGTCTCCAGTTAAGTCCAATTTACATTAATTTACGACACCGGTCCTACGCTAGGTAGTTAATTTGTTACAACATAGACCTAAGCCTCGGGAAGTCTCCACGCAGCTGTTGATAGTAGGTTTTTCTGCCAAGTCGAGCCATTAAAAAGCATTGCCAAGGCGTGGATGACGCCTTTTTTCGATGAAAGTTTAGCGACTTATTTTAGAGTTTTTAAAGCCAAGAGTAAAAAATTTACTGCGTAGAAAATTAATTGGTAAAATTACTCTCGCGAAGATGCTTTAAAGTTTGGGCAGTAATTCATTTTGAAGTATTTTGAGGTAGAGTAAGTTTGGCCGGTAATCCAAATTAAGAAATTTTATGTTCGTCTCCAACCATGCTTTATTTTTGTGGATTTTTAGTTTAGTTTGAATTATCGTCGCACTAGAGCTACACGATGGATTTTTAGTGAAAAATTTTATTCGATATATTTTAATACAAATTAACAAATTATTTTGCACTGACGCTTAATATTCCGAAAGCATATGTATAATTTGGAATATGAAATGTATTTCAGAATTCCAAAAACAACATTGTTAGGATTTTCTTGCCAAAGGTAGAAGGTTTCTTACTACAAAGTTTTGCAATCTTAAAACTATACAATCACCAAGAATGTATATTTAAGAAGTAAGCATTATCAAACTTTTTCCACAGACATAAGTATATTGAGAACAATTACCTTTTATTGAAAATCTTTTTATCTCTTAGTTTAACCCATCACTTACAAGCATCTATTTAATGTTATTTTAAGATGCAACTCGGAACTTTTTTTGTAACTTTGTCTGAACAGAATATGATTTTTTTTAGTAAAAAATATAATAATCATAATCAATCGATACCAGCCGGTTATTTAACTACTCCAGGAAACATTGAACCTGATCTTTTCGTCTACCAAGTTAAAACACAGTCTTTCAAAGTTTATTCGGTCTGTTGCACATTTGCCCTTTGATCAACCCCCCTTCCCCCTCATTGCCAAGGAAACACTTCTAACTAACGCACCATTTGGAGTGTAAAAGGAAGAGATAAAAAGGTCTTTCAGATTAAAAGAAACTGATGGAGGGAGGCACAGTCAGAATGTCTTTGGAGGCAAATTAAAAAAAAAACATTTGCTAAATAAATTTAAGAAATAAAAAAAAATTTATGTCAATAAGTGGATATGCAAAAAAGTGCAATTAAAATACATCTTCATAAAAATAATTAAGAAAATAGTTTAAAATCACACGTAATCTGTTCAAGTACAGATACGAAGATGAGCAGGTTCAGCTAATCACTTTGCATTTTTTCAATTTTATAAATATAACAAAATGCATTTAAAAATAATAAATACGATTTTGAATGCAGAATTTTCACTGAATCCGTCTTATTTTCGTGGAAATTGAGTTTTAAGCCGATTGCCGAAAAGCTATTCCTCAACTATTTTATCATTGGTAAACTAAACTTATATGAACTGTTTTTGCAGTGTGTTGTGATGTTGCTAAAAGGGATTACCAAATTTAAGTACCTATATCAAAACAGCCGCTTATCATAGAAGAAAATCTATCAATGAGACTTTAGGATTTAGCAACAATTTCAGTTATAAAAATTCCCTGTTTCGTCTATAACCCTCCCTCGTCCCCCCCCCCCCCCGCACACATATACCAAATTAAATCATTTAAATAAAAATATATAAAAAAATTAATTTAATTAGGTCAAGATAGTAAAATTAGAATATGTTAATTGGTTGAATTAACGTAACATTCTATATTTTTGTAGTTACTTAGTTACAATTACCTAATATGAGTATTACGATGTAGTCAAAAATCCGAAATGAAGGTTGAGTTTTCTACACGTTTTGGAGGGTGCTGATTCCAAAAAGAGGTTTTCGAAAATTGGTCTGTCTGAAACAACTCTAGAGCTCGAACTAAGATCTACGGACTTCAAATTTGGCGTACGGGTTCTTAGTACCAGTAGGACATCATAAAAATGATTTCGAGAAAATCGCACAGCTGCAAAGCGTAGAACTTGTTATAGGCCATAGAACTTATTAGGTTTTGAAGTTATTTAAATTACTCCATAGGATATATAATTACCTTTAAATACATTGATTTATTGAGTGGTAATTGAAAATTCTGGTGTTAAAAGCCTCGTTTTTATTTTCGTTTATGTTCTATTTCAATACTAAAATCCATAACACAATTCCTAGTAACTTTGAAGTAGGAGCCCGACTAACACAGTTACCCCTTTACTTGAATTTAAATGCAACATTCGTTTACTAATTACGATAAAAATTCAGATACCCCCTATTCCAGTTCTGGCCCTATAGCTAAAATTCAATTCCTAAGTAGTAACAACGGAGCAACACAACCATTATATCTCGGCTAATTCCGAAGGCAAAATAATTGAAGTAATTCAAATCACAAATCCTAAGAATTAGAAAAAAAAATGTTTCTGCCGGATAGAAATATTAAATATATTTTGAACTGGGAATAGCGCTTAAACTCTTTGAAAATTTAATCTTAATAAACCTATGTCATGACTTTAAGCACTCCGCATTGTATGATTAAATGCTGTTGAACGGCCCCCCAGGGATTAATAATAACTTCGGTACAATGAGAGAGATAGTAGATTATGAAGATTATATCCCGAAACTTTTGACATGAAAGGAAATAGGTAGAAATGTAGTGTAATTATAATTTCATTTTCGTTATTGTAGAAAACGATAACTGCATAATGAATACAGAAATTATCTATTTTATTTTAAGTCTTGACAATGAATATTTCAAAAATATAGAATCAAATAACTTTGTATCTATTGCGAACTCTTTTTTTTTTTTTGATATTTCGACATGAAGATTTGTAGATAGTATTTACATATTTTTTTAGTCTTATGAAGATTATAAATTTATAACTAATATTATAACTATAAATTAAAATTTATAGTTATAATATTAGTTAATTTTAATTAAAGTTATAATTAAAATTTATAATTATAAATTATGGCTTATACGAGGACAAATTCTTTTAAAACTTCTTATTAATATTTTTCAATAAATATATCTTAACATACTATTTCACTAAAGCTGCATCTACGTATGCAACTTAGTATATTTATTTTATCGTTAGCTATATTATTTTTATAAACTAAAGTCTTTTACTCTGCTTCCGTATTTGAAAGTCTCTGTGTGAAAAGCAAACAATGCACAAATCTATACCAAATACGAAAAATAGTAGATCCAGTAGGCCATTATTGAGCGATCTAATACCAAAAAAAATGTAGAAGACTTACTTTTGTGTTAATAGATATACATGTAACGTTCTTCCAGTAGATATACTTATATAAGCTTCCAGTTAAAATATATTCGGTGTAGTCTTAGTGTGGCATTTGTTTTGGAAAAACAGTGAAATAGCAGACAGACTTTACAAAACATTTCTTAAATGTTATGGCTGATTTTTTGAAAATAAACTGTTATTGTGTAAATTTAACAGCTCCTTTGCAGTTACTAAAGATATCAATAACTTTTTTAATAATGATTATACAAACGCAGCATTTGTTCAGGGCAAGCAGTCGAAAGGCACAGCAAGGTTGAGACTTCTTATTTACCAGTCCCTTTAGACAGTAATTTTTTCTTATTCACGCCCTTCGAAACGACAACATAAGTTAATAAAGTGTTCCACTTATTGATATCTCCGGTAACTTTAACCCTCTGAGGGATACAGACGTATAAACGTTTCACCTGCCGTCAGATTTTTCAGCAAGACACATAATTTTTTTAAATGTATAAATTTAATAATTTTTATTAAAATTTTAAATTCAAAGCACGGAGGAGCCATTTCCGTCTACTACAGAAATATATATATTTTTTAATTTGAAAAATTAAATTTTCAGTTAAAAATTTAAATCCAATGCAGTAAAACAAGTTTACACTTAGCCAATTGCTTATCCCTCAGAGGATAAAAATATTTCAGATTTTACCAAACTATGATAAATAAACTACACATGAAAAGCAGTGCTGGTAACAAAATACTATAAAATCGTTTTGGAAAGAGAAAGGTAACATCCTAATCGCTTTTCTTCAACCTATCTAAAAACAGCCAATGTGGGCACGTGTCTATCTTATTTCGCAGAAATGTTGGGGGAGCGAGTAAACACATAGTCACGTTTGAAACATTTTTCGGAAAGTTGCTTCGGTGGTTGTTTCTACGAATGAAATAAAATAACATCACAAAGTATTTATTATAAAGTTATCACCATTATCATTGTTGTTCAGCGCATTTTTAAAACTGTGTGTAGAAATCCATTATTTTTTTAAGTGAATTAAGATTATATAAATATAAAGTTGATACTAAAAAGCTAAAATAAAATTGATCAAAATGATTTAATTGGAGTGCAAATGAAAGCATGAATTTTCAATTTTCAGTATCCAAATTCACTATCAAGATTATTTTAATCTTTGAAAAAGCAATCGTAATGCAACTTTTTAAAAAAATGAGGAGCATTAAGTAAGGATTGTATGTAAAATAAATGTAGATAACGCGACTGATGTTTAAAAATATTTTTATCCGTTTAGGTTCTTATCTTTAGTCCAACTTTTAAAGCCGAAATTTCAAGACAAAAACCTGTTTAGAAATTGTTCAAATTGTATTTCGAAGATTTTTTTTAAAAAATCCTAAAACTCAGAATTAAGAATCTTCTATTCCAAAAGAAAGTTTTTGTAGTTATTTTTTTAAACAATACAAATACGTACATATTAATTTAAATATGTAAATATTTTTATTTCAAAATAATCCTTTAAAAAATTTAAAATATGTAAGACGGTTTAACTTGCAATGGAATTAATGGATTTTTAAAGGGGGGGAGGAGAATTTCTGCATTGATTTTCAAATGTAATTTTAAAAGGTGTGGGCAATATTCCATGGTTGAGATCATTACATCATGGATATTGATTCAGCAATTGTGATTACAATACCGAACTACAATCTCCACTTTGTGGATCTTTCACCGTTTTATAAAGAAACTTTTGAAAATATATCAAGTATAAATATAGATTATAATTTTAGAGAAACTTGCAGTAATTTATTGAATAGAAACAGTGTCAGAGACGAAACTATCAGTTAAATAAAATGGAAGTCATTTTTAAAAGCTTCAATAAAGTTAAAAATGTTAGGAAGATAATATGTTATATAACTAGTAAAATCTTTAAATTATCTAAAGATTGACACATTTTTAACTTCTTCACTCTTTAAAATAATCATATGCATATATTCTTCATATAAATATATATTTCAAACAATTATGTATTTAGAAGTATGTGTTTGAAAGTTATTTTGAAAAAATTAAGGTTTTACAATTAGTGTAATTCGAGGTTTTGAGGGTAAAAATAAAAAATTTTGGTGTGCTATGAATAAAGAAACTCGCTGTCAGTTTTTTTTTTGTGATAAATAGTCCATTTAAATTTTTTCTTTAATCCAAAATGTACAATAAATTAACCACTGAAAAAACTTTTTCCTAAAACTTCCGAAATCTGCTTGATCCTCTTAGTTTGTCGTTTTTCAATACAAATAATAAATCAGCAGCTTCGGTATGGTATTTTTGGAAAGCTGGAACGTTCTAGTTTGCAATAAAAAAATCAATATAAAAAAATTGTAAAATATAGATGTGAAGTGAATTCTACATAGGTCCACGTATGTGTACCTCTGGAAGGAAGAGGTTAAATGCATTTTAGGTTCACATGCAACTTTGCAATCGATTAGTTTACATACTGTTTGTATTTATTTCGCATGCAGACATTTAAATTATTGTAGGCATGGCGAAATTTAGGACATATTTTCAAAAGCTGGGAACTTAATTGCAAATATATTCAACAAGGACTTACCGAATTGGTGTATGGTTGAGCGCTGAGTCTAATACCATCCCGAATGAGCTTTTCCTTCACCAAGTTCTTGAGCTGCATCTTCGGGTATTTGCCCAACTCTGCTTTACCCTCTTCATACTCGTCCGTGTACCTACGTCCACACAAGATTCTGGGTGACACATGCGACGTGGATGGTACAGGTTCATCATCACTGTCCGTCGCAGCTACTATCCTTCTAGACTTGTCATTGTAAGACTTTTTCTTGATGTCCTTATCCAACCTTCTCGGCAGGGATCTCTGCTCGCAGTTGTGGATGATCCTTTCATCTTCTCTCAGATATCTGAGCGTGGATCTCTGATGTACCACAGGAGATTTGTCTAGTCCGTCATAGGGCCACTGGTACTGGTCACTGGCACTGTCTGCACCACCGCACAACATCCTGGGCATGCAACCTGTAAGTGAATCCAACGAGTCGCTGTTGTCTCTGTTGTTGTGGTAGCCACCGGGTTTGCCGTTGCCACGCGCGTTGGACGGCACGGACTGGTGCCGGATAAAAACTGGACGTCCACCAGATCTTGGGTTCGGTGACGACGAACACGACGCGGCAGAAGCAAAGTGGGTACAGTTCTCATAGTCATCCGAACTGCTTTGGGTATTATTCAAATACTGAGTTTGTTCTTCTAGAGTAAAGTACACGGCGGTACCGCCTTCCTGTACCAACCTCCTCACGGCCCGCCGGATAATCTCGCGGTGGGACCCGTTGGTCACACCGATCGCGTCCAAATCCGGCTCGCCGATCTGCTTACAGATCTCTAGATCGTCGTATCCGTTGTCGATAAAACTATCGGAATATTGATCCAAATGCATGGCACGAAGCCATTCGTACACAATGCTGTTGTCCGTCATTTTGTCAAAGGTTTGTTGTGAAATAGAACACCAAAAGGAACACACGCCGGCCGGTGGCAGACGACGTTTTTCAGCCGCGACGCGACCGCACAGCGGCCATCACTGCTGTTCCGACTCCGACTGAGCTATTTCGCTGTTTGTGCTTTCGCGTTTTGGGGGTTGCTCACTCAAACCGGCTTTTGGCTCTGCTCCGGTGGGGATGGATTGCTCGCCAAGAAAAGGTGCCAATTACGATGATTGGCGACGCTGCTCGTTTACCAAAATCTAAAATTTACATAATTTTACATTTTTGATGTAAGAAAAAAAAAACGCTTTTATCTTCAAGTAAAATTGGAAATAAAAATGAATAAAAGCAATAATTTTTATGTAGCTTTATTGTTTGCTGGTTGTACAATTTTTTTACGAGGTTTAATTTTTTTCGTTAAAGTTATCAAAACTGGTATGTTTGTTTTGTTCATTTATTAAAGTCGCACAATAAGCTCTCTGCAACTATCCAGGATCTATCCAAAAGAAAATATAGCAAGGAACAACTCCGCGTAAATTTTAACCAAGGTAAGATAACGATGACCGATTCAACATTGAACATTTTGGCATAAAATGAAAAATGTTATCATTGCATGAAAAAGTCTACTTTATTATTTTATAACTACTAATTTAAAATTATATTACTATACAATTGCATAGTGCATAAAAACATTTTTTTTTTTTTGCAATAGAAAATATATTTATCGACTCTAATTATTTCAAGTTAGACCTTCTGGAAATAGTTATTTGCACTTTTTAATATTTCTTTGAATAACAAAAGAAATTATTGAAAAAAAATACAAATAATTTGTATAATAGGGTAGTCCCGAAACATTGTCTTGTAATTTTGATCATGGTCATTACTGTTCATTATAACTCTTTAAAAGATTAAACATTTTTTATTCTAATTTTCAAAATGTTAGATCATGAAGATAAGCAAACATTCCAGCCAATAGTGCAATGTTAATTTTCCGAAACAAGCCAAAATACTTCCATTTCCTTCCTTTTACAAGGATTAAAGAATTTGAACATTTCAACTTTATTAGATGCGCTATTTTTTATTATTTTCTTAAAAATTATAACAACTCAATTAGAGAAAATAATAGGATATTGTTGATCGTTTATAGTCTACCCCTCGTAAAATTGAGCATTACCCCATATTTTAACAGGAAATTACGACACCCGTTGCTAATAACCCTCGTGTAGTTCTAGTGCGATGATAATTCAACCTAACTCTAACCCATGTTTTAAAGGAACTGTTTGATGACGAAGATAGCACTTGAAATAAAGGCCAAGGTACAATGTTAATATTTCTATAAATTTTTGAACTTTTTTTCCTTTTAGGTAGATAGGTTAATTAAGGTGAAATGGGAATAACTGATGTATATTTAAGCATGCAATATTTAAATTAGTTAATTTTAATAAATTCATTATAAAAAGTTTGATATTATATACTTAAAAACTTTACGTATTTTATCAACATTGATTTGCAGTTGGTTTTATTTTATTTTCCTACACCCTTCCAAATTTATAAAAAAGATTCAATGTTTTACACTGTAACTACAATTTTTAATACGGGAAAAAAAATATGAACTTATTTCATACAGACCTTCTAGCTTTATTTCTGAATCCCATCCTCCAAATTAAATCTACTACAGGCCTTCTTCAACTTGCCACGCAATCCAATAATTTAAATATAATAGACGAAAATAGTGTTTCTCAACTTTTGGCAAGTAATGTAATGTAATCGTTTCCGGCTGCCTATTTCTAACCTCCTATAGGAGCTTTAACACAGCCAATTATGCCTAGTATTTTAGAACCTTGGTCAAGCGACGAGCGTTGGTTCTTTTTTTATCGCACTAAAGAGATTTCTCTCTCATTGTCATCCGTGCATTCGTATTTACAATAGCGATTTTCTTTGACACTAGCGCCACTCACAGAAAATTGACTAAATATGCATCATGCATAGAATAGCAATTCACCTACTCAGATTGTATACTTTATAGTTATTAGACTTCCCGTTATTCATATCTTCGGATTTTTCAGTCCTTTCTCCGATACCCTCTCTCTTAACCCCTATATAATTCCAAATTTCAAGACGTTTGGCGTAAGAGTCGCTTTGGCCACTTTTACAAATCTTAGTGGGTCGCAACCCAACAGTTGAGAAACGCTGGACTGTAACAAAACATACTTCATGTTGTTTGTATAATGTCAGAGTATAAAGGAAAAAATACTACATTACATTTCGATTATAAAGCATTTTAATTTTTAAAATTACAGTTTGTCTTGTATTTCAAATCTTAGCGTTTGCCTACTTTAAATTCTTTCTGAACTTTATATTTACTAAATTACACTTAAATTTGCGTTCGATTCGTTTGTTTCTATTCATTCCATTACTATACATTTTCTTCCAGCAATAAAACGTCCGAAGGATAAACCTCAATCAGAAATAATGACCCTACTCTCGCAAATATATTCTGATTCTGCAAAACCAAACTTAATTCCTCCCTACCCGCAAACCTCAAAATGGAGAATAAACTGCCGATCTCTAAAAATTCCACAAATATCATCATGGAACCAAGAATAGGGGGCAGGCACAATCATTTATTACGCATTCCATGATCGAACTTTATGTTGTTTCTTGATTCTTGAGTTAAGGGGGCTTATGCTTGTGTATGCTGGGGCGCCGGTTTGTCGCCCTATTTGAATTCCATCTCCTTTCTGAATGCTCATTTGCTGTTTATCGATTCCGTGCTTTTCCGGAGTTAGTTCTCCGGAATGCAATCCGGGATGTATTTTTCCCGGAATGTTTAAAATTTCGGAAGCGATCGCTGGTTTCATTTTTCATTCCGCTTGAGAGGTTTCGGTTCGGGATTGGGCATAAGATTGTGCTGATCTAGAGACTTGGAGGATTTTATGTGATTATAAAAAGTAATGAGGTCATCTTGGATGAAGATCTTATCTTTGTTAAAGTTCTTTGCATTTTTATTTATTGTATAGTATATTTTTATCATTATCTAAAGGAATATATATATTTGAGAATTTAAACAAAAAATATCTAATAACTCTAAAGATTTATATCAAATCGGCAAGATCTAATAGATTTATATAAAAATCTGAAAATTTTAAACGTACACAAATCATGCCACTTTAACCTAATATTAGAAAATATATCAAACTAAAATATACGTGGACTAAAAAATTACGGTATTTATCGGTATCATTAAATATTTATCAATTTTTTATGTTCAGTGTATTGTTTAAATTTAAAGTTGTCTATTTATTCCATTATCATCATAATGCATAGCATCCTATAAAGGCTTTCATAAAAAGTGAATCAGAATACAACGTTAACAACACGCCATCTAAACTTTATGTTTCAACTCGGTATTTATTTTTTCTAAACTACAATAATAAAAATTAAAAATATATAAAAAATCTTGTCAAATTCATTTTTACGATAAAAAAAACTTTTGATGTATGTACCACAAAAAGGTAATAATTTGTCCAACAGGCTTTCATTTCAGGACACATGACCACAGTGGCGCACAATTTGCTGCCTGTCTGAACGCGAATGCAGGGCCTGCTCGTTTGCCCAACCAAGTGTGGGGACAAAGCATAAACTCTCTTATGCATGTCAGAGGAACAGTGATGCAAGAATTATTGCAGTAAACTGCAGGGGAAAATTGACTAAACTGAGAATTTATTTTCTTGATTCCCTACTCTCTTAAATAATGATTTTATATTTAAAAAAAAGAGTTCGGTTAAGAGTTCAAAACTTTATATTTTCATATAACCTTACCTTACCTAACCTTTCATATTCACCTTATCCTTATTATATTATAATTGTATATAATCGGAAATAACAGCTTCACTTAAATGCAGCTCATTTACATAATGCCAGAAACCCTTCAGGGCAACATTAGTCATCTTAGGTTAGGTTAGGTAAAACGATCCAGATGTTAGAAGCCCCTCAAATTTTAGTGATTTTCTCTCAAATTAAATGGGCAACGAAATTTCAGCAAAAATTATAATTCTGGTGCCTAACATTTTTTGTAAGGCTAAGAAATAAAGAGTGAAAATGGATCACTTTAACAAACTGACGTCAAGTAATAATTATTTAAACGCTAGTGTTTGATTTTAGACATTGACCATCATATATTCAATCTTACACTAAAGTTTCCATATAGGGACTATCAAAATCTCTTTTGCTTATGTTACTCACTGTAGATAAAGTAATAGACGTAAGGACAAGTTATTGACGAACGAAACACTATTTGCTAGTCAAAAATACTAAAACATAAACAACAACTATTGTCCACACCACTTTACCTCGTAACAAGCACTGACCATGAAGAAATGCCCCAACCCCTCTTTTCCCTTTCAATCTGCAGCCATAAGGGCGCCCGGGAAAGAAATATCACGGAAAATGATGGATGGCGATCTCCCACTGGCACTTTTCCCCTCTTATGTCCAGCTCATGAGGCTGCCTTGAATGGCTGAGGGACACGGATTAACAGGGAGAGAATGTTGTTATGTCCGTACCAATGGTTTGTCCATGCAGCGACAAATGTTTGCTGTCTAGCGTTATTCGACTGGCATACATGGATTGATGGTGGAACATGTCGAATTAGGTAGACAATTTGCAAAGAAGTTGTGTCGTGGTGTTGGGTTTGTTTGCGGATCTGGAGGAGTCAAGGGGTCAGAAATATGATGTTAACACAAATATTGCAATGAAATTATTGGGAATCAAACACTTTGACCAATTTATCTATTTCTGGTTTCGCCTCTGATTTCGCTGAATGAGTAGCTTGAGAATGGGGCTATTTCTTATTAGGAAAACTTATTTTGCTAGAACAAAACTTTTCTTGATAACAATACATAAACTAACTTAGACAAACTAAAAAGGTATAATATCATAACCAGAGAAAAGCAAATATGGCGGAGTAACTAACTTTTTAATAATCAAACACCAAAAGCCACTATCAAGTTTTATTCAAGTTTTGTTACGAGAATATACTAAAGTCAATATTAGTTCGGTGTTTATGGTAACTAATAGTCCTAAGAGACACATAGGAGGTACCCATTGACCATCAGCTAACATGACAGACCGGTATGCTAACCTCCACACCACTGTGGCCAACAGAGTTAGGAAAGGAAGTTAAAGGTGTAGTTAAAGGAAAGTGTTGACGTGAACCATAAGAATTTGTGCTTAGTTAATTGGGTTTTTTTTTGCCTTTACAAGTTTTAATGTTTTGGTAATATTGGAGTCTATAGGTACGTGAAAAAGTGACACATTGGATAAAAATGATTTTTAAGGATTATATTCTGAAGTTTTGGGTTTACATTTCGTTCTTCGCGGATCTTAAAAAGTTTGCATATTTCAGTGATTTCATCTTGTAAAGTCAATTTTGATAATAATGTCACTTTCCTCGTGCAGCACAATATGGCAGTAAACTTTGTATGTTATTTGCTTGAATAATTGCTAAGAATTTCTAACCTTTTGAACACAAATTTAAAATTAACAGCAGTAAGTAGATTTTATTCTACTTTTAAAGTAAAAATAGTTCAGAATTTTAGTTTTATCGATTTATCGTTAAAAAAATATCTCACTTATACCTCAAGTTTAATAATTCTCCTAACACTCTTCGAATCTCCTACAACACCACCTTTAGCTCGAGCTTCAAGATATCCAGAGATGTTTTCTTACCGCTATCCAATTCCAGCACACCTCAAGTGACGCAAACATCCAATCTCCCTCCCTAATAATTCCTTCATAGCATTAGGGTCCTAGTTTATGACATCTGGCGGCGAAAGGTAAACCCAGGACAAACATACTCCCCCTCTCCCCTTTAAACCTGCCCTTTCAATCGCTATGGCCGATCCCCGGTTCCGATACGTAATCCAAATGTCAACAGCCTCTACCTCCATCAATGGTTGGGGCTGCCATATATTGGCCATATGGTCTTGTTCAACCAGTAGTGCTGACGTTAGGGGGCGAAATTAAGTTGCTCTGGGATTTATTTTTGGACAGTGTATTGAAAAGGAGCTGATGTCCTTAATGTTTGTCGATGATGTTCAAGAATGTCAAATTTCTGCAACAAAGGAACAGATGTCAGATACAAGTGTAACAATTTTATTCTGATGACATCGTCTAATTATTGCCGTATCTAATATATTTGTGTCACTGAATTGTTGCTTATCGTAGCAAAGTTTTATGGCTTATAGTATGACATTTCACTCTGGATTCTAAGTTATGTAATAAAAAAAAATATTCCTACATAGCAGATGTAACCCACTACAAAATCCTTGAAGCAATTATATCTTACCCTCGTTAAAGTTACAATTCTACCATTCCATCTGCCAAATATCATTATTCGGCTCTGCCTCAAGCCCACATATCTCCGTGACATACGCCCATAATTGAAACATTTGCTTCAGGACAAGCCCTTCTCCATCCGATTAAGCAGAAACCGCGGGCGATTTCACAAGAACGCCCTAAGATTTGTGGGGACAAACGCATTGTTGCTTTTTCGGCAGAAATCTCATTATGCCTGGTGGAGTGTCCACCCTCCGTTAAGAGAGGTGGAGGAACCAAAGCCAATTAAGGGAACCGTTAAATTGTTTGAGTAATTCGTCATTCTTTAACAAGGTGACTCTCTACCCACAGTGTTCTGACTAATGTAGTTAGTAATGAATGGACGAGACCACATAGAATCTGCGTATGAGAGAGGTTAAACTTGTAATTTGTACTGAACCGCAAAAAAATTCAGAATCAGCAAGACCTAATTTGAGAACTTATGCCATGTAGTGATGTTTAGATATCAGAAAAATTAAACTTTTATTTAACGATTCAACAATTGTTGTCAACATAGGTTAAACTATGAGCCTCATTTCATTACTTTGATTATTTTTTTAAAGATCTCGTAATTTTAATAAAACAGGAATCCTATCACTTTTGACCAAGCTTATTTCTCACTTAACTCGTTGTCTTCGGTATAGTGTGCAGTGAGGTAATTTAGCATGTTCCTGTTTATTGTTATTTACTATTGAGAGTAGCTTCAGTTGCAAGACGTTCTACATCAGAAAAAAAATTTAGAATGTGTGTTGTTGGTAGATGTTTTACTCAGCCTTGATGTGTATAAATGCCCTTACTCTAAATTTTCCATAAACGTTTATATTTATCCTAAAATCAGTTTGATCGTCGTTTCAATATAAAATTTAATTTCCAATAAAAAACAATTTTATTTGGTGAATAGGATTTTTCTTAAGTGAACGACATTGTTCATGGTAAAATTACACTGTATATTATCAAAGGTACAGAATAAAAATTATTAATTTACTGAACTAAAAAAATTAAATAAATAAATGAAAAAATGTGTTACAAATTACATCTTGTGAACAACTTTGAGTTATTCAATTGAAAATTAGAAATGAAACGAACTAAATCAATTTCTGGGAATCATAATAAAAATGCCAGTTTTTAAAAATGCAAAAAGCAATAAAGGACAAGATTTGACTAGAAACATACAAACAATATTTAATAATATCCATTCAATTAATTCGATCAAAGAAAACCATTAAGTACGAAAACCGTACAAGAAAAATCAAATAGGTCATGCAATTATTATTTTTAAATATTAAAATGTAAAGCGCAATTCTACTTGCCGAAACTATAATTATTCTTTATAAAACACATCTAAAAACAACATTGGTTCTTTAACTAACAAACACAATGTACTTATTTAAAGAAGAAAAATAAAGAATAAATTGCGCTGATTAAACTCATTACCATAAAATTTTGTGACATGCAAGAACGTTGTTTAACAAATCGAAACATGTAAACGCGAGCAAATAAAGTAATCTAAAATGTAAACTTATGACTATAGAAAAACAATGGCTTTCGTGACAATAACAAAGATCTGAAGTGGAAAATACACATTTTACCTTATAAATAAATGACATGAAAATTATTCAAAGATATTTTTTTCATAAAATATCACACTGTTAAAAATGTTGTGCTTGGTTTCACCATGATATTGGTTCCTAGTAGCTGCAACGGCTGAATGGTGAAACGTTCCACCATATTTTTGGTATTCGGTTGAACCATTTCTCAGGTTTTTGTTTCCAAATCCAGAAAAATGGTTCAACCAAACACCGAAAAAAAGGTTAAACATTTCACCATTCAGCCGTTGCAGCTACTAGGAACCAATATCATGGTGAAACCAACCAATATCATGGTTGAACCTAGCACCAAATTTTTAACAGTGCACAATACTAAGCACAAGTGTCTTAACATTCGATTTTAAAATATTCAGGAAGTGGTGGTATACTAGTGAAAAAAGTATTCACGAAAAGCAGTCACGCATATATTAAATGTTGAATTTAAAATAAATATACGCTTTTTTTGACTTTGAAAAATTAAATGTGTACTTTTGAAGAAAAGGGCTGATGTAATATTTAATGCCACATACCATTGGCTCTTTTTCTACCAATAACCCCAAATGAAATTTTATAATAAAACAAAACAATCTTCATTACCGCGAAAAAGTAAGGCTAGACTTAATTGCCATCTCCGTTCACGTCATCCAAATATTTGCTGTTCGATTATTTGATTTGCTTAGAAGCAGAATGGATTATTTCAAGGAAGTTACGTCACTTTGTTTCTAAGTAGTTGAATTTTAAAACGTGCGAAATAAAAAAAAATGTTTGGAGGCAAAGCGGTGTAACCCTTCGAGTAACTTGCTTCATTTTTCTAATATTTTCTTTTTCAACTCAGGTTTTTGTAAATGCCTGCCTCATTTGCAAATTGCATGCTCGTTATATGGTCCTGGGTTTGACACATCATTAATACGTCTATACTTAATAGAAAATAGGATAATGTGCTATGTTACAGCATTGCAAAACACCCTCTTCTTATACTGGGGTATGGATATAAAGGATGCACGATGCGAGAATATCGGTGAAAAGGTGCAAATTACAGATCATTATTTTCATAAACGAAGGAATCATATAGAATAAAAACCATAATCCGATTGTTATTATTGTATATTAGGGTTATTGAAGCTTACTTGTTTTTACGCTTTAAGAGATGAAAGGCTAATATCTTGTTTTGTTTTTTTCCAACGGGGCTGCATTATTGGCGGCAAAGCCTTTGCAGACTCGTCATATTCCCATCTTTTTTGTGGCACCATCTAGCACGGCCGCATCTAGGCGACTCTCGTTACCAATTTTGACGAACGAATTACAATGAATCTGAGGTCTCGTGGATGTTAAAGTATGCCGAGATTTAATTTTACCAAGGGAACCCAAGCCAAATGGGTACTCAAGATATCTTTTACATGCCCCATAATCATATGACATGCGTGTTCACGATTTTCCCATGCAGAAAATATGACGACTCAGCCGGGGCTCGACCCCGCAAACTTGGGTTTATGAAGCGAACACGTAATACGTTTTAGCCACTGAGCCGCTTCCATTTCTAAAGGAAACTAAAGAAATAGGATTGATAGAGTAGGTTTGTTAGGTAATTTAATCGTTTCCGGCTGTCTGTTTCTGTAGGTTTGTTATTTCTAATGTAACTTGTACGTTACATCAAAGTACTTAAATGTAATCCTACTTTATTGCTGAGATACTTGAGGCTTGCTATGATACTTGATACTTGAGGCTTGCACTTGATTTTATCATTCATATATTTTGTTACAGCAACAATAATTTTTACAACGGGAAATAATCCACAAAATTTTTAAACATTCTTCAACTTTTTACTTCAGAGTTAATCCTAAGATAATGTTACGGTTTGTCTTGAACTACAGAAAAGAAAATGTAAAATTTCCATTTTTTATTTTAATTACAAGGAATTTCTATCATGGAATTAACACATTTTAAATTACTTTCTATTTGGCTTACATTCTGGACAAACAACTTTTACACCCGTAAACACACAAAAGAAAACTGCCTAACATTTTCCACTTGCTTCCAACGCAGTTACCTCCATGCCTTTCCTTATATATTTATAAATCTCAACATTTCTCAGTTATAAATTTCCAAGTGCCTTACATTTCCAAGGGGCATAAATCTTAATTTAGCGCCACCTGGAGGCCTTTGCTACAGTTTTCACCCGCGAAAGAGCTTCCATCGTTGTAAAAGGGTGCCTTCTTCCAGAAAAGACAAGACTGATGGATCTCGATATTTATTCAATGGTTTCTCGCCGATGTGACGTTAAAATGAAAAGCATATCTCGTAAAAGACAAAATTGGCTCTCGGATGAAAGTGGAATTCGAAATATATAATCCACTCTCCTCTAGGGATAGATGTTGAAGAAGCAACACATGTTTCTTGACCGAGTTTGTTAAATTGGGCATATAGTGCAGTTTAAATAAGTATGTTGTTCAACGTTTATTATTTCTTGTTCTATTACTTCTTGTTGTTAAGACGCAAAAGACGCAAACTAGATGAGAGCCGCGGTAGCTCAGTCGTGTGAAGCGTCGTGCTCGCATAGGAAGGGTTGTGGGTTCTGTTCTCGGCGGTGCTCGCAATTCTGATGGTTTCTGGGTCGGCGCTTGTATTCGACTAAAGACCGCCGTGTTGCTAATGGTGGCTGGGGCACGTTAAATATGTCGTGGTCACAAAGTCCTCCATGTTCCCATACGAAATTAATACCTCTGGGGGTACCAGATCAGGGGGTTATCGGCCTTTGATCTGGATCAAAATTCCAATATGTGAGTGAGAATGGATGTGTGAAAGGGACCTTCCTGTAAAACGGGTGTGTCATGCTGCGAGCAAAAGTCGGACTTCCTCCGTTGTGGCGCTCAATAAAAACGGAAGCCGCCCCACTTCGCCTTAAAATCGGGTAGTTCTCTACTCCGGGCTCGGTTACCGAGTGGCATTAGAAACAACAACAAGGACGCAAACTCATTTACTGTCCATTTTATCTAAACATTGAACACATACAGAGCATTGACTACCATGTTTCCCAATGTAACCGTGATAAGTTTAAGGGTCCTTTTAGTTCAACTGCAAAGTTTTCGTAAATTGATTTTATGTAGCGCTTTTGCATCGGTGTAAAATTTGCACCATTAAAAAACCCTACCCACAATTCAGTGATGAGCTATGTGAGCATGGAAATGAATATTGACCTTAGATATTCCTTATACAAAGAAAGACATACACTCCTTATTTCTATAATTTTTTGTTCTGCGGAAACAGGACCCTGATATAGGCAAACTAGAGATTTTGCTGGTCAGTTATGCAACGTTAATTGACAAAACCAACAACATGCATTATTCTTATAAAATAAACTAAGCAATATTTTATTTAAAAACTCTTTTTTATTGACCTCGTTTACATTCATGACATTTTTTGTCTTTCCGGAATCAATATTTTGTCTTTAAATTGTAATCTTGCAAAAAATAACAGCGTAACCACACTAGTATAACATACCATATTCGTATCAAATGAGTACATTTTATATTTTTCTTGTGAATGTAATACATAATATTTCACTTATGACCAATTTAAAACTTTTAAAGTGTTAATATAAGAACTGAATTCGAAAACAGCTACTTTCAAATTATAGCCCTTACACCCAAGTTTATAAGGAGGAGGGACATGCATCAGAAGTTGGCTGTTTTTATGTCGCAGAATCAATTGCAGGAACCGACCTTAGCTTGGTGTCTCCGTCTTACAGTGGATTGCCAATGTCATAAAAGTTGACGAAGAAGTTTCGTTTTAGAACGACATTCCTGATTGAACTCGGAGTTATGAATTTGGCGTAGAGACTTAAAGAGGTTTTCATAGACAAGAAGGATATAGATATGGGTTTGGAATCATGATTTCTTAGTGTATATAACATTATACTTTTAAAGTGCAGTAGCGCAAACGTCTTTATGCCTAAATTTGATTAAGTTTTTATTGCGTTTTTATCATGTAAATAAAATTGTGGATGTGGTAGGAAGTTTGTTTGGGCTTTAAAGTATATATTTTATGTATACTTAAAAAAGTTATCTTGTGAAAAGTTGAAAAAAATTAGAAACTTATTTTGAAGGAAAGATAGGTGCAGGTGCTTTTTGAAATTTTTGATAAATTGAAGTTTGTTTAAGGCGTACGTATACACTTGAACTTTTTTTTTAATATTTCACTTAAAAATCCAATTTTTTATATTTGATATAATTCATAAGTGTATGAGGGTGCAAGTAAAAATATTTAAAAAAAATTAAAATGTTAATTAATTAATTAGCATTTTATGCCTTAATTAGCATGTTTTTTAAACACTCATAACTCAAAAACTAATTAACTTAGACCTATAAAACTACCATGCAAATTAATCCCCAATTGATTATGAAGTGCGTGAACCTCAAACCAAGTTTGTGGCTCTTTTAGTTTTTGATTTATAATTTTTTATAATAAGCAACATTAAAAAAATCAATTTTTTAGAAAAAAAATTACTTTGACATGCAATATAAAATTAATTTAAAAACCAAATCTTCTTTTTTGAGGTTCACGCCCTCCCTCAAATTATTCTACAAGTAAATAAACAATTCGTTCGACAAAATGTTAATTTTAACTTTAGTTATCATTGTTTAAGCAAAGTAACACATGAAGAAAATGAAGTTTTGAGAAAATTGAGTTTAAAGGTTATAAAAGCATATTTTTATAAAAAAAAACATAGTATACTGTACTCACTTTTTTTTACAGGTAGTCAAAACCTGCAGAAGCATATGCAGGTCCTTCTTTTTTGACAATTTTATCTTCCTTCTTTTTTTTAAGCCCTCTTAAATGCTTTCGTTGTTGCTTCTGCTTAGTGTGGATTGGCGCAAATTCTCTGAAATTCTTAATTGGTCCCTTTTCGTCACACTTTCAACCATGTAATATCCAGGTGTTATATTCATTCTTCGCATAACTTCAAGTTCTGGCTTTGAACCGTAGTTGAAGTGTAACACCGAATCGTAGGTTGATAACTTCACAATGTCCGCACTGGAAAACTTAGTCTTGGGGCACCTCTTCCATATCATGCTGTGAAAGCTTTCGTTTGTGTTTTGAGTCTTGCCATGAAGGCACTTAGCAAGCATCTCAGGTTTTGTTAATCTCTCATAGATGGGTTTGATAAGTTTAATCAGTTCGAAAGGCAATCTTCCCCTGTGTTTGTAGGTTGTCTGCTTGTTGTTTGCTACGGCCTGTTGATAGGAGCACCAACTGTCTTTTCTTTCGGGGCATTTAGAATATAAAGGATGATTATCAGTTGCACACAAATGATAAAATGTACTCCATATGGCTTTAGGCATAACTTCAACTGATGTTGTATTGTTTCTAAGCGCCATTCCAAAATAATTCTGCATTTTATTTATCTTTGCATCAGTTAGCTTACCTTTGCTTCCGATTCCTTTGTTTTTCTTTTTCAGCTGTCTGAGACCTGTACCCAACCTTTTCTGGTAATGTCCAATACATTCTTTTTTCAATATTTCTTTTCCCGGATATGGCTGCAATTCGCAAACTGACGAGTAACTTTTACTGTCTCCGTCCCCGTAGAAATTTGTGTACTCTAGACCACGGGTGTCCTTAGACCTTAGAAAGATGCGACACGCTCCTGCAGACTCCATACTTGTTGATGATCCATGGTGGTTAATGGAGCAGTTGTGTTCGGCTTCCCATGCTTGATATTCAACACTGGTATGGTCTCTCTTGGACCACCTGCGACATCCAGCACAGTCTTTCGACAAAACTTCAACGTCGATTATTTCACCGGTATCCACTGAAGCTGCCGTCACAAACACCATTAAGAGAAGAATACCCTCTTCTTTGCCAGGTTCCGTCGATGGATGCTCCACATTCAGTTGACTCACTACTTGCTGTAGGTACCCGGAAAGCAGCGACCCTCATTGATTCATCGGCCATTCGCCTGACAACTTGCAGCAACTCCTTGTTGTGGCAGTTGTATGCTGATTGATTAGGTGGTGGGGGCATATTCATAACACGCATGAAATTGCTGGCTTCTCGGTGACCACATCCAGATTGCCGCATTGCATACACTAGCCGTCTGTAAACTTCAAAAACTGGCCTTGTTTTTTTTGAAGTGGAACAACGTTCACTAACAAAGCCGCAGTTTGTACATCTCAAACTTAGCTCTAAAGAGCAGCCGTTCCTATTTTCAGAATGTTCTTCGATAGTCATGCTTTTCACCAAACAATCAGAGCAGCTTACGTGTACAAATAGTTTCTTCAAACAGTCAATGTCAATTATAAAAGAAATACCAACTGAGTCACTGTCAGATACCATGCTTTCATCATTGGCAAGTTTGGATTCGGAAGTACACAACTTTTTGGGTTTCGGGGAATTTTCCAAAGAGTTCTATAGTAGGGTAGAGACTGAACCTGGCAACAGCACCATGGACCAACACGGAGAAATATAGGGTGGCATGTTTACACTTTCGCTTTTGGTTGACATACGTTTTGACATCATGTTTATCTTTAATTTTCGTCATTTATTATAAATACTTGAATAAAAATGGTGAAAAGTTGTTCAGCCTACAATTGTACGAACAGACACAACGCATTTGATAAACATATAAAGTTTTTCAAGTAAGTTTTGAATTAAAACAAAGTTGTATAGAACGGGATCTCATTTGCACATGACTATATCTTGTATCCCTATTAAATTAAATACTGAATAAAATTTTGAAATATAAATCTTTCACAATCGATTCCTGACGTTTCTCAAACTGTTTTGCATTGATATATTGGGAGAATTAATCCCATTAGGGGAAATTGGATGCTTTGTAAACAAACTTATCAAACACACAAAGCAATCCGAAAAACGACATGTTTCTTTATAATAATATCGAACACAATTCAGCTTTCATTTAAAATGCATAGAGAAAAGGTCAATAAAATTTACTTTTTCATAATATTAAAATCATAATGAGTGTATGCCTGCAAAACTTAATGCAATGCTTATGGCATGTCACTTGGAAAAAGTCATTTTTTTTATGCAATTTGAAAAAAAGTTTTCAAAGAAGTGTATAGGACTATAAATTTTAAGCAATTAAAAACTCATTTTATTTTAGGTAGTTACTATTGGTATCGTGGGGAGGGGGTTAATTTATGGTAGTTGATATTTTATTTTAGATTTTAATGTTGTGCCCATTTTGTTGAAATTATTAGGTTTCCTTCAAATCCTGTTAAGTTAAAAGCATGGGTGAGAAATATAAGAAGAGTTGATAAAAAACACAAGGATTGGATGCCGAACAAGCACAGTTATATTTGCAGTGTACACTTTAAACCTGAATGCATGTATACAGTGAAAGAAGGTAAGCATTAATGTTCTTGTGCATTACATTATTATTTTATAAAAAAATTTTCACTTGATCTTGATCATACACAAGCGATTTAAAATATTTCAGTAGTGCGATGTTTAGATCTGTGAATTTGTGAATCCCAGTTACAGTATGGCAGTGGAACTGCTGTCAAAAGTGTTTGTGGCTCGGAATCTATGTTTAAGTCCTAGCCATAAGTAGCCTTAGTTTGATTTGCTAGAAAGCTGTAAATACTTAGTTTTTTTTTTTAATTCATACTCTATCACATAAAATTGTTTGTGATTCAGAAAGTGATTTAAAATGTCTCAGTAGTTTAATGATTTTTTTTATTTGTGATCGAAGTTTTTTAAGAAACATTATTTTACAAGTGACGCTTTTTGACAAAATCTGTACGTGATGTGCACCTGGCCGAACACATTTTGGCACACACCAGGTTTCCTATAGTCATTCTCATTTTAATGCAGTCGTTGTTCTTATAATGAATTCTTCATTCTTTAAATGTACGATTTACTAAAAATTTTATATTTCCAGGGGGCCGTACACGTCTAAAACCTGATGCTGTGCCTACGGAATTTGATTTTCCAAGCCATTTCATCAAAGTAATAAAGGAACGACAGACGCCTAGAAGAACCAGAAGAGCACCATCACCTCAACAAGTCCCAGCCGTGGATATAAGCATCGACCACAACTATGGCTCAAAGCATGTATCAGAGCTAGATAAAGTAAAGGAGCAGTTGAAAATATCTCAGAAACAAGTTACCAGAAGTAAAATTAAGTTGAAGCAAACCAGGCGACGGAGACCCAGGATTTACTGAGGAGGTCTTTAGTTTCTTAAAGAAAATGTCTGAGGATAACAAAACAAGACTTACATGCTCTTTAGCCATGGATGAGATGGCTATAAGAAAAGAAATCATATTTCAAGGTGGAACACAAACTGGTTTTGTTGATTATGGTACAGATTTTAGTGTTGAACTAGAAGCTCCTGCTGAGTGGCATTGTTTGACACCCAATTAGAACTGGCAAATTCGAAAAACAAGTTTTTTAATATAAAGGACAATGGTGGCTTAAGCCGACCCTCTAAAAGTGTCTTTCTCGTATGTTTAGCTACTGAGAGAGCAATTCGCTCTGATTATTTTGGTTGTGGGTTTAAAAAAATCAAAAATTCAATATTAAAACTACAATTGTACGTACTGCAAGGACTAATTGAAAAGAACATATTTGAAGATCTTACAGATCACATTCTTTCGTTAGAAATGAACTTGAGGATGGATGACCATATTAATACTTAAAAAAATTAATAATTGAGAAATATGCATCTGTTCGTTTCCACCATGCCACAAAAGTACACACACAAAAACTGCGAGGACCTAATGTAAGGCATAATTTAACTAAACTTATTGTTTTCAAAAATCAATAAACTAAGTATAATAGTAAACTAACATTTTAAATAAGATTTTTTTCCAAAAATACATAAAATTCATAATTTTAAAATAAATTTTAATGCATAATTAATTGCATAATTTTATTTAATTAATTTAATCGCATAATTTTAAATTTTCTACTTTGTACGTGGCATACCATGGTGTTACAATTATTAAAGTAAAGATTAATTAAAATAATTGAAAATAAGGGTGAACTTTATAATTGTTTTTACTTGAAAATTTTAAATGTCCTTATAATTTTGTCCAGTTTCTTAACAATGTATTTTTTGTTTATTATTTTTATAAACTAAAATTTTGTATTATGTTTTTTATTGTTCTTAAATGATTTATAGCACAAAGAAGTATTTTATAACTGAACACAAAAAAACATTTTCATTTAATTCAGAAATAAATTTTTTCTGTTCAATTTTCAGTTGTCCTTATAATTTTGACCATCACTGTAAAATATTTTATAATCAATCTGAATTCTTGTTGGTTTAAATACTTTATAATTTTAATTAGATCTAGTAATAAGCACTGATAAGTTTAAAGGAAAAATAAATTCAACTGTATGTGTATTCATCATTATTGTTAATTGCTTATTACATTATTAAAATTAATACCATTCCCATGTATTTTTTGAGCTTTTATTAATAAACCACAAATATATGATGTAATTTAAGTTTCAGATAATAAAACTAATCAATCTGAATTCTTGTTGGTTTAAATACTTTATAATTTTAATTAGATCTAGTAATAAGCACTGATAAATTTAAAGAAAAAATAAATTCAACTGTATGTGTATTCATTATTATTGTTAATTGCTTATTACATTATTAAAATTAATACCATTCCCATGTATTTTTTGAGCTTTTATTAATAAACCGCAAATATATGATGTAATTTAAGTTTCAGATAATAAAACTAATCAATCTGAATTCTTGTTGGTTTAAATACTTTATAATTTAAATTAGATCTAGCAATAGGCACTGATAAATTCAAAGGAAAATAAATTCTACTGTTTGTGTATTCATTATTATTGTTAATTGCTTATTACATTATTAAAATAATTCCATTCCCATGTAGTTTTAGAGCTTTTAATAATAAACCACAAATATATGATGCAATTTAAGTTTCAGATAATAAAACTTCGTTTGTGCAAAGAAATTATTTGAGTTCTGATATACTTCATTGAATACATTTTTTTCTGTGAAATAAATATATTCTCAATACAAAAATAGCACATCCTAATAAGTATCAAAATTTCAAATCAACTGCTGCATTTGGTAAAATTTATAAGCAATTTAAAATATAGTCAGAACACCCTAAATAGCATCGATTCCAATTGGCCTCTAAACCGAAACTAGGTTTTTTGCCACCCTATCCCCCCTTGAACGAGGCTCCGTAGTGAGCCATGGCTGCCGATGGCGGCGGAATACGAGTCGTTCCTCTACCCTACTATAGAACTCTTTGGAATTTTCTTCTTCCACTTCTCTTGTTGCTTCTTGTTTAGTGTGCTGATTTCCTGCAAATTTTCTTTTTTTACAACCCTTGTTCCTTTTGGAACCCATTTTGAATAACAATCGAAAAATTGCGATTTGAATTTAGCATGAAACACATGTAAACAATATTTAATTTGAACGCAGTCACAGTTAAAATGGAATTGCAAAAAATATAAAACATTACAAATATTAATTATCTAACAATTTAAAAATAACTGACATTAAAATTCGTTTTTAAAGTAAGTAAATATCTCTAAAATGTATATAGTATCAAACTCATCTCGAAACCGAAACTAACTTTTATAATTGGTAGATTAGAAAAACCTCTGTAACTTTTTAATAGAGTGGAGTACCAGTACAAACTTTACATCATTTTAAAGAGGAAGAATTGAGATTCTAATGGACTTAAAAACAAAAAATGCCTAATTTGGTCATTTTTGGCCTTTTCTAGTGTGTATGTATACCTTAAATAACTGCTATGACAATTCTTACTGGATAAGCTAGTCATAATTTTTGTTTCATTTGCCAATACGGAATTTTATTTTTGTATATGTCGTTCTAAAACGAAACTTCTTCGTCAACTTTTATGACATTGGCAATCCACTGTAAGACGGAGACACCAAGCTCAGGTTGGTCCATGCTACGTCTACACGACAAAAATTATATTAGGATACATCCATAAAATTATCTTCACAATTTTATACATATTATGTGTATTAGATAATTGTATGTATTATGTGTATTAGATAATTTATAATTACAACCTGATGAAAGAATGGTAAAAAGAATTTTGAAACCCAACTTACATTTACCTATTTTAATAAATTTCCAATTGTTAGAGTAGGGGGAGACCGGGGCTAGTTTTCCCATGGGGTAAGTTTTCCACCAGGCCTTATACAAGAAATGAACCGTTAGGAAGCGCCAATTGGTTTATGAAGCAACCCGTTTTATGTCAGCTACAAGAATTGGTGCTCAGTTGGTCTTGTAGTATTGTTGTTAGAGCTGTTTTTGTGATTTTTTCAACGTTGAGTGAATTTTCATGCTTACATTCAAACCTAAATCAAACGTACTTTTATTAAACGTACAGTTTTATCATTGCGTATACTAAAAAGTGGCTCCTTTCTCTACCTAACTATGCATTCGTTTTCAAAATAATTTTAAATTCTACTCGTTAAGGTACTAGTGAAGTCAAAATATGACGACGGGGCATGTTTTCCAAAATTTCACTGGGCAAGATTTCCAACAGTGGTTATTCTCTTTTGAGCTATTTTAGTTTACAATAAATCGGCGTAAAAATTAAAAATGTTTTTTTTTTCAAATGTGTTAAATCTTTTTAAAAAGTAGTTGGAAAATTTTCCCCATTACTTTTTGGCAGTCTGGGAAAAATTTTCCCTGCATACGGGGTACGTTGTCCAGCTCAACATGCTTGTATTTAACCACTTGCTGCCCAAAAGTATATTTACATCTTGGAAAAGTATTAATGCTATTTTGTAGATAAGCATGTGAGAAAGACAATGAAATCTCGTTTACCTCAAAATAAATAAAAGTAAAAAATATACAATCAAAAAGAAGAAAACGTGGAAAACTAACCCCGGTCTCCCCTACACACATCACATTATAACGTTCCAAAACAGCCTCTCTATTCATAGTTTAATTTGAAACTGTCATCACTTACATGCTCACCCAGTTCCATCCCAACCGTGCTTTTGATTGGCCTCTGTATTTCCACCCATATTCCACTTATTCACATGTATTTATGGGTTTATACCAGATTATTGCTATTTTGGAAAGTTAGTTTTCTCTATTCTTGTTATTTCTTCAATAGTTTTATTCTACTTAAGATTTTATTCCGTGCACTTTGCGAAGTTTCATTACTTTTTTTTTACGACTTTTACGAATTTTGAATAATTATAAACTCTGTAAAATTTCTATTTAGTTCACATTTATAAGTAATGTGAAGATATTTGAAACATATAGAATTAAAAAAAAATATGGTCATATAATTTTAGAACAAATGTACAGATACCTAATCATTTCATTGTACAATAGAGTAAATGTACTGGTGATTGACTTATTAAAAATCAATTTCTTAGTTTCTTTGAACTACAGAACCACAATAAATTAATTTCCCATTACAATTAAATTGCTTAAAAAAAGTTTTACATTAGGAGAAATTTTATATGAAACAGAAAAGAAGCACTTCAATTAAAAAAATAATATTTCATCGAAAACTAAAATAAAAGTCGAACTAATTTAAATTCGTTTTTAGATGCCAGGTTTTTATGCCAGCCAGAACATGCTCCTAATCTGCAGTAATATCACATCACATTTAAACAGTTAACCTGACGGTAGAAGATATACTGTTGGAAAATGGTTGCTTTCTCTGCAATGCAAAGAATTGGCCTACTTCCTGCTTAGTTGGCCAAGTTGAGGAATGATTTTTTGGCTATGGTGATAAGATAAAGTATCAATCCGTAACATTGGGTGACCGTAGAGGACTATATTCACTTTAAAAAAATTGTAACGTTACTCTTATATATTGTAAATGCAATATTGATACACTGTCAACAAGCAACCAATGCCGCGTTGTTGAATGGACCCAAAAGTTGGTGGATCGAATTCGGCAGATTCCACTGCAAGCATCACGTAGTTGTGAAGAAAGTAAAAGGAATGGTGGAGCTATCCCGTTGTTTGTATCCAAATAGACATTGTTTGACATTTCCAGTTAAGTTACTAGATTTATGCAGGATTGTTCCTAAATTTGTAGGGAAATTCACTGATATATTCTAGGAGAATTACTGATAAACATTGTGCTGTCCAAAATTTCCATTAACATGATTTTTGTTTAGAGAATTGGGCTTACCATTTGCGTTTACTCACAGTCTTCGTTACAGGGCGAGTCTCATTCATTTTACAGAACACGCGAAAAATATCACTACAATATTTCCATAACCTCTCTCGTACATGCCCCACCTTCCCAATAAAGAACGCGGTCGGAATCCCGCCGAGCAATTCGTCATTATGAGTTGCAATTGCAAACAAAAGACCACCGATCTGGAGTTGTGCAACGAGATTCCGCGGAGCAGACAAATTGAGTTAAGGTGCGGGGCGTGAGCTGATTGAAAGAAAAGTTGGGTTGGTTATCCAAACACAGCCGAAGCTTCTGTTACTTTGAGGTTAGGCCAGTTTGAAAAGGGGGATGATGGGTCGATGAGTAAATGAAGCAGGCTCATCTCGTCAGGAAGATATGGTTTATTTGGGTGGAATTGTTTTTCATTTCTGCCTGGAAGATGTGTTTGGAGGATAGTCCGAAAGTTCCATGTATGAAAGTATGCAAGAGTTTTTCAAAGTGTTTTATGCAGAATTTTACTTCTTACTTTTCTTTGAAAAATTATTTTGCACTTTTATAAATTTTGTGCTTGGTTTGGTTTCACCATAATAATGGTTCCTGGTAGCTGCAATGGCCGTGGGGTGAAATGTTTCACCATATTTATGGTATTCGGTCGACCCATTTTTCAGTTTTGGAAACCAAAACCTGAGAAATGATTCAACCAAATACCGATAATTTAGTGAAACACATTTTACCACACAGCCGTTGCAGTACATTTTTAATGAAATCAAGCGCGGAATTTTTAACAGTGTGTAATGCTGATGTTGGGTAAGGATTAAATAGTCATGCTATTTTCAAAATTCAACTAAAGGAAAGCAATTGATTGTGCAAGTAGGCTTATGTTAAGGTAAAGGGGTTTGGTTATTTACAAATGCTGTAATGCATTGAATCTTGGCCAGTTGATAAAGGATGACTTAGGACGGTGAGTCGATGAATAAGTCAAGCTGGCTTACTTCGTCTAAATTAAGTATTTTAGTCAGACTGAGAGGGATTTATTATTTTCATTTTAAGAATAAAATTCAAAATAAATAGATTTTGGCAGGACTTAGTTCATCAGAACATTTAAATTTTATTTTGATTGTATGGATCTGTAGCTTGTGAAGCGGAGAGAGTGTTAAAAAAGTGCATTATAAAAAAATTAATTATTAATGTAAAAGGTTGGGTAAAACGTTACAGATTGTCATGAGGAAGTTAAAAATTATATAATTAGTTTAAACTAAACAATAAATGGAACCATGTAAATAGTTGTCTACGAAAATACAGTAGTAAATTTAAAAGGAAAATAGATAGTTATATAGTTCGATTAATTTATCTCAGTAAATAATCTGACCCCCCAAACCTGGACTGGATAATTTATTCTGACAGTTCCAGTTTTACCATCGATTTTTACCCACCGTACAATTTCATGATGAAGTTACACAATATTCGGTAACAGAAGTTACTTTTTTAAGGGTTTCTTTGTGATTTATGGTCCTGTTTCTATAAGACTGTAAAGCTAATGACAAGAAAATCTTGACTCCTTCTACGTCGCTCAGTCGTCTTATATTTAAAGAATTTTAAAGTATATATTTTCCTCCCAAATCACACCATTCCGTTTGAGGTACTTTTCATTCAGCTTAATTTCAGCGTAAACTCTCTCCGGAACAAAGTCTTGAATCCAAGTCCCAATCAATACTCTTTATCCGTGACGTTTTCACCCCTTTACCCAGAGATTACATTGTCTCACCATTAGCGAGAAACTTCTAAGAGAACTTTGGATGCCGTACCAACTCGGGATTCTATGGTGGAATAAAGTTGGTAACGGTCGCTATTTTTCGAGAATAGCTATCATTTGTTATTATTTCATAGATTATATGGATCTTTGTGTCTTTAAATGTTTCTTCTTTTTTGAAAATTTTTTGAAGTATGTGTTTATTTTAAAATGCAATTGCAATCAATATAACCTAAAATTATTTTTAACGTTACATAAATTGTTTTAAAAAAAGTCTTGTAATGTGGATATTCGATTTTTCATTAACTGCCTTAATCATACGAACTGAAAATTTCGTTTAACATAACACTATAATTAGGTTATAAACATTTGTAAAAGAACGAAGCAGATAAATAATTTTCATCAGTCACAAGCACGACGTTATTATCAACTAAACTAACGCAACATGTGTTTTGCATTCGCTTAATCCAACTTCCAAAAACCACTTTTGAAATATTTTTTAGTATACCATTTTTTTTAAATAAAACATTACATTTACTGTAGCATTTTGAGGACGTTTTACTCATTCAGAGAAATACCTTACATACAAGTCAAAAATACCGTTTGTATCATCTTTAAACTCTTCAGTTAGATCCCTCATCGTGCCCAAGGCTATTTCTTCCTCTATTATTCCTTTTCAAGTGAGTGTGCGCGGGGCGTTTGTGTTAAATTCACAATTAACCCCTCGGAGCATTGTCTGGCAACGTCGATAGATAAAATCGATTATTTTAAGAAAAGGTGAAGAATTTAGAGCCGGCTTTTTAAACAATAGGCTCTAAATTAGAACTTTGGTGAAATTAGATTAAGAATAAGTTTCATGTTGATGGTTTTGTAGTGTTTTCTAATCTCGATAAATATTTAATCTGCAAAGTTAATATTGAATATATACAAAAATGATAAGGGTAAAGAGTAGAACAAATAGGGAAAAGTACCTGAAATAAAACATGTTTTAAGTGGTGGCTTTTAAGCATATTTTAATATAAATTTTCTAGTTTTGCCTAAAAGTTTGAATGTTTTAATAATAAATTATTTCCGCTTTTTAGAAAACTAAGTATTGAATAGATAATAAAGTCGAATTAAAATAACAGTAACGAAAATTCCATATATTTTATCAATAAACAATGTACTTTTTTACGTAAATTTTTTTATTACGATAACGCCTTTTAAGCAATCTAAATTTAAATTAAATTGCATTAAAATTATACTTGTAATAATTTGGCCTGGAATTTGTAGTTATACTATTTAAATTTACATGGCAGTTTCATGTATATGGTGTACATTTAAGATTCTTTTAGGTAGATCAAATGTATTGTATAAAACGGGCCTTAATCTAAAAATTGTGGGTCAATCCTTTCATATGGGACAAGAAAAAAATCTTACTAAAATTATTTATGATACATATGTATAGATTCTCATAACTAGTTTACTTAGGGATCCTTGGTCCAGTGGCCAACCCTCCCTTACATAGAGTGGCCAAGTCTCCCCACCTAGACATTTCGTAAAGATTGGCACATGGTGCCTTGAAGCCTACTTCATTGCACAATCTTTATAGCTTAAATAAAACCTTAATATAACAGTATTTTAAAAATACCATATATTTAAACTTAATTGAATCGGTTTTTCCGAAAAAATCTTACAAATTATGTCTAAAATGTTTACTTTTTGGGATGAGGAACTTTCTTTTTTATTTTCTCCTCAATGCAAAAAAGTAGCTCAATGAAACTTAGGTGGCTATCTGCTGACAACAGTAGCTTTGAGTACCATCTATTGAAAAATGCTAAATTATTTTTAAATGCTAAAATTTAAAGGTGGTCCAAGTCTCCCTATGGCCAAGGCTCCCCAGTCTCCCTTATGCGTATTTTTATATACTATATTTATTTAAAATTCTTCATGTGCAATATCATTCCGAATACTCTGTCGGAATTAAAAATGTAAACATTAAAACAATCCAAAATGCTTTAAAATTTACTTTATATACACAAAATTTGTAACGAATTTTTGCATTTCACACGTTTTGACGCATTCCACAATTAAATTCGTGCCGAACACACGCAAGCACAAAAACCATATACACTGCTCAAAACAATTAGGGGAGCACATGGCGGCATTCCATTTAAAATGATTTAATTTGGAATCATCAGCTTGCGATTTTTTTTTTCTCACTAAGTTAAGCTCGTACTTATTTCAAATAAATTGTATCAAATTTTCCAAGCATTTTTCTATAAAGTTATATTTTCTTTTTGTACAGTTACATGGAAGAATCATGTCTTTTGAAGAATTAAATAATGTTTGTTTTAATTAAATAAAAATCTGAAAAACATGGTAAAATAAAAAATGCTATATGAAACAATTATATTAAACTAATTGACCCTAAATTCTTCATGCTTGCGTTTTTAGTTGTTTAAAAATTTATTTCAACTATTTTTAACAGATAAAGTTTTGAAAATAATTATTGTTATAATTTATTCAAAAGTTACGATTCCAATTTTTTCCCCTTAAATTTTCGTTAAATTTTTTTTAAATTAAGATTTTTTCAATGTTTTATCATTTAATTCTGGATGCATAATGAATGTATTTCACAAATTTTAGATTATTAGAATAAAAAATAAAAAGTTGGGACTGAAAGGGTAACAAAACTACGCAAAGTGCTCCCCTAATTGTTTTGAGCAGTGTATTCAAATTTTATATGAACGCAATCTCGGTAAGATGCTCAAGGAATTTCGAAACGCTACAATTCATAAAAACCTGGGAAACAAAACGATAGACGATATTCCATAACGCACGATTGATGAGTTAGCTATGAATGCATACCACGTTATTAGCGAAAGAATGGTTCTTTTCCGATTGAATTTAGCATGATTGAAGCGTCACTTTTTAACAGAATGTGTGATATGCCGTGTTTTAGAGATGCGTCTTTGTACTGCTGTTGCTATTCAATAATTCTTATTATCCTTTGTTTTTTAGAAGAATCATAATATCTTATGTTATGATTTTGTTTCAAATTCTGTGAGTGTAACTTTGAGCACGTATTGTTCGATGGAATAACATTTTTAAATAAAATGAAATTATTGCGTAGTTTTCCTCCTAACTAATGAATGTAATGCAAAGAACAAAATAGTTTGGAAATATAATTTTGAACATTACTATATATAAGGGTTTTACACATTAATTATTGATTGTATAAGTATTTTTAAATGAGTTTGATCTATGCCGCTCAAAAGTATTCGTAAATATAACACATGAATAGGGCAGGGTAGGTACATATATATTCCGGCTTGTGCGCTTGATCAGAGACCCGCTTATAAACCTTCGTCCAGTAAGACAGACACAGAAAGAATTTTTACTGACACAGAGAAAGGAAGTACACTCAGGGCGAATGCGGGAATCGAACCAGCACCCGTTACAGCGCGCAGACTGCTAGCGTAATGGTCTGCGATCCAAACCACTAGGCCATCCGGGACCCGCACACATGAATACCTTAATTGAATACCGTGATTGGAATATTTTTTCGATTTATAAAAGTATTAGAAGCGGTGAAAAAATAATATGTGGACTTAAAAAAAAAACTTTTTTTAAAGTAGCTTCTCAACATGTCAAAGGAATTAAATCACAAAAAAATCTCCCAATTCTTTAATTAAAGCCTGACACCCGTAACAAAAATCGAATTTTTCCACTCAACCCCTACCAAATTCAAGACTCGAAAAAAAAAACATCAAAGACTAACAAACACACGAAAAAAAACTTTCTAGTCAAAATATAAAAACAGTAAGAGAACTTTCCACCTTTTCTCATCTCATTTGCCTGCCTTCATTCCGAGCGACTCCTAACGTGGTTTGTATGGGAGAAGGAAAGAGCACAGCATCCTGATCCCGCCACAAAAAGAGAGATGTCAAAGAGGAGAAAAGATGCGGAAATTGGGATGGGGAGGAGGAGGGACGAACAGAGGAATTATTTTAGAAGAATCGTTATGGGTGGGTGTGGGACATTGTTCCGACAGCCGAAATCCTGAAAGGCCATAAAACCGACAGCAAAAAAATGCAAAAATATTAATGCAAAAATTATTAATTAAATTGTCCTTAATAAAGCATTACGGCATTAATTAATTGATTTGTCGGGGTTTCCACCCAATCTGAATTTCGTCCCTATCGGGATTATTTCCTCGACGGCAATATGTCCTGTCGATATTACAGCTGTCAGGTTTTCGGCTGTCGGGATAATGTCGGAAACCGGTTATGTGTATCCGTTCTTTATACACCATTGAGTTTGATGTATTTTTTTCTTAAACACTGTTGAAAAACTCTTATATTTATCATCACAGTGAGATGGTAAAAACGCTGCCTTTGCTGTGAATTTACATACACTGTTAAAGTTTGATGCATGATTACACTCAATCCTGGAACTTTCTAGCTGCACCACTATTTGGAGGGTTGATTCACCACTTTTGCGGTGTAACAAAGTTTCGGTTTTACCACAACATTGGTAAATACACGCACTAAAGAGTGGTGGCAGCTAGAAAGTTCCAGGATTCCGGTGCAGTTTTGAGCCAAATTTTTTAACAGTGTATGTTGTAAAATTTACTGTGTGGTACTGACAAAAACGTTTACTTCACTGACAGCGATTGGATGCACCCTCCCTCTTTAAATGCTAATGAAGTAATTTGTTCATGTGATTAAGTGCTTAGTGAAAACATCAATTTGCTGTAAAATGAACATTACAACACTGCGATGTTAAAAGTAGCCACAAAATGTGTTTAATTTTAAATAATTTGTTTCTATCTAGTTTTCGTATGGGGTAGTTTCGGGTTACACCGGCTAACAACCATGGTTGTAAATTATGAGAGATTCTTCACAGTTTTTTCGTTGCACTCTCTGATGAATACATTGATTAATAGGTTTTTTTTATTATTAGGTTTTGGAAAACTGTACTCGTGTCTTAACAAAACCGTTTTCTATGAAACATGGTAAACAAATATTTCACCATGAGAAAATTAGTTTCATAATAACTTTCCCGTGATTACACATTTCGCAAGATTATAAGAAATATATTTCAGATTATTATTGAAATGTTTTAATTTATGTTGAAGCTAATAATTCTATTGAATGAAATATTTAGTAATTTTTCTTCTAAATTTCAATAATTTTTTTCAATGCCCTTTCTATCGGTTTATAACATGGTTTGAACAGGACCTCTGATCACCGAGTCAATGCTTCAGCTTCTATTTTTTTGTGTCAAAAAATAAGAAAGAAACTAGTTAAATTAAATTTCTTGTCTTAAATAAAATGATTGTAAAAAAAGCAACTTTGGATGAAACATGAAATATAAAAGAGTTTTGCTTTGGAGTACATTGGTATTCGAAACTCCTATTATTTTAAAGCCCTTCCCAATTACGTATTATACAAATCATTTTTAACAATGTAAGAAGAAACAAGTTATTTGCAATATCAGCTTTTTTAACAATGGTATTTTGAGATTTATTATTTTAAATAATGATATCTTAAAAAAAAGTCCAGGTCACTATGGTAAAAGCAAAACTAGTTAAAGTACAATGATAGAACAATGCGCATAAAACTATTAATTTTGTATCAAACAGACTTTCAATAAAAAGAGCTATCCTTTACATCCTTTTTATTATATAAAAACACATAAGCATGTAAATAAGTTATTATGTTTCACATCTCTATTCGGAGAAAGTAGCGGGGATCTGCCTTATCAAGGCTTAAGGACAAACCAAGGAAATATTCTCTCCCTTTTTTTGTGTGTATGTCTGCGGCGAACCGAGAAACAAATACCCTTGATTGAAAGTTTTTTTTAGGGGGACAGAGATGTTGATAGACTTTGCTGCAGTGGTTTCTTTTCTTCAATGAAATCACCCGGAGGGTTCTGGTTGTGTTGTAAATCAAAATATTTCTTGTGTCTGATTGAAACGGCTGAAGGGGCTACAGAATTTTGTGCAGTGCTAGTGAATTGCAATATATTTGGGTATTTGGAAACTTTTCTGCATGACTCTTTTAAGCCTTTGTTTATAGTAAAAACGCAGTCGATATAAGCTTTGTATTTTTAAAATCCTGTCCTGTCTCAGTCAACACAGAAAGGATAGCTTCGGGAATTCAGACTAAGATAACTATTAATCTAAAATTTTAAATTCAACACAAAAACATCACATTATTAACCACGTTTTCTATAAAAAGCTAGCATTTAAGTATATAAACTCGAAATTAACGCATGTTGAGTGAACCCAAGCGCATTTTAAACTTTCATCCAATTTCATAATTCGCCTTAAAATTTTATCCACTACATATGCTACATTACTTTATACCAATGGAATTGGTAATATCACTAATTCCTCTCCAATTCAATAAACAGTGCAATTTTTTACACGATTAACTAAAATGTACGCTTTTAATGGATATTTTATATAATAGGTGCATTTAAATCAAAGAAATGCCTCAAAATACAATTATTAACCCAAAACACGACTCAAAACTTTAAGAAATTGTTTTTACAATCCCAAAACAATCGGGAAAACATAATCGAACATTCATAAAAACCATCATTTTAAAACTTACACTTCCCATCCAATATTGACCATAAAAGGAAAACATCGGTATTTTATTCTTCGACGCAATCGCCAAAGTTAAGAGATCGGAGCACTTAATTGCCTGTTATCTGGAACCTGTAAGTAGAGGGAGTGGGGTACCTAATGATATTCTAATGGGCTACTTTGCACGCAACCCTTCGTCCTCTCCATGCAAAGATAGTTTATTCTTAAAGACCATATGTCACGACAAGATGCAGAACTCTTCATTAAGAGGGAGGTGTGAAAATATGGGTTTACTCTATGGGATATTTTCTTTGGAGTTGTTGAAATAAGAGGTTTAAAGTTTTGTTGATTGTGGACTTTGAATGAAAACATTAACGACATAGAAATTTGGCGATTTTTTGATTCACCCGATTTTTAAACACCTATTAAAAATCGGTAGTTCTCAATATTTTTAGAATATTTGAATAAAGATTCAAAATTATTTATACTCATATATTCCGGCTTGTGTGCTTGATCAAAGACCCGCTTATAAAGCCTTCGTCAAGTAAGACAGACACATAAAGAATATTTTACTGTCACAGAGAAAGGAATATACTCCCAGGGCGAAGGCGGGAATCGAACCCGCACCCGTTACAGCGCGCAGACTGCTAGCGTAATGGTCCAAACCACTCAGCCATCAAAAGCATTATCAGCTAAAATTATTTGTCCGATTTGTTATATTTTCTATAAGGCATGCGCTTTATTTGGGTTTGCTTGTTATAGCTTGTAGGATACGAACAGTGTGTTGGCATGGGAGGTTGAATATTTTTGTTGACTGTGGGATTTCAATGAAAAATTTATTTCACAAAAATTTGGAGATTTTGTGGTCTATACGATTTTAATATATTTTTTATTTATAAAACAAATATTGAAACTGGGTCTTTTTCAATATTACTAGGATATTTGAATAAAGGTTCAAAAGTATTATTAGTTCAAATATTTGTGAGCTTGTAATTTTTCTATCTGTGTATTCAGTTTTATATTCCATAGCTATCCAATTTGTTGTGTTTTTATACTATTGCATTTTTTGTGGTTTTATTTGATGTTTACGCTTTTCTTACGCTTGTAAGCCCTTTATATACTATGCGGCACACGGAGAGATCTTTGCCTTTTAAATAAATAATTAAAATATTTGTACACATGCACGGTATAGGACTAATTTTGGTTTACTTGTTACAGATTGTATGATATAAACAGTGCGCTGGGTAGAATTTTTGAAGAAACATTTTGAGAGGCAAACTTACTTAAAATCGAGAATAATGACTAAAATAATAACTTAGCATTGCTTAGACAGAATAATAAATTCTGAAAATAAATTTAAAATTCTTTTAGAACAGTAAAACTTCTTTGCATATTTCATAACTTAAGTCATTGTCCTCATTTTCATTGAATATCATAAGGTATTTTTCCCAATAATACAATATTCGAGAAAAGAACTATCTATTTGTATATTAAGTATAATTTGAATACTATCTGTTACTACAACAAAGTACCACTGATAGGATATCGATGAGATAACTTGGCATATTTTTCTCCACGTTATCGAATTGCAATATGCCAAAATTTCTTTTCCCAATAAAAATCACATTTCTTATTCATAAACCGATTATGTAGCGACATCTTTCCGAGGATACCGAGTTTTTATCAATTGTTTGATAAACTTGTAATTGACATAAAAATTACGTTTTACCGGTAATGTTAAATGAGTGGTTTTAAAAAATGGGGCAAACTTTGGTTGTTAAAGTTGAGGAGTAAACATTACCCAACAGTATAATTATTGTTTCGATACCTAGAAACTTTCAATATAATTTATTTCCAATCCCACTCAATTCTATTCCAATCCTTTTCAGCACAAATCGCTGAATATCACTTACAAAATTGTCTTCCCAACACTATCGTCGATTTAGGAAAACCCATTCTGATGTCAGAACGTTCGAATCGAACGATTTTCGGAACCGAAACAGGAAAAAGAACTTTATGTGTGTTCAAGATGGTTATCTCCTTGAAATGTTCCGGACAATCCTTTGCGCAGAATTCCTCGTGGAATTCAAAAACGGCGTCTTCAAAGGGCCACTGTGATCCTTTGATATATTGTGTAAAATCATCTAGGAAAGAGGCCTTTGTGATTCTTGAATAAAGAGGGGTTTTTATTCCTTAGGATCTCGACGAAACCTACTCGAGATGTCTTTTAAAGATATTTTCGTTGGTTTAACAAGGTTTTAAGCACTGTAAAAGCATTCTGTAAAAAAACAGCATTTTTTTTTTTACATCATAGTATTGTAAGGGTTTGTTTTTAGCAAGGTGATGCTTACTTGACGTATAGTCTATGAAAAACCTACTCCAATGACGTTTAAACAGAGAAGATGGGTGCATCCAATCACTAGTAGTCAAGCAAACGTTTTTACCGGTACTATAAAATAAATTTTACATCACTTGTCAATTCGCAGCACAGTGATAGCACCACTTTTACCATCACACTGTCATGGTAAATTAGATGGATATTTTTCACAGAGACTGACGAGGATTTAAGACCAAGTAATTATATATTTAAGTGTTACTGCAACCAAGTAATTTGTGAATTTGGGACTATGTGGCATGGCAACTAAGTTTCTTTGTAACAAAAGAACGTGATTTGAAGTGTTAGAGATACAGATGGTTCCAAATACTTTGTAGGGTGTTATGTTTGAAATAAATAAATAACAATGGAATTTGGTTTACTGGATTATTAATTGGTGAAGATATTTTTGGTTTAAGGAAGATAGTTTACGGCGTTGCATTAATGCTTTATAGTTGTTCAGAGGAAATGACTGGCTCCATAAAGAAAATATATACTTTTAAAATATTATGGTAAAAAGTTCTTCATCTCAATTCTAAAAAAGATGCACATTCTGGTACCACGTACTTTTTTACTTCTACTTTTAAAAATGAGCCAGAAGTTTGCCATAGAAACGATTTCTGAAATGCCACTTATTATAGAAAAAATTAACTACTTTAGTTGTTCTTAAAGAATATCCACTTATAATAATTTACCCACAACACTAATGAAAAATCTTTCCTAGTTCTCGTGTAATTAAATTTTAAAATTTATTAGTCGTTTTCAGAAATAGTTGTAAATTTCTGCCATTTATTAATATTTTGTAAAAGGTGTAATAGAAAAATGTGGGAATATTTTAGGTAAATTTTTATAGTTTTATTTCAAAACTATATTTCTACTCTATCTACTCAAACTATTTTAACTATATAGTGATCAAAAGCCTTAAAATATAAATCTAATTTTCTTATTCAAAAGTAGGTAAGTTACAATTACCTCTAACCAAACCAAGGACGTTTCAAATTTGATGAAATATTTTCCCAATACAATTTCTCAATGGCCGCCGATTCAGATTTCTGCATAAAAAGATCGGTAATCCAAGGCGAGGCCGTGAATGTAAATGTAATGTTCTACCTAGCATTCAGGATTGTTTTCCGAAAAGGGTTTTCGTTATCGAAATTGTTTATCTATAAAAGCTACGATAGCTCTGTAGAGCACTATCAAGATTAAAGTACATACGTCAGTTTAATGCAAATAGTTTTTCTTACGAGATAAGTATATACACTTATATCATTTGAAAAGACCAAGGGTATCAAGTTGTAAATAAATTATATTCTACAATAATAATTGTACACACTTCATATTCTATTGAAAAAAAATTTGAAACCATATCTAATTCTATTTCAGGAACAATTTTTTTTCACACATTAAGAGCTTTTTATTGCTTCTATTCTAACATAAAGCAGATATATAAAATTATATCAAATGTTTTTCTGGTAGTTAAATACTAAATAAATACATTACAAGAGTGCATTGGGCAGAAATGGCCTTTTCAAAAGGAGGGTAACTAAATGTATTATAATTCTTTTTTGACAGTAAGATTACAATTTCGTACCATGTGGTTTAGATTTTACGTTTGGTGCAGTTTTCCAAGAGTAAAAGGTTATCATTGATATCAACCGGAAGGTGGAAATAAAAAATTGCGAAAATTATGCTGAGAAAGAATATTTTATTGATCAAGTTTGGAATATTCTGCAAATTATGCATATAATTCAGTAAGTCGCACATGATATAATTTACAACATGGTTTTTATATAATATTCTAATTATGCATAATTTAATTCATCTTTATTCTGAGAATTATTTACAATGCAATAATTCATATTCAACATTCATTGTTTCTCATTTCTTTCATCTAATTTTCCGACTCAGAAAACGATGGATTGATAAGTTAGTCTCTAACACTTATACTGCCGTAGGTAAACTGCAGTATCTAGACTAGTGATTTGGACCATTGTTGTAAGTACTCAATAACTGATTATTTCAGAGCAAAATTGTTCCGATTCATTGTTGTGGTTACTGTAGTTTACCTGTCCACGGCAGTATAATGTTTAGACAGTCAAAATTTAAACATGGTCTGCTTAAAGAATATTTAAAAACGTAAACGAAATTCTCTCAATATGATTTCGTACAGGCTCTTTTCATAGCAGCTGACAACGGGGCTGACAGAATTTGATCCAATTTCAATGGTTCAACCACCAAATACCTCATCAGCCATTCAAGACAGACACTACACACAAACACAAAAAAACACTTACATTTGTAGTGAAGGGCTTATGTTCAAAAAGCCTGATAATTATTTACAATGCAATAATTCATACTTTCATATTTAACATTCATTGTTGTTTTTTTCTCATTCCTTTCATCTGAAGTGTCTTACTCAGAAACCAATGAATCGATGAGTTATTCTTTAATACTTATAATGTTTAGACGGTTCAAACTTAAACGACTACCTTAAAAATATTTTAAAGCCAACATGAATTTCTGAAAAATTTAATTTCTCAATATGGGAGGTCGTACAGTCTCTTATTCACATTACCTGACAACCACTGCTGTGGGCAGGTAAACTGCAGTATCTAGACTAATGACCTGTACCATTGTTGTAAGCATTTAATAACTCTAACTTATACGAAAATATACTAAAAAACTGATTATTTAAGAGCTAAAATGGTCTAGTTCATTGTTATGGTAACTGCAGTTTACCTGTCCACGACTGTATAATGGTTAGACAGTTCAAAATTTAAACGTGTCTGCTTAAAGAATATTTAGAGACGAAAATAAATTTCTGAAAATTTTAATTTTTCAATATGGGAGGTCGTACAAGTTCTTTTCATAGCAGCTGACAAACAGGGCCTACAGATTTTGATCCAACTTCCACGGTTTAACCATCAACTACCTCATCAACATGCACAATACGTCTTCCAATCTGCCATTCAAGACAGGCACTGTGCACACAAAAAAGGAGACAAAGCATTTGTATTGAAGGGCTTATGTATGAACATCGTAATGCAGCACATCAGCCATTTTTGTCATCTTAGCGGCAACAGCATTAAATATTCATGTACGTCACGCGAACCCACGGTTGGTCGGGCAGAGAAGAAAAGTAAAACTTTTTCACATAACGGTGTTAATCACTGTTATTATGACCCATGTTTTAATGTCGCGAAAAAGTGGCATTGGGATCCAGTCTTGTTATTAAGGGCCTCGGTGGCGCACGGAACACAAATATAAGAATGGTAAGTGTTAGAGATATGTGTACATAAATAGAAAAAGAGACGATGTCCAGTGTGATGACAATGCATATAAGCCATTTTCGCAAAGGTATAAATGCAGAGGAGGTAATTTTGGCTCTTCTAAATGTAGATGTTAGGGAGATATGTGATGTTTTTGTTCTCTATAGCGAACAGTTTTTGCTTTTGTTATTTAAAAAACGTGTTTTAGGTGGGTATTTCGCTTCCCATACAATGACATAACCGGTAGTTATTTAGTATTGAAATATACCAATTGCAATTTGACAAGGAAGAAGAATTTTTATAGATATGTGTTCTGTATGGTTTTTGGCGATGTACAAATCTATCATAGAAGGCTATATTAGATAATCTAGGGGTGGGTGACTTTTAATTGCCACTCTTCAAATCAATACATTTAAATGTAATTATATAATTCAAAACTAAAAAGTTTTATAGCAGATACCTTTTGCTCATGCACGATTCTCTCAAAAATATTATTATGTTATCCGACAGGTACAGCTCTAGGGAAAAAACCGATCCACCCCTCGTTACTCAGCTGCTATTGATCAAGGAATTTTGTGGAAGGTGTTATTTTTCAGAAAATAGCGTAAGGAATTGAGAACCGGCAACAAAACTTGTATAAGGGGTCGTCTACATATTAAAATGAGTACCAAATTTGAAAATTGCAATGGCAACACCCAATTTTTTTATATAAAAATGTTTATCATCTTCAAAATACCCTAGATCCAAAAGAAAATTAATTAATCGGCATTATTTGTTGAGATATAAGCATTCAAAGTTGAACGCCCTTAATGTTAAAAAAAGTATCACAAACTTTTATTCATACCTCCACAAATAAAATGAATTAAACAAAGAAATTTTTTTTAATTTTATATACTTCTTAATCTTCCAAAATAAATCACACTAGTTTTTTCATCAATTTTTCATTTTTAATATTTTTTATTTAAATTTAAATACGACAAAATAAAACATGAATAGCAACCCCAATTTTTTTTTTTTGCATAAATCGATAAAGTAGATCAAGTAGAGCTAAAATCCCGAATTTTTTAATTCAACAACAATTATTTGCCGAGTTATTGTAAAAAAACTATAAAAAAAAGAATTTTAGGGACCGTGTAAAATTACTTTATAAATTTGATCCTGACTTACATTGTCGTTTGGTGGTTGAAAAGCGTTTATTGGTAAATGTTTATTCAAATTATTGATGTCTGTCAAATGTCTAAAAATCTTGTCTTATTTCAAGTGCATACAATGTATTTTGTTTGTATAATTAACATTAAATTGTATCGATTAGTAGGTTTTTAAATGTATGTTATTTCCAACACAATTTCAAAAAGTGTGTTTAATATTAAAAATTAAATACCCTAAAATATTATTGGAATTCGGTTTTTCGTTTATTTCATTGTTACCACATTGATTATTTAAAATGATTAGTGATCACTGCCTTGGTTAAAAATCATTGCCAAATCATTCTGCGTAATTTTATTTTGCTTTCCTTAAATATTGTGTTAAGGTCGTAACCCTCGTTTTGTAATACGTGATTTATATTACCGATAAAGTGCGCCGAATTTTAAAATTTTTTTTCGTAGCAATATGAATGAAATAAAAATTTGCATAAAAAATTTAAAACATAAATGTAGTAATCATGTTTGTCAATCTGATTGTATCTAATCGCATTTGAAAATCTGTTCGTTATAAATAACCGTATATGTACTTAATTTAAAATTAAAACTTTTCCTCTTCTAGCCTTTATTTTATTTCTGAATTTTAAAATCCAAAATTAAAAAAAAAACCATCCCAAAAAAATCACAATATTAGTGAAGAAGGTTAAATTCTGGCATCCATTAGCGAAATTATGTTAACCCTTTTGTTAGCTTGTCGTTTTGAAAAGACACAACCTGAATATTACCTTTTTCGTTTTGGAGATTTCCCCCTAAACGAGTTCAAAATTAATGCTTTAATATCTCAGCAAATAATGCAAAATAAATAATTCTTTTTTACACATGTGGTATTTTGAAAGTGCTGAACATTTTTATATAAAAAAATTGGGTGTTGCCTTTGGAATTTTCAAAGTTGGTACTCATTTTAATATGTAGACGACGCCTTATACAATTTTTGTTGCCAGTTCTCAATTCCTTACACTATTTCCTGAAAATTGACACCTTTCACAAAATTCCCTGATCAATAGCAGCCGAGTAACGAGGGGTGGATCGTTTTTTCCCCCAGCTGTACTGGGAACACATGTACCATATTTGAATTCCGTATCTCTTTTTCTTCGAGCTGTAGAATGGTTTTAGAACCGACGCGACGGGCCAATGACCAAAACCTCTCTTGGATAGGATTATAGTAGGTCTATGTAGAATGCGAGCCTCGAAAGCATTTTCCTCCCCCATCCCCGCATGTGGTTTTCTTCGAAACGACGTGAGCGTGTTTTTCCCCCACCCTACTTGGGTTTGAGCTGTTCGGTTTGTTAACCTCACAACAGAACCTCAAACACGTTAGGTTTAGAAGAGCGATGCTCCCCCCATTTAATAGAACACAAAGCGAAGGGATGGGGGAAGAAAGTCTTTTCGAGGCTCGCATAGTAAATAGACATACTATAGCACCGTCCAAAAATTGTAAAACACAAATCCCAATTTCTGATTTTCGACCCCATCGCAATACTTTTATTACTATATTTGTTTCGTACTAGGTAAATTTAAATTTAAAAAAAAGATTTATGCAAATACATAAGTAAAATTGGTTAACTCTAATCCAAGTACTAATCTAACACTTATCTTTCCAAAATAGGCAGAAAAAAGGTAGATAAAATAGGTGTGTTATAAAAATCAATTTCATTTTCTAAGATAAGATAAGATCCTTTTTTGATAACTCTAGTAAATGGCTTTATCAGATTTTCCTGAATCAGACTTTTATAATAATAAAAATTAAAATTATTTCTTCGGAAAGCTGCTTTTTAAAAATCAATAATTTTTAAATGTGTAAAAACAGGTTTTCTAAAAAAATAATGACAAATGTTTCCTGGCATCCAAAAAGTACACGTGATAAAAAGGAATTATTTTTTTTCCTAACCCTTTCCAGATGCTGTTATTCTGAACATTTGTATTTTTGTCATGTAATAACAGTGCGAATAATGCACATGTAATAGACTTGTAGAAACAATGATTACGATCAATCTGTTGATTGTGCAATAAGATTATTCATGTAGAAAATTAAATGAAAGACGATGTGTTTGTTTGTAAATGTTCAAAAGGGTAGGACTGATAAGAAAGAATATTAGTTGAATAACAAGCTGTTTAAAAGAATTGATAGATAGTCCTGATATGTTTGCTAAACGGAGGTCCTTTTTTGTGAAAAAATATTTCTAACATTTTCACTAAATAATTGTGGAGATAATTTTTTCCCATTATTTTGTCATATACTTATGTTTCTTATTTGTAACTCTGATAAATATACATATTTAAAATTTAATGATTGGCATCTAAACGTTTTAGCACTAGTTTGGATGGTAAAATGTTTGTAAATATAAAAAACATAAATTTGTATACTATTATTCAAAAGTGATAAATGTTTTATATATTTTCTTTATATTGTTAGTACTACATATTTACATATTTTCAATTTTCGAGATCATTTTTAATCAACTATTTTATTTGTGTTACCTTTCTTTACATAAATATGAATTATAATTAAGTTTTTGGCTTTGCAATAAAATATAACATATTTTTACTAACTGTTATTATAGCAAATTCATCCTATTCTCTCTTTGTAATAAGAGCAGTATACTTTTGAAATAACTACTTTTGATTCGTCAAAGTGTTAAATAGTGAGAAAAAAACATATTAAAATAAAAATTAACTTTTTAAGTTATAATGTAAAATAGTTATAAAGATTTATGATTGTGTTAAAAAGAATCAAACTCACAGACTACACAAGTCGTTTAAAATAGCATACCCTCATTACAAAAACACAATATCACTTTCTTGCTTATTCCATATACAAAATAGGCGTACATAACTATGTGAATTAATGACAAAATGATAAATTATAATTATTGTACCGACAAACTGAATAATTAAAATGATATATTAATAAACAAAACTACGATCTATTCATCACTTTTACACTTAACATTCCAACATCATTAAAACTCCAAAACTACCCATCACTCATGTACCACAAACCTCAATTTGGTATTAAAATGCCATTCTTTCTTCACACACACCATCATGAATGACACATAGAAATCCGTTCTCATCTTATCTACATTCCCATCGTTCGATTAGTGCATTGTTATCCGTTGTGGTTAAAAGACCTTATGAGATTTTTGTGCCTCTCAGCGGATGTTTTCCTGAAAAAAGATTTAGGCATGCACTGCTCAAAGAGTTGATTCAATTGCTTCATTAGTGTTTATTGAATGAGGCGCTTTGTTCGCTCGGTATTTCATTAGCATTGCTGGATCCTGGGTCTTCCTTTGTCTTGACTACAAAGGCGATGACCAGTTTTGCGAAACTTTCATTAAACGGGACGTGTGTTAAGAATGTGGATTTTGAGTTTGGTTTCGATAAGAAAAGTTGTTATAGGTTTCTGGGGTTATTTTTTAATAAGTTGTGTTTTTAGCATGTGGTTTTAAAACTACTCGAGTAAAAAAAAGATTGAAATAGCAACACAAAATTTTCGACATTAAATTGAAGTCATAATTTTTATACAAGAAATTGAATATTTCGGAAGCAATGAAGTTCTCAAGGCTATCACCACACATATTTATTTTTAGAATGTTTTAATCATTCAATCTAATTAATCTTAATTAATCTTTTTGTTAATTTCACTTAGAAAAGCGAAAAATATTTAGTTGGAAAACTTATATAAAAAAGTTATTTATTACACTTAGGATTCACTAAAATTTATCATCATGAAAATTGCAATAATAGATCTATAAAGGGAAGGCTTAGGTTTTTTTTATGTCTGCTAAGGATGTGCAACCTGATTTGCAAAGAAAGTGATCACATTTAATAGATTTTAAAACACTAATTCCCTTATGGAAATGCTGGCACAAGAGAGAATAGATAAAATAAGATTAAGAAGTCTAACAATTATTTTGTTGCCACAACCCAATAGTGTTGGCATCACCAAAGACTGGTAAAATGCAAATTTATTGTTTCCTTTTATCTGCGCCAGGTGTCGCTATAGTTTTTACTTTTACTATATATACATGTTATTTTTACAATAAAGATTCGTATTCGTTTACATCAAAACTGGTGTCAGTTTCCTTTCTCCAAATTAACACGGCCTTCATGTGGTAGCAGAGCGTGGTTCCGCATGGTTGAGCTTAGTTGCATAGAAAAGTTTCGCTCGCGTGCTACATCTAGAAATTCAATCAAATAGAAAAATGCTTAGTCTTGATAACGCATCTTCTGTTCCTCTTCTGAATGGACAAAACTACCATATTTGGTCAATTAAACTTGAAGCAGTTTTATCGTTAAGAGGACTTTCCGACGTAATAGAAAACGATGTATGCAGTGTTAGCAAAATTACCAATAAACCTCATAAATCAATTACTCAAAGCCAAAGCAAATCTGTGCTGGAATTGATTCATGTAGATTTATGTGGTGAAATGCCTGTAAATTCATTGAATGGTTCTAGATATTTTATTGTTATTGTAGATGACTATTCTGAAATGTATTTCACATATTTCTTAAAACATAAAAGTGAAGCTATCAACGCGATAAAGGTATTTAAATCTACGTATGAGAACTTGTTGGGTCAACGGGTTAAACGTTTTAGATCTGACAATGGGGGTGAATTTATAAATAATGAGTTGAAATCTTATTTCGAAGAATGCGGGGTAATTCATGAAAAGAGTGTTCCTTATAATCCTTCAAGCAATGGAAAAAGTGAAAGAGCTTTTTGAGTACTTTGCGATCGCGCTAGAACTATAATTTACGATAGCGGACTGCCTTTAAAGTTTTGGGCGGAAGCCACTGCTTGTAGTACCCACATATCTAACTTAACTCCTAGAAAATCAAAAAGTAAAACTACGTACGAGTTATTTTTCCAAATTAAACCTAACGTTTCATATCTTAAAGTGTTTGGCTGCGTAGCTTATTATCATACACCCAAAGTGTCTCGTAATAAATTGCAAGTACCTGGGAAAACTGGTATTATGATTGGTTGTTCTCGAGAAAGACGAGCTTATCGTATCTATAACGTAGAGGAAAACCGCGTAATCGAAGAACGGTCCGTAAAGTTTAATGAAAATCTAAAAGGTTCGAATCTAATAAAAAATTCTTTTGATAATAGTTGGGATATAGAAAAACACTTTAATAACGGATTCATTAGTGCAGATATAGAAAAACTGCAAAATAATAAAAATCTTATAATTTATGATCGAAACTCTAACCTACCCGAACCCATTACCGAAAGTGAGTCGCAAAAACAGCGTGGTAGACCACTCGGAATGACAAAAGTAAAAGCCCAGGAAATACATCGCCAACAGTGTTTAGAACATGAGCAAAAATTTTTATATGAAGGCGTGAGACGATCAGAAAGGTTAAAACCAAACTTAACATCTCTAGTAACTAGTGACATACCGAATAACTACGAGGAAGCTATGTCCAATAGAAATTCGAACGATTGGTTCAATGCAATAAAACGGGAATTAAAATCGCTAGAAAAACATAACGTGTGGGAAATAGTTGATAAACCTAATAATGCAAAAATTGTTAAAAGTAAGTGGGTTTATAATGTTAAACAAGATACAAACGGCTTAAGATATAAAGCGCGTCTTGTTGCATCTGCATTTAATCAAATCAAATCTTTGGATTACGATGAATGTTATTCTCCAGTTGTTAATATAGAATCTTTCAGATTGTTGCTGTCATTAGCTGCAAAACTAGATTTGATTGTTCAGTTTTGATATTTCAACAGCCTATTTACACAGTGATTTGAAAGAAACTGTATACATGTCAACTCCTCCGGGATTTGAATACGGGGAGGATAAGGTTTGTAAACTTAAGCGTAGTATTTACGGATTGCCTCAATCCGGAAGAAATTGGAATCACAAATTGAAAACTGTACTATTAAATATTGGACTCAAACAACTTGCTTCTGATAATTGTGTATTTGTTTTAGATGATCCGAATTGTTTCTTTGCTATATGTATTTATGTAGATGATCTTGGATTTTTTAGCAGTGATCAGAATGTAAGTAACGATATTATTTGCAAGCTGCGAAATCATTTTGAAGTTAACGAAACTACTAAAACTGGTAAATTTCTCGGTTTAGAAATTAGCATAAATGAGAATGGAATTTGAATTTCTCAAAAGCAGTATATAGAAAATATACTAGAAAAACATGGTATGACTGATTGTAAATCTGTTAAAGTTCCTATTTCTAAATCACAAGAGAGAATTTCAGATGATACGGAAGAATTAGCTGATAAAACTAAGTATTTAGAATTGATCGGTGAATTGTCGTATCTTGCAAATCGTACTCGTCCCGATTTAAGTTTTGTTGTTAGTTTATTGTCTCAATATAACCAAAAACCTGAAAAGCGTCATTACATGCAATTGAAGAGAGTTCTAAGATACTTGCAAGGTTCTAAAGAGCGTGTTTTATTTTATAACAAAAGTGTTGATCATATTAGTGTTAATGCTGATTCAAGTTGGGGAAATGCTGAAGGTGGGAAGTCTTTCTCCGGGTCAGTTATTATGTTTAGCAAGTCTTTAATTCTTTGGAAAGCAAATAAGCAAAAATCGGTAGGGATGTCTACTTGTGAAGTTGAACTTTTTGCAATTGCTGATGCTACTAAGAATCTGATTTGGATTTGTAATTTATTAGAAGAGTTAAATTGTTCAAAATATGTAAACTATCCTATTGAAATATTTTGTGATAATAAAGCCGCAATAGATTGGTGCAAGGCTGCTAAGTCTTCTGTTAAAACTAGACACGTTAGTTTAAAATTAAATTTCATTAGAGATCTCATTGAGAATAGTAAAATAAAGTTAATTCACTGTACTACTGATACAATGTTAGCAGACTTTTGTACTAAAGCAGTTCCTGAAACCAAGTTATTGTGGACTCTAGATCAAGTTGGACTGATTAAGGATGCCTAATTTCGTTGTGTTCAATTTGCATCTTCCCAAGGGGAGTTTGTTGGCATCACCAAAGACTGGTAAAATGCAAATTTATTGTTTCCTTTTATCTGCGCCAGGTGTCGCTATAGTTTTTTACTTTTACTATATATACATGTTATTTTTACAATAAAGATTCGTATTCGTTTACATCAAAACTGGTGTCAGTTTCCTTTCTCCAAATTAATACGGCCTTCAAATAGTGGGCCATGTTTTACTTGGAGACAAACATCTCTATAGTAACCAGTGATTTCATATCACTTAAAAATACTTGCATCAAAATAAAGATTGTAATTTTATAAAATTGGTATATCTAACCAATTCCAAAACGAGGGTTTTTTTCCTCATAGTCAATCTCAAGAGTTGGATTGAAATTTTTAACTGATAAAAATTTTTGTATTCTAAAATTTAAATTAACATTAAATTTGATGAATATCCGTCCAAGATAATAGGTTGGCTACATCATTTGGTTTAAAAAAACAGTATTTTTTACTCTTTGAATCAAATCCATGATTTAAATGACGAAACGTAACGAATCTAACTCTATTACAATTTATATCTCACCAACTAGACTTCATATAAAAAGTTTGGATATTCAGAGGCCATTTCTTGAAACATTTTAAAAGCAAAATTGACCATTCATGCATTAAACAACTTCGAAATTCATACTTTTCAGTAGACAAAATGCATGCGAAAAAATGTGAATACTTCAAAAGAAAAGATATTGTCGCCTTTTTTCTGTATCCAGAAGACAGAATATTTCAAATCATATTGAAGAGTTTTTCGTATTTCATAGCACTGAATCCGCCAATGTTAATACTCACTTTTTCAATATAGCACATCAGTTTCTCAGAGTGACGTATTCAAAACAGGATTTTATGATAAATATATCGGCTGCGTGCATTTTTCTTTTTTTTCTCTTTCTGAATTTCTGGATATGTGGCAACACCTGGGTTGGTGTTGGAGCTACGAATCTTAATGCGTTTTTCATGGATCGCGTTTCTTCGACTAGAAAGGGTTCTTTCCGGCATAGCTTTTGTTTTCATTTTGGCGCGGAAACTCGACGTTTTCTAAGCTTTTTCTGGAAAAAACAAAGAAAATCTCGAAATATATAAAATAAAGGACCAGAAGGAAGTTATTTTTCTTGGAGAGAAGTTTAAATTTTATATTAATAACTAAAACTGAGACGTGCATGACACATCACTCTGCATATTGACTTTTCCATATCGAAATTAATTTTTTAAAAATTATAACAACCTATAACAAAAAAAAATTATAACAACCATGAATAAAACGTGCTTGAATATGTTCTTTTAATGTACTACAAAATCGAAAAATACATGTATTTCGCAGTATCCAAAAGTTCCTTAAACGTTTGAGGCCTTATTCGTTACAAACTTTAATACTTTCTTCTTTATTGTATGGTAGTCATAGTATAAGAAATAAAAGCTTTACAAAATATATGACTATGTGGTAAACGAAGAGCCTGTTTGCAGCACAATTCCAAATTAGCGTTTTTATCTCAAAAATGGTACAAGAGTCTATTACAAAGTTGTAGAAGTATTAAAATGAGTTAGAATATGCACTTCTTTTATAGGTTTAGTAACTTCTATAGCTTCTTATTGACTTGTTTTTCTTTTTGTAACGTCTTTGAGAGAAATTAAATTCAGATTTCTGAATTCGAAATTAATAATTTGTGTGAATTTTTAAACCGAAACCATATCACTAGAAAGCGCTAATAACTGGTTCATTGGCTCCCTTATTGTATAGCGCATAGTATACTCAGACTTAGTGCACAGAAGGGTATTTTTTACTTTTTGTCACTTATTTAGTAAAAAAAAATCATGTTAAAATTTAATGACGAAATGTTGCATATTATTCTGAACATACTACCTTATCTATAGTTTGCAAAAAAAAATTTAATTTTATTTTTTACTTAGTCAGAGACTGAAATTATACTCTTTTGGAAAAATCACCCACATTTATATTTTCCAGCGTCCTATGCCAGAATTCTCAAAACTGCCCGACCAACAAATTATTATTGATCGATAGTTTTCCTTCTCCTTAAATTTTCATTCCGAAATCCTTTAAGAAATACTAGAGCTTTAACTTGCCACATCACTGAGAAAAAGAAGATAAAAAAAAGCGAAAAGCTATTCCCGTTTGAAAGCCTGGATTGTATTATATCATCCATAGTTTAAACACGTTGATTCGATGGCGGGAAAGATTAATGGTACAGCTTCAACGTCCGTCCGGTTAAATATTCTGGAAATGTTACATGAAAAATGGTCTTTCAGAGAAATCCTCTAGCTAAAGCTGGGACTAGGATTTCCTTTAAAGAAAGTGATAATATCCTAATTTTGTTCCCGACTTTTGACGTAGTTTTTAAGAAAAATGGTTCATGTTCGTCTATGCATTTTTCTTTTTTTTAATTCTGCGTGAATGTACTTGCTGTGTATTTGCTTGTGAGGGTACTGACAGAATGGAGTTATGATTTAGTCCTTTGGAAGACAGTCCCGATGAAATGAAATGGATGATGGTAAATAAGTGAATTGAGATAAGTTTTACAAATTGCTTTCATTGCCAAGAATGTGATGGAGTGTGTATCGACGCAGCATATTTTAATCAAAATCATTGTAGGTCATTAGTATAAGACATTAAGCAATAGTGTTTTACTATAAGGTTTAATAAACTGTCTCAAAATTAGCCAAAGAACCTACTTTCAGGCATTGGCCTTCTAACAATAAAGTTGTAATTCCGTTGATAAAACCATTGGTTACCAACCATTTCCCCTCATCTCCATGGTTGGTGTGAGAGCTGGAAAAAACACAACTCTGTTTGCTAATAGTGAAGGGAGTTCTTAAATGGTGCAACAACTAGCGCAAGTTTTTAGCCATATTTTTGCAATATTCCATAACAACCTCATAGTAAGCTATCAAGTGTTTTTTCAACCATTTTTGAGAATTCTGCATGCTGCAACCCCAAAGACAACAAGTAAAGTATCCACCGGAATATTTTAGTGTTCATTGCTTACATCTCTTATAGGTAATAAACAAGATTCTAGATTGAAATCCAACACTGCCACCTTCCCTGGACATTATTGAGGATTTTGAATGCTAAAACCATTCAAACACAAGTAGTATCCAGACTATTTTGGTGCGGTTGCTAGAATCTCTTACAATGGATCATCAAGTCCCACTGGATCGAACACCAACAACAATGTACCCCATCCTCAAAAGAGAACGTCTTGATAATTCAATTCATCGGTTTCCCACTCTCCCTAGGAAACAACTCGATCAAAACTCAAGATTCCATTACCGAAGTTCGGACTCGGGAACCACAAATCAAAAACTCCCCACCACACAACAATAACTCTTCGATTTCATGTTGGAAATTCAGGTTGGGGGCTCAGACCGCAACCGCCCGTGTTCTAATGATTTTGATAACAAACTGGGTAACCCATAGCAACGTGGTTTCTCAATTATACCGCTGGGACTTGGTCTCGGTGTGAACGGTTTAAAACTGGTACACCTCGATTCTGTGACAAGTAGCCCGGATTATTTGACAACTTGTTCGAAGTGTGAGGGGTCTCTCTAGAGCATTTCCGAAACGTCTCCTTGGAGAAGTTTTGGAAATGGTCTGGAGGGGATCTAGCAAGTTGGCTTACTAGATGTTGAGAATTTTTAATCCTTAGGATAAGCGGAAAATTATGCTTGATTATTTATACTTGCCCTCTGAGAGATACAAACGTATAAACCCGTCACCTGACTGTCAGTTCCTTTAGCAACACCTATATTTTTAAAAAAATTTATAAATTTCTTAATTTTTCTAAATTTCAAAATTTAAAGTTTGGAGGAGTCATTTATAATCATCTGCTACAGAAATAAAATATTAAATTTTTTAAAAAAAATATTTTTCTTAAAAATTTAAATTTAAATACCAAGCATTGCAAACAAGTTTACACTTTATTCAATTTGCTTATATCTCATAGGGATAGTTGTATAGCTAGTTTTCATGTTAATCCCACAATTCCTCTTGTTGAGTTGTATGATAAAATGAGACTTCTCAGTAACTGCTTTCATGGCAGTGGCATACTGCATTGCTATTGCTGTGCTAGTTTTCAAAAAATGTGTCTAAAAATAAAATAGAATTCTTGGTTACGGTCAGATTAGAGAAGTTTTAGCATCAGTTGAAAATATTTATAAACTAATGTGAATACCGATTATTTTATATTATCTTACTTGAAATTGTTTAATTTCAGATGGGAGTGTCGAAAGCTTACTTTAGGACAATTTTTTAGATTATTTAATTAAGTAACAACATTGGTTCCGTTTAAAATTTAATAGATGTATTAAACATTCATTAAAATATATGAACAAGTATTGTGTTAGAAAATATCAACATTAAAATTTCAAAACAAAATAAAGATAACTCAATAGTTTGGAACTTCCTTAATATTTCAAAAAATGCAACTAAAAATAATGCTGAAGCTAAAAAACACCCTCCTCAAATGGCTATATAATAAAAATAATATAACTAGTACAATAAAATCATTAATTGTGACTTTTGATGTTGACAAATTAAACGCATTCCTAACTGATCTTTGGAAACATTAAAAATTTTAAACATAATGTACTATTCAAAAGATGTTCTATGTTTCGTATTCAAATCTGAATACTATATTTTTTCCATTCAAAAAGCCTTCGTAAACTTTAATTTCTAGAAAGCCCCCATTCACTGATGCCCCACGGCGCCATCGAAGCATAAAGGGTTTGTTCATTTTCTTAAACGGATTCCGCTTTTAGTTTGCTTTAGTGCGTATCCCCCTAGGAACTACCAACCAGAATTCCAACCAGGCCAATTATTTACCCAAGAAATTGCTTCATTAAAACGGCACAAAACGGTATACGGAAGTAAAAGGAGTTTTTTTTTGATGGTGTGTTGTGTATACAATGTTCCAGACAGCAGAACATACAAGTTTCCTTTGGAATAGATTATTGTGAAGACAGGTGTTTGCTGCCATTTTTAAAAAAATCGACTTTTGCTACTGTCTTTGTATTGCTGGAAAACAATCGTAGATATCAATGTTTTTTATATTGGAAATTAATTCAATAACATTCGACAAGAAGCTACTAAACTGTTAGTTATGTAGCAACAGGGTAGTCGAAAGGTTCGTCTAATATTTGGATCCTTCGTTCGGTTCATTCGGATCCTTTGTTATAAAGTTAAAATTCCCAAAAGATATTCATAGTACCAAAATTTCACATTAGAAAAAAACATAACTTACAATATACATAAAACAACCAAATATATTGGAAACAACAGCACATTATTATTAGAAACATGAAAATGGTTTGTAACGCATTATTAGTAAATAGTTCTAAATATGTATAACTATTTGAATTGAAAACAAGAACATGTCTCAGTACAGAAGTGATGAAGTGATTAATATGATGCGAATAAACTTTATTAAAATGATTAGCTTCCTATAATAAGCTTTAAATAAAAATTGCATATTATTAGGTTTGAAAATTGTCGTTAGTTCCCATTAGGTTTATTACGAGAAATTTAATGTCATATACAGGCATGTAAGAGGAATATTATACTGATTATCTATCCTAACTTCTTCTAAATATAATTAAATGAATTCATTTCAAATGTCACATCTATAATTTTAATAACATCAGACATCTTAATTGAAAATACCTTTTCTAATTTGATAGATATCTCCACAATCCCTTTTCAAAAAGAGAAACAAAATAAGCATCACACTAATCAGAAATGTAAACTTATTCTTATTAAAGTGTTTGCTAGTTCAACAATTCCCCAAATAAAAAAAAAAAAGACAAGTCAGAGAGTGAGGTATGAGAACAAAACAAAAACAAATTCCCAGACGAGCTTAGTTTTAATTGCATCATCAAAGGTTCAAAAGCCCTTCATTTAAATTAGAGAGAAAAACTCGCTCGTTTAATTTATTTCCTGTGATCTGAAATTCCAAGGGACTTGTTAGGATTGCTGCATAAATCAGAAGATTTAAAGAAATCTTAACACATGGGTATTTAATCAAATTGATTTTCTTTTATTGGTCTGGGAGGAAGGGGCCAGTTCTGAAGTTAGTTTGTTTGCTTTTTAATTTACTTTTTAAGGTGCCGGGGTTTTTTTTTAATTGAATCCTCGTTTTTTTTATTTATCATACTAAGAATTAGATTTAGCAGTACCTTAAAATTTTTATAATTAGGATTTGCGTAATCAAATATTCGGGTAATTGGATTACTTAAGATTTCTTTTAAAAAATTGAGGTGAATTACGTAAAGGATTATCAATTCATTGTTTATTTATTTATTTTTTTATTAAAAGTGCAATATTTTATAATCTTCGTAATTTTTTATTCTTATCTAACTAATGAATTTATATAAAGGATGCTGTTAATTTTTAACATTTAATGGCTCTGAATTATTTCCTGTACATAAGTGCCATTAATAAGATTTTATGTGTCAAATAGTCTGTTTTATTTTAATTCCTTTAAGTAGACTAGGAAACTGATAAAAGTCTCGTAGACAACTCCAAATTTGATTATAGTTGTTTACACATTTTATAAGGTAATGACTTACATATATCGATAACATTAACTTTGAGGAAGAACTCGAACAAGAACATTATAAGTACGTATACAAGTTTTCCGCTAAAGTTTACTATACCCAGCTGAAAAATCTCTTCGAATATATCATTGCATGTGACACTTTTCGAGTACCTTTAAAAGAACATTCGACCCCGCCCTGAACTCAGATCGAACACAAAACACGATTTATTTCTCAAAAAGATTATTTATGTTCATGTTTAAAGGCGCTAAGACATCATTCTCTACTCTTCTTCCTGTGTATGCACTTTTTCTTCGCATTCATTTGTTTTTTGCTGAAGCTTTTTTAGTTCTTATGAATCTCTAATGAAGCACACTTTCCCAATTGTCTACCGAAGAACGAGCAATTTGTTCCAAGGGAAAGGGAAACAAACTTAGTTAATGGACGGCCAATGTTACTGTGTTGTTAGGGATGGGATACACGTGTAATTTTTGAAAAGCAGTTGTTTTCTGTTTGTGTTTTTAACTAACCTATCTGTTGAGACGCTTCAATCGACACCTAATTTTCACAGTATATCATTCAAATAGATGTATGACACATTGTTAAAAATTTTGTGGTTGGTTTCACTCTACTAATGGTTCCTATTGGCTTCAACGGCTGTGTGGTGAAATGTTTCACCATATTTTCTTTACTTAGTTGAACCACTTTTCAGGTTTTAGAAACAAAAAGTACTAAGAACCATATTTTTGGTGAAACACACCGGCAAATATTTTACAGTGCTGCTTGCTATTGGAGACTCGATGACGCGCGTGACTATATCAACCGAGTTCAGATTCAGTTGATATTTTTACAATGGTTTTTGTATTTTTTTTATCAAATATCTTTTTTTTTATTAAGACGTGTGTCTTCATGAGTGTTTGAGATTGAAAATGCAAAAAAAAATGCTGGATGTTAGCAACGTAGTTAATAAAAGGTAAATAGTATGGCACATTTAATAAAGTCTATATAAATAACAATTTTATGTATGCATTCATTCAGTAATATAAAAATATCATTTTCCCTTTTCGGAAGTTGCATATCTAACAAACAACTATTTATAAAGTAAATTATCATAAAATGTGCACCGCATCTAATCTTGAGGATATAAAGATATAATAAAACGTAATTAAATATGATTTGATAGAGAATGTACATTTTTTTTATAAAAATTAAAATATTTTTCATACATAACTTGAGACATCCATGTGTTAGAAAACCGAGAAAAATTAGTTTCTTTAACAAAATATCAATATATTTACATAGGGGAAACCTTTTTATTCGTGGAGTAAGTGAATTATTTTACTAAAGTTTTTACAGAATCTGTGTGGCCACGGCATTTTAAGTTATCTATCTGTAGCCTTTTCAAAGTGCAAATTACATTTTCTAATATTAAACGAACACACGAGACTTTTTTTTTAAAAAAACATGTTTAAAAGAACCGATTTCTCCCTTTGTTTTACGCCTCCAGTGAGTCCTCTTTTTCTACCTATATTTTTTCTTCTATTTCTTGTTCCATCAGAGACGATTATGCAAATTAAGTCTTTCTACTATTTTCCTTTTGTTTCAAGATCGAGAAACTAAAGAAGGCAGACAAAAAACATGTTAAGATAAGACGGAGTGTCGAGATAATAAGAGAATTCAAAGAGATATAAAAAAAAAGCTATGGGGGTACCAATCAACCTAATGTATTTTCAAGAGAGTAACGGAGCAAACTTCTTGTTTCCGCTGTTCTGTCACAGGTAGAAATGTTATGCATGGAATTGGAAGTTTTAAAAGGGTTTGAATTTTGTATAGAAGCTTTGTTAGAAGAAATTAAGAATACTGTGAGGGACAAGGGTTTTGACCAAAGTGTAAATTGATTTTCGATGCATCAAAATAAAATTTAAATTTTTGACTTATCACTGAATTTTTTGATACTTTTAAAATTTTAAATAAATTGTCGAACAACAACAAGCTAGAAGGCCTACCAAAGTTGGTCCAAAAATTAATTAATTATTTACCGGTCTTTAATAACTATCGATATTCTTCTTGAATTCTTCTACTCTCTACGAGTAAACAACATAATCTGTTAAAGCATTCCACTCATTGGCAACTCTATTGTAAAAATAATGTTTTTCTTACCTCATTTTTGAAGCAGAATTATTATTATGGATTATTTGTGGGGTAAGTGATTTTAAAACCCTCCTCAACAATTAATTATTTTTAGTTTAAATGAAATAAAAAAATAATATTTTTTAAAAAAATTATATGTGATTAAGGAAAAAACCTACAAGTTAGTTGACAGATTTATACTTCTGTATCCCTCAGGAAGTTAATGAACTTAAGTCAAAGAGTGGTACAAAAAATTATCTTACATTATTCCCATATCTTTTAAAATGTTATTTAAAAAAACATCACTGAAATGATAATTGTAGTTCAAATTACAATTGATTGATCATATTTTAAACGTTCATCATTTGTTAGGATACGAAGAAAATGTTTATAAATTGGTATAACAAATTTGTGGTTGGAAGGTTTAATAACCTTTAATTTTTTTTATTTTAGTTACGTTTTTATTTTAGTTTTCATATGCAATATTAGTACTAAATATAAACACAGATTTTCATCACAATTTCCTATTTCCTTAGAAAACAATTGCAGTTAAAAAAATAATTTTAATGTTTATTTCCCCATTACAAGTACAAAATATTTTAACTGGGATATTTTTCTGGTATAACTTAAAGAAATTATAATAACTTCAAAACTGCAATGTAATTGGAATTTGAATTTCTTTCAATTTATGCAATATAAGAGTTTGAAGATTAGTAAGTTAGATTACAAACTTGCATTTTTTCTTAAATTCGAAAGAGTTTAAAAAAAAAGTAGGTATTGACATCGTGAAGATTTCCGTCCGTCTGTATTTCCGTTTCTACCTCCCTTCCAAATTCTGTTATTCTTTCCGATTTTAAAAATTATATTTATTAGATAAGTATGGCATCAGGGATCTATCAATTTTACTTTTTGCCCATCTGTTTTTACGTTTTTTTGTCTGCCAATCTATCCTTTATAAGGCCATCTGTTATAATTGCTGTTCTAACTGTTTCAATTTTAGAAATTCTTCTTTTGTTATGAAGATATAACATCAGGCAACTTCAGATATTTTTTTTTGTCCGTTTGTCTGTTCATTTGTAATACGACGGTATGTTTTAACTTCAGTTCTAACGGTATATTTTCAATTTTTTTTATATAAATTTATTAGAAAGGTGGTATCATATTTATATATTTTATACATCGTTATATCGTATATCTGTCGATCCGTATTATAGGAACTTCAATGAGCATTAAAGCAACAGGAAAATAAGCTATTCTAATTATTTCAGAATTTTTTTTAATGTGAATATTCAAAAATGTCAATGCATGATTTAAATTTACTCGTAAATCAGGTCGTTATATCGTATTCATTCTAATATAAAAAGAAATGTTAAAACCATTTTAATTAATTAGCTTTTATTCTAATAGAGGGCAGCACAAGCAATTGGATCAATACTAATTTTTATCCTGATAACCGGATTATTGCAGATATGAGCACGGGTAGTTTCACTCTACTATAATATTTTTTAGGCATAAAGAACTTTAAAAAAAAGTAACTTCAAATGTGTGAAAATGATTTTTATTGTTTCAAACTAACAAAAAAGCAGCCAAGATCATTTGCCAAAACACAGAAATTTATTAGGATGGATGTTTTTTTTTTTTAAACATTAGTTGAATAGGTCCATCTATCTGCGTTTCACTCACTTTCACAGAACAAACCACAACTTTCAGAAACAAGTGGTAGATGTCAAGCAAGACTATACCCACAATTTTATTAAAAAAATAAATTAGAAGCATGTTTAAAATTTAAATAACTAAAAATTTAATCTACATTTAAATAACTACCAAAATTCCATTTTTTTTATTTAATATTTCCACTTTTTCCACTTCGTCAAACGCAATAGAAACCTTATTTAAAAAGAAAATATAACTTGAAGGAATATTTATTTGTGTGATAGTAATCGGTTTGGAATAACATCACAGATTACAATAGAGTTCTTTTGATGGTTTATTATGGGGGAGAGTGGGGGCTAATGGAACAAATTTTTTAAACCTTTGTATTTCAGCAAAAATACAAGAATTTTTATTTCTTTTTTACGAGCTCATAAACTGACCATTCGTTTACTTAAAAAGTCATTGGACAGATGGTAAAACATACCATATTTCAGTTACTGAGCATTTTAAACAAACATGTAAATGTCCCATTAGCCCAATGGGACAGGGTGCAGGGCTACTGGGACATGAGCCTTAATAATAAATGTTGCCTTAATTAAAATTTCAAAAAATAGGAAAAGGAAATAGAAATTTTAAAGAAAACACCATTTAATAATGTTATACCAATGCATTTTATTTTTTTTAAAAACCAATTATTCCCATTGAAAGGAAATATCAAATTTAAAACTTCAAATTGAAAATTGCAACATAATTTTGTTTGAATCACTGGAAATGGTAGTTTTGTAACTAAATCTTCTAAAATTTATTCAAAAGTTGTCCTGAGTTTCAAGGTACGTGAATTTAAAAAGACTGTCTTTTTCTTCAAATAGCTTACCCGGAGTTCATCGCTTTCTATTTCAGAAATCAATCCAAAGTTATAAAGAATAGTTTACCAACAACAAATCATTTATCTTCACCAAGTTCCGATCAGATGTAATTAATGAAATTGCAGGTGGAAAAATATGTCTTCAATAAAGCTACTTGAACTTTCACTTATTATAAATCGAAATTAAAAAAAGTTGAAAATTAAAGTTTAAAAAAGTTTTAGGCAACTTGAAAGAATAAGATATTAGAGGTTTATATTGATTCTTCAAGATAAGCATACAAAGCTAGGTTTTTTCGTGTCCCATTTGACCCCACAGTTTCTGTCCCATTAGACCCCACAGTGTTATTATTTATAAATGATCCAGCACAGAACCACGTGCATTTCCCCACATTATTTGAAATATAATATCTTTATCTATGGTATGTCTTCTACCTAAAACTATATTTTAGCTCATAAAATGTTCTATTTAATACTTTAAAAATGTAAAAAAAGGTACACTTTTAACTTACTTTGTATTCTCCAAAACAACAATTCTTCCCTCCACTCAAACACATGCTATTAATGCTGATTTTTTGTTGTTAAAATGTGAAATCTAACTGTTACAATGTTGTGGTGTAGAAATATTTGTAAAAAACTATATTTTTCTCTGCTTTTTGCCCTAAGTCCCATTAGACCCCACTCTGTCCTATGTGTATTAAGAAAGATGCAGAGAGAGTTCTAACTTTTTTGCATAAATAATCTGGTCATTTTTAAATTACTTTTCAGTATTTATTAATGCATAACTGTATAAAGACGTCAAAATACAAATAATAGATCATTTGTGTTCAAAAATTGTAACTACTTCTAAAAATATAAAGAATAACGATAACGATGTTATGTTAAGTTTCGCTTCGATTTTTAGAGAATCAATTTTACTAAATATTTATTCTTTGAGCTGCAAATTAATTCATCAAACGATAAAGAATATTAATGGGCTTGTTTCACGCAGTACGGTAGGAAAACAACCAATGAAATCGCAGTACGGAGGGCGTGACGTTATAAGAAACCAATAGGCTTGTTTCACGTTGTACGGAAAAAAAAACAAAACACCCAATGAAATCGCAGTATGGAGAGCCGGGGAGCGTGGCATCAGAAGAAACATTCCCATTGAATTTGCGAAAGAAAGCTAAAGAAAATGGGCAATCATGATGGCGACTAAAAGTTGTTTATTAAGTAAGCAACTTGAAATATAATATAAAGTTATATAATGTTTGATAAGTTCTTAAAATATTTTAGAGCAAAATAACTTCCCCATTATTCTTCGAACGTCAAAAAAATTTAGCAAACGATAAATAATATTAATTTAGTCGGCAAAAGCAAACTATTAAAAATAGTTAATTTTTGGCGTTTAAAAGTTTAGAACAAGCAAAAGTCCGTGTTTGGCTATTTTTTTTCCAAGGTGTAATAGTGTGGTGAAGTGTTTCTACGTAACATTTACAGTTACAAAAACCCACTTTTTTGTTTTGATGTAGACACCACACGTACACATCATCAACTCCTAGAATAAAACATACGCAAACTCTATAGTACAGAAGGCTAAACTTGCCTTGATTAAAATGAAAGACAAATACCATCTAATATGCATAACCAGATTGACTTCATTTCTAGATTTAATTCCAGGAGACCTTGTTGAAATTCCTATGCACTGTTGCTTCTGCCACGGAATTTTCATTATTAATTAACTCATTTCTGATTAAACCCTTTGTTGGAATAAGAATAACTGTCTTCATTTGCCAGAGTGATAGCAACATATTTGACTGTGGGAGATTACTCAATGTGCATTAGTTTCTTGAATTGCTGCTGAGAAATGAAATTCATCATAATTATGATACCAGCAAACTGATGTTAATAAGTCAATTTCTGTATATGTTTAGCATATAAATGAATAAGAAGAGTAAAATCTGTTTATTAAATTAACCATATGAAGGTTATAATAGTATGTTTCCGTCTTATAAGATTGGTCAGTTTTCTAAAAATATGAATATTTCATCATTTTATGAAATTTTTATTTTATTAATTTATAAAATTTAATTCATTCAGGCTTCTATTTAAGCCATTAACCATGGAAAAAAATTATTGTTTCAAAAATTGAATTGATAGTTGAGAAAAAAAGAACCTTTACAATTTGCTTTTTACTTAGTTTGTTTAAGAGGCATATTCAGTCATTGATCAGTCTCATATAAAGATAATGCATTAGTTTTTAAATAGCAACCTCAGATGAAGAATGTGAGCATTTTTTCCCACCATGAATGAGAATCGTCCTAACATTATAAAATAAAACAGATATAAAAGGAAACAACATCCGGTTATTTATTACTTATCTGATAACGCTCAAAAATAGTGTCGCCCTCCTTAGAATGTATGGAAGTGATTAAAACTTCAAAATTAATATTTAATTAAATAACCAGATGATATTTTTTCTCTTCACATTTGTATTAATTACCTATTAGAATGATTTTCATACTTGACGAAAAAATTCTTACTTGGTAAAGCAATAATTACGCAGGATTTGCGATTTCAAAGGTTTACTTAAGTTTATCTTATATGAGAAGTCTTTGATGGTTATAGGTTAGGTTAGTTTAAATTATCGTCGCACTAGAGATACACTATGGAGATAGAATGCAAAAGACAATATGATTTAAGCTGATAGGTTTAGTTGGGTTTAAATTACAAAGCATTTCCCAGGATCTTTGCTATTATAAGGACTTTATGTTATCACTAATAGAGGATTTAATGCAACTGTAGGGGAGAGTGGGGGTTAATGGTACAAGGGGCCGAAAGAGGAGAAAAATATATATATTTTTTTACAAATATTGCAACAGTTAGACTTCACATTTTAACAACCAAAATCAGCCATTAAAAGCATGTGTTGAAGATGAGAGAAGAATTGTTGTTTTGGAGAATCCAAAGTAAGTTAAAAGTGTATCTTTTTTACACTTTTAAAAATGGATTAAATAAAAACTTTTCTTAAATTAAACTATAGTTTTAGGTAGAAGACATATCATGGATTAAGATATTATATGTCAAATACTGTGGTGAATTAGTGACTAATGCAATTATAAAATCAATACTACTTTATGGCTGTGAAACTTGGAAAATTACAAAACAACAGGAAAATAAACTAAGCGCATTTCATACTAAATGTTTAAGAAAGATTCTAAAAATTTATTGGCCAGAAAAAATTTCAAACCATAATCTATATATCAAAACAGCAGTCAAACCCTTGACAAATGACATAATGATAAAAAGAAGGCATTGGGTCGGTCATGTGCTAAGAAGGAGCCCCGATTCTAACGAACGGATCACTTTAACTTGGTCTCCTTACGGTAAATGGAAGAGAGGCCGACCAAGGCTGACGTGGCGACGAAACATCTTGAAGGAGAAGGACCATCTTGGTTGGCCAAGCTGGGCAGTTGCCAGGGAGGCCGCACTGAACCGGAGGAACTGGGTTTCAACAATTGTGGCCTCATGCGCCCATAAGGCGTGACGAGTCTCAAGGCAAGGCAAGACTGTGAAGAATTACACGTGGTTCTGTGTTGGATCACTTATAAAAAATAACACTGTGTGGTCTAATGGGATAGAAACTGTGTGGTCTAATGGGATAGAAACTGTGGGGTCAAATGGGACACAAATAAACCTAGCTTTGTATGCTTTTCTGGAAGAATCTATACAAATCTCTAATATATTATTCAGTCAAGTTGCCAAAAACTTTTTAAAACTTAATTTTAAAAAAATTTAACTTTTTTCGTCTTATAATAAAGTAAAAGTTCAAGTAGCTTTATTGATGACATTTTTTTTCGACCTGCAATTTCATGAATTGCATCTGAGCAGAACTTAGGGAAGATAAATGATTTGTTGGTGGTAAAATTTGCTAGAAAGCAAACTATTCTTTATTACGTTGATTCTGAATTAGATTTCTGAAATAGAAATCGATGAACTCCGGGTGAGCTATTTGAAGATAAAGATGGTCTTTTTAAATTCGCGGAACCTGAAAAAAAGAACAATTTTGGGATAAATTTTAGAAAATTTAGTTACAAAACTATCCTTTCCAGTGATTCAACAAAAATTATAGGAGCATCTTTGATTTTGAGTTTTAACCTTGATATTTCACCTTTCAATGGAAAATAATTGTTTTAAAAAATTAAAATTCTTTTTTTATACATTATGTTAATGGTATTTGCTTTAAAATTTTATTTTTAGGCTATTTTCTGATTCCTTTTCCATTTTTTTGAAATTTTAATTGAGGCAAAATTTCTATGTCCCATCAGCCCTGCACCCTGTCCCATTAGACCCTACACATGGGGGCTAATGGGACATTTACATGTTTGTTTGAAATGCTCAGAAACTAAAATATGATAATGTTTTAACATCTGTCGAGTGACTTTTTAAGTAAACGAATGTTCAGTTTATGAGCTCTTGTAAAAAAATAAATATTTTTTTTTTTGTATTTTTGCTGAAATACAGAGGATTAAATTTTTTTGTCCCATTAGCCCCCACTCTCCCCTATTGCAACGTTCCTTGATCCCGGATTTAAAATCAAAATCGCCGTTTTAAACAACGTTGAAGCTTAAACGCTTTTGCATTCCAAACATTTACGAGTCTATAGTTATCCTGGTTCTACTCCTGTGGCATGCCTCTAAAGACTATCTAGTTACTCTGAACCATATTGAAGATACAAAAACTCCCTAATACTAATTACACAATACCACCACCAAAAGCCTTAATAAATGCTTACTCTTGCGTCCCTATCTGTGGCACTCCAGAGATCCTCTTTTGTTATTAGGGGGCATCGGTGTGTGATTCATCACTGGGCAGGGGCGCAAATGTCTCCTCGGAGCACACGCCTCATTAGCCCTTGCGCCCTCGAGAGCCCTGGGAAAGGCTGGTCAGACGCCCTTTTATTGTTGGTATCTTGTTTCTGATGTAAGGAAGTAATTTCGTGTTATTTTCGTATCTTACCATTTGAATATTTCGTAACATTTTGTACTTTACAAAACGAATCGCGTCGAAATTACGGTTTTAAACTGGCAGCTGAGTTGCCAGAAAAAAATCCTCAAAAAAAGAAAAAAAAATCTGTAGTAAATACGCTAAATTTCAGTAACGTTAAGTATTCGTACTTTAAAGTTGAAAACAGGTTTTGCATCATGTGAAGTATCATACCAACAAAGAAGATTTTTTTTAAAAATTAAGCTAACTCTTACCATGTGAATTTTGTTTGCCATGTGAATTTTGTACCAACAAAGAAGATTTTATTAAAAATTAAATTTACTCTTACCATGTGAATTTTGTTTTGGTGTGATTGATTAAAAACATAAGCGTACGAAACTGTTAAGGACTTCAAATTAATAGGCGATGAATGTAGTATTTGGAGAAAAAAATCACTGCTGTTTCTTTAAAAATATTGAAACCAGGAGCAATTACTTTTATAGCCCCAGACTGAAAATTGAAAAAGGCATACATACTCGTTTTATTAATAATGTCAAATAAAAAATATCATGTTTTTTTCAGATGTTATTGCTTGGTTATAAAAAACGATGTACCTTTAAACACCAAATCTTCATGTTTCACAAATATATTTACGTTATTCTCAAAAATCGAGATGACTAATCACACCATGATGAAATAAATGTTTTTTTATTTGTAACTTATAACTTAAGGCGCTATTACTATAACAACGAAATTTAGGTATTCTATATTTTTACATGAAAACTGTATAATTCTTAAAAATATAATATCTTCCATCAATTTTTATTCGTATAATGGAACAAATGTGAAAAAAAATCTTAGACGACCGACCATTACAGAGATTTGGAGAAATTGCCCAGGAGTTCAACTGTTTTGAAAAAAGTACCTAAATGTTATCTTTCTTATAGCAAATATTGTATCAAATTGTATCCCTTTTTGCCTTCTTTTGTTTTGTGTTACTATTTTCTTCTGACAGTATTTGTGTGGGGCTGCAATTAGAGGTGCGTTTTTCTTGCTTGTCGGGATTGCGACTTTTGGCCCTTGTTAGCTACTGGACGTATTAGATGTCGATAAATAGTGACGACTGGTATTGGATTTGGAATATGTAAGTGAGAATTGTTTATTTGTTTGGTTATGGTGTTATTGGTTCAAAATAATTTTTTAATTAAATTTTTTTTGAATATGAAATTTTTAAAAATTAATCAAAAGAAAATAAAAATAAATTTATTGAAAATTTGAAGAAACAACCGTTTTAAAAATATTAAATAATACTTAACATAAAGTAGTAATATTTTATACTAATAATTTTAAAGTTTTAAAGTAAAATTCTTTAAACAATACATGGGCATTTCCACGCGTGACTTACACTACATCGGACGATTTAACAAATTTCGTTTGCGTAATTCATAATTATTTTCTACTTATTCAAAAAAATATTGTACGCCAGTTTACCCCTGAACATATACTATTTTTAGAAATCATAAAAAACCATTTTCATTTAGTATTTCACTAAAAAATAATAAAAATGTCATACTGTGACTTACACTACATGTAAGGAAGTCGAGTTTTGGTTATCATTTAAAACTCTCATTTCTTCTTCATAGTGTAGTAAATCAACATTCTACCAGTGCTTAATTTAAGTACAAGGTTTAAAGTTAAATAATATAATTGCAAAAAAGTGTGGAAATATCATAGGAAATAATTTGTTAACAGTTTTGTACGTGACTTATACTACATTCAATTTGTGACTTACACTACATCATGTGAATTGTATCACAGATATGGAAATTTAGGCAATAATAACATAACATATGTAAATAATTTTGAACATGGTAAGTTAAGAATTGCATACATGGTAAAATCATAGTTAGAAAAAGTTACACAACGTCCCCTAAAGTTGGTTTCTGTTAATTTCTTAATTCTTTCTTCAATCGAATTGTCTGAAAAACCTTCCTGCTCAGGCCACGCAAAAATACTTCCTGACCATTGCAGATGTTTCAATTGTATTGAATAAGCATCTATACTTAACATTTGCCCCACAAAATATTTAACGATAATTTTCCTACAAAAGGAACTAAAGCTCTTCTTTCAGCATCAAATTCATTTTCAGAATTTTGCTGAGAGGTATTTCCTTTTACATTTCCATTTGTTTAATCAGCAGTGTTGTTTTTTGGGGGATTTAATGAAATATTGGCAGTTTTAAGTAAGTATTTGTTTAATTTTAAAAAGCAGAGCAATTTTTGAGTGTCAGGAATCGGAAATATTAATTTTCCTTTGATGAGCAAATATCATTTAATCTACCTATTTCGCCCTTTATACAATTGTCAGAAATGTATAATAGTGATATGTTTGGGCAGATTTCTTATGCAAAGTGAAAAAATCTTTAGCAGAATGTGGGTCAATTTTCCTGGAAGGTGTGGCTGCTTTTATCCCCTCCTCACTAAAGGTAAAGATGACCAACATTGGTAGCAGAGAAATGCCATTCAATGTTGTCTAACGGTTGGAACATTGCAATAGAGGTGGTGTATTTTTAGTTAAAGTGTTGTCCGTAAAGTCATTTTTGCTTTCCTTTTCTTTAAAGGTTTGAAATTTTCCACATGCTTAAAGTCTTTCCCTTTGCTCTTTTTTTTTCTTTTAACTGTTGATTTAGCCATCTTAAATTAAAATTATCAAAATATAAGAAATCTACAAATATTATAGCTAATCTATAATAGATAAATCAAACAGAAGCTGTGACTAACACTACATTGTGACTTACACTACAAAGCTAAAATGTGTTATAAATAGAGAAAATGATTTTTATTTTAAAATTAAAAAGGTGTGGAATTACGCAGAGGTTACAATAGAAATAAAAAGAAAATATCGTAAAAATTTTGAAGTAAAGCTTTATTTAAAAAAGTTATAGAAACTTTTATATCTTTTCGTGACTTACACTACAGTCAAAAATGAGATTTTTATCTTTCTAATTAAATATCTTTTAGTAATAAATGCCGATTAATAATGTGTTTTTAAGATAGTTCTGATAATCTATTTTAATAATTTTTCCAAAAAATCTGATGAAATGTGTTTCTTACCTTAAAATTCCTGGGTTCAAAATGATGAAAAAACACGAGACCATGCTTTCAAAACAAAGCAGCCATTTTGAAGCTGCTGTGTTGCCAAAGGTGAAACAATAATAGTTGTTGATACAAAAAAATTAAATTCAAACTTTTCTTAAGCACATATAAAAGTTACAACTGTAGAATTAGTTGTGGTATCATTTTACGTGGAATTAACCACATACGTTTTCCCCCCTTTTTTAAAATACTAATTTTAAAATAAGAAAGAAAAATGTTTAGTGCCGTGACCAGGATTCGAACCTGGGTTATTGCGGCCACAACGCAATGTACTAACCACTATACGATCACGGCTACGGCAGAATATGTCTAATATACGATTTTATCGATGGAAATACCAATGCACGCTCCAATTCATAGGCTTTAAATAAAAAGGGTAGGGCAATCAAGCGTTGAAACCTTCTCAGAGAAACTGATACCAAGCGACTGCGCTGTCAAACTATTTTCTCCCAGACTTTCTACCTAAAGGAAAATAACGCATAAAATAATTTCTATCTCAAATTCGCTGGTAGCCTATAGAACATTTTTAATTTTTAAGACACGCAAATACCAAGAGTTTTTAAAAAGTGTTAAACTTTTTATTATATTCAAATTATTTTTACTAAAAGGCTATCGTCGTTTTTGAATAACAGCTTCAAAACAAATGCAGAAGAAAAAAACAGTTTGAAGAGAAATTTAACAACACATAAAAAAATACTTCATAATTTACAAACCAAGGCATAAATATTAACATTTCTGAAAGCCTGAAGTTTATCGTATTCTTTAGAAATACTTTACTTCACCGTATTCAGTAAATAACAATTATAAAAAAAACCGTTTGATTTATTTTGTTTCGTAATTTCTGCTTCATTTTTAAATTTTAATCGCACAGTGATCGTACATTTTTATGGTTTCAAAATTAATCGGTATAATCGTCTCTGATATCTAAGTAATTTTTGTTTTAAGTTTCCTCATTTACTGCTTCAAGTTATTTAAAATAAATAACCGCTTCTCTGAAGTGCATCCAAAGGATAATCAAAACTTTAATTTAAACATCAAAACTCCCGTCCTTCCACTCAAACAACAACTCTTCAATCACAACAGCACAAATCTACTTGTCTCAAACCCAAATCGAGACTTCACTCCAATTACACCAAACTACACCTTTCCCGAAGAAACGAAACGGCAAGCATCAGAGTCTTCCTTTTGTCCAATCCCATGATCAAGCCCATTCATCTTCCAACGGAGTAATCTCTTCCCTTTCCAGGCCGCTGGGTATTTGGACTTGGCATCATCATCTCTTCTGACGCAAATCCTTGGATTTTAGCCCCCAAACTCCCTTTACTCGCTGCTGAGTTTCTTGGAGGGGCTTAGATCCCCAACCCTTTCTTCTTAGAACCCTCCTTCGAGATTTCTTAGTTTGTGTGGATGAAGAATAAGACTTCAATTGGGAAATCTCTTAAATTTATAGGCTCAACCAGTTGCGTCAGAAAGGTAGGATTACTTTGAATTTTAGCGCAAGGAAGTCCTATGATCATTGCGTCGGTTGGAGGCTTCTTCGAGTTCTATGTCCAGCTAAGAAAGCCTTTTATACCAATTTTAGAAAGAAAAATTCCATCTTAGTACCCTCTAAAGAAATACACGATGCACCTAACGATTACCTATTAGATATCACAATGCCGGAAGGATATCGGAAATATATCGATTGATAATTTTAACAATAGACTGTGCAACTTGAATCTCGGTATTGTGGTAAATCGTTGTGTAAATAGCCCTTAAAATCATACTAACAAACTTTTTAATTATCAGTTTTTTCTTCTCTTTTGTTTAGTAGCTTGGGTATTTTATGATATTTATTTTACAAGTTTATAATACTTCTTTTTTTTTGTTCTTTTGATTATATTTAATTATTTGATGGTTTCAGTCACCATTCCTAGGACATCGAATATAAATAGTTCCTGAGTTCCTTCAAGGGATTTACACCTACCCTTTTCCTCTTGTTATGACCCTTTTTATGGGTTTTCTTAGCTGGTAATTGAAAGAGAAATAAGTCGATATTACTATTCATTAAAAAGTCCTCAAATCAGTTACACACAACACTTACATACCGCATTACAATAGCATAATATCGATATGAATACAATGGATGCCGAAATATGAGGAATATATTTCACATGTAACAACAAATATAATATCAAATACCCATTAAAAATACATAAAATTTCAATAAAACTAGTCATTTTTTAATGTATATCAGCACGATTTATTAATAAAGAAAAAAATTAATTATTTAGTTGCATGTAAAGAATTTTTTTAGAAAAGTATTAGGATAACTTAGCCATGCAGTAATTTTAAATTAATAATCTAGGACAAGTTAAAGAAGCGAAGAAATTAAAGTGACTTTAAAAACTTCTTTCAGCTTATCTAAGATTAAGATAATCATTTTGTTTGAAATGAAAGTAGAAATTTTTGGGTTAACTAAGTTAAAAAAAATTATTTCAATTTTTTAAAATATTTGTTAAATAAACAATGGCGTGTTTTTGTTTAAAACAAAATTCTCGAACAGTATATTTTATCAAATTTTTATATAATAATAAGTACGCCTTGTAGGCATTTGGGTGCTTTCTTTAGCCCTTATTTTTATTTATTGTTACCTTTACTTTTATGGAACATTTGTCCTTCGCTAGATATTTCACTTCACCGTAGACGGATGAAAGGATGCTTATTGAGGTAGCCAAAAAACCCATAACTATGAAATACGTCAAAAGTGAATGGAATTTCTAGAGGGGCCGGCAAAATAAATATGTTTGATGCAATGATGTTTCATATTTTGTGGCGGAAAAAACTAGATTTATATTCTCTTAAAAGAAAATTGCCAAATATTTCCAATGGAAGTATTTTATTACAAATGTTTACATGGAATGATTCTTTTATTTGTACATCAATGAAACAGATGAATGGAAGTTACATTGAAAATGTTTTGTGATGTTTTTCTTATTTTAAATGGAATACTGAGATCTTTTTTATTAATTTTTGTTAGGATGATAATCTCGTTAGAGCGTATTGGTTAGTTTAACGTTTGAAACATCTCTTAAAAACATTTTTTTGAATTTTTGAGTAAATTTTTTTTAATTAAAAGCTATAATGTAAGGTTTTCAATAAAATATTGTAATTATATAATTCTGCATATTACTTTTTTTGAATAACATTATTTAGATGACATTGGGAAGATTTTTAGAAGTGTTATAATTTTTTCGTGGTATCAATTTCTTACAATAATTTGATTTATTTTATTATGAAAATCAGTAGAAAATAAAATTGATCACAATAGAAAAGTACCAAAATGTTACAATTTTTTTGATCAACATTAAAAAACACTCAATAACAAAATTTTGTAGTTGTTGTTGTTACTAATTCTTCATGATCTAGATCAACTAGATCAAGTCCACGTGGTCGCATACCCTCAAAAAGTTTATAACTTGGACAGGATTCTTCTCCAAGTCAGTCTTATCCAACCCCATTCAAGCAAGGAGGTGTCTGGGGGAGGCCTGTGTAAACTTATTTTAATAACAAAATAATTAATTTAAACGTAATTTTGAAATATAATTTAAATGAAATTCTAATTACAATTCGTTTAAATTACAAAATAATTAATTTAAGCATATTGTAATTAGAATTCTATTTAAATTATATTTAAATATTAAAATTTTACAGTTTATGAATATTTAAATACAATCAAAATATTCAGAACCTAAGACTCAGATATAAGGTAATTTTAATTAATAGGAAACCTCCTTCTCTTAAGAGAAAAAAAAGTTATTTTTATTGACCAACATAACTTGTGTACAAAACACAATAGAAGTCAACTTCATTCCACAAGCTTTAATAATAAAAGGGCGTGCAGACGTTTCCATCAACAATCTGTCCTTCGTTTGATATGACAGAGTTACTCTGACCCGAAAAGGGCCCTTGACAAGTGGGCCCGCGTAATGGTCCCTTGGATGATAAATCGCCAACTTTTATTGCGTTTCGCGTTGCAAAAAGGAGATTTTCGCTAAATTAGAGACTCGCTGAAGGAGGCAAAAGTGCTGCTGGTACACTTTGCTGAGGGCGAAGGATAAAAATGCGAAAAAAATAAAATCCCGTACCAATACCAGATGCCCTGAATTTTGTGTAGTTTTTTTAAGATGGGTTTTTATGTTCAAGTTTATATTTTTGCAAGAAAACTTGTAAAGTATTGTACTAGTTTTTAATATGAACGATTTTATGTTGAAGAAGCTCTCGTAAAGTATATTATTTTTTTTATGTTACGCATTAAATAATTTGCATGTTAGCTACTGTTTTTACACATAAACTTGTTTTTTAAAAATTCACTACGTATCCAATGAAAAAAACATACTTTTTGATAGAAAATAGAAGGTGTATAACATGAACAATTAGTTTGGTAAAAATACCCTTTTAAAATTTGAAATGGAGTTTTGTACGAAAAATTCAAAGTTAACCTCCATAAAAAGTCATAAAAAATTGACACCCTCGAGTAATAGGTATCGTGTGTATTTGCATTAATTTTTTAAAATATAAATACCCTACTAAACTGATTTTTGGAAAGTACAGGTATTTTGGACAAAAAAAATTGTTCAGTTATTGGCAAGGAAAAACAGCAGCATTTTTAAACGAAAGGAATAAAGAACGAGCCAAACAATTTCCTTCGAATCTAAAAAAATCCTAAACTGTAGCAATTTTGTACAGAGACGTGTTGAATCTGTTCAAAAACTTACAACTGGTAAAAATAATACATTGTCGTGTCATGACCACCTTTCTATTCGAGCACTTAGAGGCTTCCATTTACAGAGATCCTTGGTCGATATATTACTACATTTTCGGGTTTTGTGATTTCGGTTGACATTTATTATGTCATTGCGGCATTGTCCGTTGCTGTTAAAAGCCTTTATTGGAGGGGTGCATCTTTGTGACATATTGTTGACAACATCAACTATGTATCCATCAGGATACATTGTTGGAGCGAACTTAGAATTGTTTATTTGAAATTTTAGGTTAAACTGTGTGTCTGTGTAAGAATTTCTTTTGTAAATAGCTAGTTTGACTAGCTAGTTTACTTTTGTAAAAATTTAATTTTATTTACAAAACTGCATTACAATTTAGATCATTTTTAAACAAGTAAAATAGTATGTGCAATTAGATTTTCATGTTTAGGTTCAATGTTTGACTCGAAGTTGGTGTCTAAGAAGAACCAATAAATGGTAAAATATAGTACCAAATATTGGTTACAGCTATATATAGAAACATCAAACAATATTTTTAACAATGAATACAAAAAATTAATAATGCACGGCTGAATTCTTTTGCACGTCTTTTGTTATTATTATTATTATTATTATTATTATTATTATTATTATTATTGTTGTTGTTATTATTATAACCGATGAATGATGAAATGTAGTAACATATATTGGTTACAGCCAAATAAGAAACCAATAGATAGTGACTCAAAGAACTAAATTTTTAACAATGCATACAAAAAATTAATAATGAACGTCTGAATTCTTCTGCACGTCTTTTGTAATTATTTTTATTGTTATTATTATTATCATAAATATTTTTATTATTATTATTATTGTTGTTGTAGTTGTTGTTATTGTTAATGCTTAAAAGCTATTCAAAACTACAAAAACTTAATAATTTTTATTTTTGGAAATCATTTTACCTAATTCGGGACAGTAAAATTAAGTTTTAAAAGATTGTTGAGTCAAAAATCCCATTGTAAATTGCATATTGTCACGTCCTTAATATTATGCTTCAAATATATTCCATTGTTTATTCCCATTAATAATTTATTGGATGATAGTGTTTTCCTCAAAATTAGATATAATAACTTAAAAATGATTAAAAAAAATTCTAATAATTGGATATTTAAAAATATTTTATTTTGTTTTGAGTTTTAGAACAACTCTTTCTATTTTATTTTTTAAAATATATACAGAACAACACGTACCATTACTTACTTTTCGTATCAGAACTCAAATGTAAGTTTTCATAAAAAAAATTCAGCGCAAACATATTATACGCCAACGAACTTTAGATTACAGGCCGAAAATATAATTACCATAAAATAAGATATCGCCCATCACATCGTATTAAGTAAAGCTGATTACATAATTATGTCATAAAACTTTTGTTCCGCATATAATTAAAGTTATGTCTATATAAACCCGATACCGAGACAAAACATTTGTTTAAAGTTGTTTTGTTTGTCTGCAATAAAAACTTTTATTATTTCTATCGGATGAAGATAATTTGAAAAGTAAAGTTTAATTTTATTATGTAAAAGTACATGTTTAAACTCAAAATTGGTTTTTTAATTGTAAGGGGGGGGGGGGATTCAATATAAATTACTTAATAAAATAACGTAATGTAAGGGGTCCGGATGGCCGAATGGTTTGGATAGCAGACCATTACGCTAGCAGTCTGCGCGCTGTAACGGGTGCGGGTTCGATTCCCGCTTTCGCCCTGGGTGTACTTCCTTTCTCTGTGACAGTAAAAATTCTTTCTGTGTCTGTCTTACTTGACGAAGGCTTATAAGCGGGTCTCTGATCAAGCACTCAAGCCGGAATATATATGTACCTACCCAACCAACCAACGTAATGTAAAAATATTTTTCCATTTTTTAAAAAATTTAGATAGTTTTTATGTTTGATTTTATTTGTAAGAAAATAATGTATCCAACACAAAATCAACTTAATAATATAAAAAAAGAAAAATTGCATTTTAATTATTATTTACGAAATATTAAGAACGATTTATTGTTTTCTGGATTTGAATTTTTTATTGTATATTTCATTCATTTGAATTGTTAGTTCTTCTAACTTTCAAATAATAAATTGAAATAAGTGATTAAATATAATATAATAAATTGGAATAAAATTTTTATAGCGTTACGATACAAAATCGGTAATCAAATACTTTAGTAGACAAACAAAACCACGTTATTTTCCAATAATTTTCACCACAGGACAAAAAGGTGCTTTCTTTAATGATTTCTTTTCATTGATACAACATTTCGACCACATAAGAACTATTTAGGTATGGTTTACGCTTCAAAACTCCACCTAATCTACAGGAATGATGCATCTTTGATGTATTTTAATATCAAAATATAAATGGATTATTTGAAATAAATTAATTCTATAAACGTGCGTATACACTTATACATTAATGCATAACACTTAAGTGCTACATCGTCCTAAAATAAATTAAAAAATCTTTAGAATACCATGCTCCAAAGTTATAGTTTTTTTTTCATATTCTTACTTGATTGCTTTCCAAATTATCAAAATATCAATCAGTAAACATAAAAACTAAAGTTTAATACTACAAATTCAGAATGACTTTAGCTGAATGCTAAAACCATTTAAACTTAGTTTCAATATCGTTTTCCATTGAACTTTTTCCCTTTCCAGGTCAAACTTTCTGATCCATTTTACCACAAGACAATAACGAGATTTCCCGAAATCCTCAAACTATGTTACATCAAAATTTGGCCTATTTTGTATCTCTAGGGTCAAATAACCCCACAGAGTACAACAAAATGCATTTTTTACAACCCTAGGAATAGAAATTGGAATCCTAAATATTTGTCGGCGCTTCTCAAACATCGAAAATCGATGACGTGTTTGTTCATAGGGACCATAATTTTATTCCATTTCTCTCCTCTTTTTTTCAGTAGGTATCTTGTTATGGATCTTTTATTAGATCTGAAAAAGGAGTTGTGTTTCTAAAAAATACGGATTTTTTTAAAGAAAAAATATCATATTCCACTGTAAATCTTCCTTCGTTTCACTATTATTTTTTCATTTTTGAAAAACGCTATACAAGGAGACCTTAAGTGACATTTTTAAACAATAAAAATAAACTTAATTTAGGTTATGCATGTTGTAAATTATAGTTATTTAGGTATAGCTCTTGTATTAGATTGTAAACAAGGGCTTCTAAAAAGATACATATTTTACAAGATATTTTTATTATTCAAAAATGCATGTATAGCAAAAAAAATTTGAGACAGCGTAAAAATTGTCTATTTCACTTACTTGTAGGAGTTTTGAATTATTTTTATTTATAATTAGTTTGCTACATCTCTTCACAGTCGTGATAGGTTTTTTAATTGTCCAAAGAAAATAGATTTTAAAAAATGTAATCAACAAGCTTTACAGCTTCAATAAAAATATTTGGATTTTTAACACATTTTAAACAAAAAATAAAAGTTTGGATTGGTTCTTAATAATTTAACATTATTAAAAGTATTTTCTTAGTTTCTAGGTAAATATGTTTGAATTTGCTCTTAAAAAGGAAATGTTTGTGTCCATAGCTTTTTATAAATTAACTGCTTATGTTTGCTAGCTGAATTGTAATATATATATATTTACTAGTGTTTTAATGCAATATTTTAAATTTTTTATTCACACCAATTAAATTCATTTACATTTCATTTCCTACACAATATTTACTGACAATAAAGCTTTATCCGTATTTTTAAGGAATAAGTAGAGTCTAGGAGCTTATAGACAAGCTTTAAAACAACCAACTTTTCAAACTAGTTCAGTTAAAATAAGTTAGTAACAGTTTAATTACAAAAATAGTATCATGTTACTAACTATAAAGCCTGATTTTCGCGAACTGGACGTAAAGGCTCAGATATCTACTCAATTTTACAGACTCTTACAAAAATACCTATCAAAAGATAAACTTCACCCCCCTCTCTACACGAAAAACGATTCAGATACCAGGGGTTTCAAATATTCCAATTTCGCTCCCCACATACAAGCACTTTCTCTCTACATTCATAAACAAGGGTTGATACATAAAAAAACCTTCAAATTGAAATCATAAAAGAAGCGAAACCATAATCATAACATCCCAGGAGGGTTGAAGATAGGGCTTCTGGATATTTTTGCCTCTAAAAAAATACCTTCGAGTTTCCAATTGAGGCACCGTAACTCCAGACATAGTTTCACCTAAAATCCAAACATCTTCCATACCTTATGTCAGGAGTCTCCAAACTCCGGCTTGAGGGTTGAAAAAGATTCGTTCATTTTCATTCTTTCGGCAGTCTTTGATGGATATAATGTGAAATTTCCAAATAAGAAAGAAAATTAAAGTTTTATGTATTCGTAGTTTGGTTTTTCACGTAATTATTTTAGATCTTATTAACGTGCGAAGAAACTTAGATTTCCTGTGTACAGTCTTTGTTTGTTTAATTTCTGGCTTAATACCATTATTTTCAGTAGTAATAATGATTCAGTATAATAATGAACTATTCGATGTAATTTGCATAGCATAGCCCCAAAATCTTTATTTTGATAACTTTTAGGGCGTAGTTTAGACAATAAATTACAAATAACAATTTTAGTTATTTTTAATTCTTTTTGAAGTTACCAAGTCCGAAAAATCGCTCTCAAAACTGCCTCTTCCAAATGATTCCTGTCTGAATATTTCCATGAATTGACACCATTCTGTTTCAGACGAATACACAGGCTCTCTTCTCTAAGCTCTTCAAAACGGCAAAGGATTCGTTAAATAACGGAAATTTGATAAAAGGCGGAAATTATTTGTGAAAACGAGAGAAAATTGAATGAAAAATTAAGAGGGTTTTTTTTTTGTCAGCATACTATATGACATTCTCTCATCTACTTTAATGTTTGATGCTAGGGATGTATTTAGTGCTAATTTCTGCTAGTTGGGAATTGATATTAACTGGACCTTATGACTTTTATCAATTTCCCAATCTGCATTCCTGGCATTACACGATTTCCCAATTCTTTCGAAAAGTTTAGAGACCCCTGCCTTATGTTATCGGGAATTCGATATAATACAGGCGATAGTTGGGGATTTTCCTGAGGGGGCTGAAACGGGAGAATTTCCCGATTTCTCCGGGGGGCAAGAGTCCACTCTTTTGGGGAGGCCACATCCATTTTGATTACGCGCAGACACGTACAAGTCAAAGACATATCTGGAGAAATGGCATTTTTTCCTGGAGTAATGCCATTTATTTCATTCCCGGGGATTTTCGGACATTCATATTTTAGGCGTAGTGAAATTTATAAGCAATTTTTCTTGTGAAGCTCATAAATAAGCAACAAAGTTCTTTTTTTATGTCCAAGGGTCTGTTTATTTTTGAAGGTGGATATCTGGCTAAAGATTTTCGGAAGATTCTAAGGTTAAGCTAAGAAAGTAAGCTAAAGTAAGCTAACTTACTTAAGTCTAGGTAAGTGTTTGTTATCAATATTTATACATGCAAGCTTGGTCCGATGTTTTAATGTTATATTCAATAAAGTCGTACCTTAAATTATCGTATCTTATTGTATCTTAAAGGCCCAGTGGTTTAGTGGTAGTGCTTCGCATTGCCACGCCACAGGTCCGGGAATGAAGATCGGATTGGGCGAGGTCGACCCATCCTTTCATTCCTTAAGTGGGTCTATAAAATGGGGACCAAGCATGCTTGAACTAAGCACTGGGGTTTCCATGTGAAGCTGACCACCTTACCGGGACATATGCCTAGCACCCCAGAGCCCTAGGTCACGTAAGCTGAAATGGGCACGGCAGGCCTTGGCCCACTAATAGGCTGTTGCGCCGAGGAGTTTAGTTTAGTTTATCGTATCTTATCGTATCTTAAATTATCGTATCTTATCGTATCATAAATTGTCGTATCTTATTGTATCTTAAATTATGGTATCTTATCGCATCTTAAATTAAGTTATTTTTTTAATTATTTAGAATTTGTTGAATTTAACTAACAGTAGATCGTAAGAAGTAACTCCCGCATGATTACTATATGAACGAATCCATTGTCCAATTCATATTATTTTTGTTTTGGGTTTCGAATAAATTCACAGCCCTCTTATACAATTAGAATAAATTCACAGCTCCTGTAAAATAAACTACTTGATTCCTGTAAAATAAACTACTAAAAACCCATTGCAACCCAACGATATCGTGGAACAAAACTTAACCATCTCAAGAGAAAATCTCTGCAGATATTTGCTAATTGAAGTCAATCCCATTCCTGCGAACGATTACCCGAGCACAAAACACCCGATGCCACCAGAAAAGGATATTTACCCTCCGATATAACGATTGAGAGACTGTTCCTGTCGATTAGAACACTGGGCTGTTCGCAGCTGGCTGCCTCTGGGCTTTAACGAGACCTTTAGAATGTTCTTATTTGCCATCTAACTGCAACTGCCCCGAGTGTAGGAAAGAATTGTTTTAGTGTTCATTGTTTTGCATTACTGAAGATATTTTGTTGCATTGGCATCACAGAGTTGTAAATGATATTTGAAAATAATGGACATAAAGACCAGAATTTTAATGAAGGTATATAAATACATAGAAGTCTAATTATTCCTGAAATATAATTCCCGAAGGAAAGAAATTATGAAATGTTAATTCTTGAAGACATGAGAAAAGATATATAATTTATCATGGTTATACTAAGACGTTTGATGAAAAAACAATTTAAAAAATTTCCTGTCATCGGTTTAAACTAAAAAAATGAACATCATATGAATGAACAACTATACTGAATGAAAACCACAACAATGAACACACTATACGTTGCTCACCAGGTTAATGTTTTCCCGGATAAAATTAAAATTTAAAAGTTTCATAACTGCTCCTGAACTGTGGGAGTTACTGATGGAGAGGTTAAAAGTCTAACATTTCCTTTAGTTATGGAAATGTTGAGTGTTAAATCAGGCATCAAGCTCATTTCTGACAAAAGTGTGACTTTCAGCTTTGTCAAATCACAGAGACGATGTAATTGTTGTATCAAGGAATGAATTATCAGGAGCCTTCTAATGCTGCAAATGCGTGAAGGAACACTCTTAAAGATTTTATTTTATTAAATGTTATGTGTTTAATGAACAGATATGGTTTGTTAGAGAGAGAAACTTTACCTAATTAATTTAAATGGAAATAAATTAACTAAATCTATTTATATCTAAGTCAAACATTTATTGTTGTTAAATTCGAATCAAATAAATGCTTGCTAAATATGAAAAAAGTTAAAACTAGAAGTTCTTTGCATTGCAATTTTTAAAAAAAAATCTTTAATTTATTTCCATCAAATAGAGTTTTATTATATAACTATCATTTCCGACAAATTAGATTATTTTGACAAAATTTCAAAGAAATTCTTCCAAAAAATAATTTGAGAAAATCGATTTGTAAATTTAATTATTTCTTTTCGTCTCTCGAGTAAATACGGAATATCACATTCAATAACGAAATTTTGCTTAGTAAGGACATTTGCAAATTCCATCTAGATATTGAATTATTCAAAATTGTCCATGTCATTCAGATAGTAGCTGATGTCGAATATATTTAACTTTAATGAGTTCCATGTCATTCAGATAGTAGCTGATGTCGAATAGATTTAACTTTAATGAGTTTATTTTACCCAGGCATTTATAAAAAAGTTTTGCGAATGTTTAGTAGGTATGATTCAAGATTAAAATTGTTAGCTATAGTTATATGAAATGAATGTTGAAAATTCCAGCTATATGCGTTTGTGGTGCAGTTAAACTTAATTCCACATTTTTATATTTACTTTTAACTTTTTTAATGAAACAGTATGTGAAATAATACTTTTTTTTATAATTCTTTACACAAGTATTCATTAGATTTTCAGTGAAATACATTTTAACAAATGCAAGGTTTTTTTTGTGACTTTATATTATATTTATGAAATTATATTACGAGTTTTATTAGAACTTTGTGTACAATAATTTGTATTAACTTTGATATTCTGAATTTTGTTAGTTTTAGCTTCCACACTACGTTTGTAACGTAAAAAGTAAAAGGTGTTATAATCGTTCAATCTTTCCGTCCGTCTATACATTATTTGGAATATATTTTAGGCTTTTAACGTCTCTGATACCTAAAATTTAAAATTTCACTAATGGGAATATTGATATTGTAATTTGTAAAGATTCCTTCTATTTATTTCTATTCCAACTCAGCTTTCATCCAGCTCTGCGGCTTTAGTAACTTTGTGATTCCGCCAACTGATGCTTTTCACACTTGTACTGGTTCAACCAGGAAAAAATTACAGCCAAACTTGAATTTTCCAAACTCTGACTGTCTAAATATCTGGTTATCGTAATCCTTTTCAGACTCTTCTACTCGCTGTTAATATGTCCTGCAAAATTTTCCATTGAAAGGTCTTCGTATGTCCTATATTTAATTTATTTGGATAAAGTTAAGCAGAAAGCTTATTTTTGGGCAATCTTATTAATATCCGTTTATGAGTCAAGCTGATGTGTGACTTGGCTAGCTCAAAAAAAAACCTGGTTATCATGTTAAATGGTTGCGTTTTCATTTAATTAAAAGCTATTTTTTAAATATGTATTCCTCCATTTTCAACATACATACAGCAATTAATTAAAATATACTTTTTTTTGGGTAGAATACAATTTTTGATTATCCTAATGGGATTCGGTCCCAGTTGATTCAGAATATTTTGAATTCTGTACTTAAAATGTATCCGCACTTAAACTTAAGTAGAAAGCTTATTTTGATCAATCTTACGAATCGGTGTTAATGAGTCGAGCGAAAATGGGACTTGGCTGCCTGAAAAAAGAAAAAAAAACAGCTTGCGATGTAAAAGTGCTGCCTTTTCATTTAATTAACGGCTCTTATTTAAAGATTTTTTCAACATGCATACAGTAATTAATTTATATATGCATACTTTTTTCTTGGAAAAAATCTAACTGTCCCATTTTTGATTATTCGAATAAAATCCATTTCCAAAGGATTCAGAATACTTGGAGGTCCGTATTAAAATTTAAACAATTGGAAGCAACTAACATTCATTAACAGCTACAATCTTTTTTATTCACCAAAAAACGCCCCAAGTACCATAAGGAAGGATGCCTCAGAATTAATATAATAATATCAAAAATATTAACAAGTAAAAATTCAGAGCCGAGCTAAGGTATTGTTTGCTGGTCTAGACGATCACATCGATTCAGCGGGGGAATGGGTGAGGCCCGGAAACGGAAAAGATTTCGGACAGAAAATCGATTTTCCGGAAAATAAATAAGGAAAAAATAAGGAAAATCGAAAACTGTAACAGCTGTAAAAGGAATTGGCTTTGGGAATGCAGGTTGGGAGATCGTTATCAAATTTTCAAAAGATTTGTGTTTGATCTTATCATGATTAGTGTTTGAATTTAATTGTTTTTTTTAGTTTATTTTATTCTATCTGGTTTGCTGGATCGAGATAATGAGAAATAAATGTTATTCATTAAATAAAAGAATGGTTGAAATATCAAGCTAAAACTACAAACCTAAAATAATTAACTCACAATTTTATACTTCTTAAGCATCCGATTTTTTGTTCTAATTATAACGAATTGACTGCTTGTATTTAGGAAACAGGTAGGTATTTAGAAATTTAAAAAAATAGTAAAAATAATATAATTAGTTTTGGGAATTAATTAAAATATGTAGTTGGGAGAAAATTTGTTTCCGGAAGAAAATTCGGATTATCTTTACCGTTAAAAAGCTAGCAAAATAAATATAGGCTTGTTTATAAAAAATGTAATTTTGATGTTTTAAAATTTATACAGCTACTAGGCGAATGCTTTAAACCCCAAAATCATCACAGATATTTTCATCACAAGTCAAAAATATTCAAAATATAAAATAAAAAGACGATAAGAATAAGTACCCTATCAGTAGAAATGGTATTAAGAACAAAAATAATGAAAATAATCAAGCCTACGGGGAGTAGCCCTTCCACGTCATTTTCTCCTACTCATCCCATTGTTGCACCTAAAACGCCAATTCCGCCAACGTCACAGCTTCCACTACCTTTTCTACCCTCGCTCTTATCGACGACAATCAGCATTTGACACGCAATATGTTTTTGTGATTATAAATCGCATGAAAAGAGGGGACGGTTTCACTCTCTTTTTGAAACTTCCACGGCGGATATGATTGTCGTTATAAGTCTAATTTTGTATTGAAACTCAAAGATGGCCGATTCGCAAATTAAACCCAGCAAACATGAAGTGATTATGCATACTGAAAATCCAACCCATGAATGCAATTTCAAATGGATTATCGAAAACGTTTCGAAGTTTTCGAGGAGACTCCGGAGCTCATTTGTAGTGGAAAGTGAATGCAAACCTGAGTTCCAACTAGTAGCCAAGTTCCACGAAAGGTACCCTGAAATTATTCAAGTCAACGTTGGGGTTCAGAGGAGTGATAAAGGTGACAAATCCGTTTACGTCAAAGCCAACATCTCACTTCAGAGTATCAACGGAGATATCTATGGCAAGACTGACTTTGTGTTTACATCGGCAGCCGATGAGAGTCCTCATTACTGTTTCTCAGATACCTTTGCCTCCAAATCGAAAAAACTCAAAGTCCCCACTTCATTTTCATATGACAGCAAGAAGGTTTTGTCACCACTGGAGAAAATGGGTCTGGTAGCTTCCCACGAAGAATGTGAAAACATATTTCTGATGCCGGACGATATGTTGGTCATCAAAGGGGTGCTGAAGGTTTATGGATGTTGTGTCGTCACCAACAAATTCAGCAAGTCTCTACAAAAGGCTCCTCCGCAGCCGCACATCGAGCAGTTACTTGGTGACTTCAGAAGCAGTTATGCGGACAGCCTCTTTACGGATGTGGAATTGGTGATTGGTTCTGAGGTCATCAACGCGCACAGATTCGTCCTTTCGTCCAGATCTCCAGTCTTCAGAAGAATGTTTGAGCACGATATGGCTGAAAAGGAGGATGGTAAAATCGTCATCGAAGACCTGGACAAGCCGGTTGTGGAGGCCCTGGTGTGGTATCTTTACACTGGAACTGTGAAGGACTTATCCTTCGAAGACACATGTGATCTTTACGCAGCTGCTGATAAATACGAAGTATTTTCGCTTAGAGAAGCATGTGCGTCTGTCTTAACTAGTAGAATTGACGAAAGCACAGCCTGCATTGTTTTAGGCATGGCCGATCTTCATAAAGATGATGCTTTAAAATCAAAAGCCAAAGATTACATCGTCAAGAACTTTCATCACTTTAGGTTGGAGTCTGAGTTGTCCGTGTGGAAAGTTCTGGTGAAAAGTAACCCAGGTTTAGCGGCAGAAGTTGTTCAAGAAGTAACTCAAAGGCAGTGGGAGAAGGATAACAAAAAATACGTGCCGATCCAACTGAATAATGAAACATCTATTTTACCCAGACATGTGTCGACTCTTCATCATGAATATGACTAAAGAGGTATAAGAGTCTAATTTATAAATCAACTGATATGCATTAATATTATTTCATGAGATAATTTGATCGTAAATTATTAAGTGACTCTTTCCTTATGAACTATAAATATATTATAATTGTTTTACCTTCTAAACACAATTCTAATGAGCTAATTCTTACTATTGAATTTTTGTATTGTATTTCAAAATATTGTGCTAACTGCTATTTTATTCTACTTTCGTCTTCTTTTTATATGATATTTTAATAGACAATGACTTTCAAGTTTTAAAATGCATATGCTATATAATTGCACATAAAATGTGTGCTCTTTAAAATAAGTTATAGTGCTGAGTTTTTTTATATATGGTTTTGTTTGAAAGAAAATAGTAAATTACTTATATAGAATCACAAATGTGTAATCTATTTGCAGGATTAAATAAGGAATGATTTGAATTGCTTCTTTAAAAATTTAAAAAAATTATTACTATGTTTTGATTGTATTTTAATACAAATTTAGAAAGCATGCTATCAAACATTTTGCATGTTTTTTAGCAAGGCTTTGTTGTTATGACATTAGTGTATTTAGTTTCAAGTAGTTGACAATCGATTAATAGAGTTAATTTTAAAATATTTCTTTTTAAACTAAATTTAATTTAAAGAAATCTCTTAAACGCAAAATATCAATATATATCGAAACATATAACATTATGTAAAAAAAATTGTGGTAGCAAATATAAATTAAACGATATATATTTTTCGTTTCATTTATTATTTTATTTTTCTTAAATCAATGAACCATTTAGATAAAAGTACAATGGAAAATTTAAAATAAGTTTTTCAGCAACAAATTATTCCTGCATTTATAACGTTAAAATAAATTAAGAACTTTAATTTGTAATAAGTAATAAATAATTTACTTTAGATTAAATTTATTACTTTTTGTGATTAGTGCTGCCATCTCCTTTCTACTAATCCTAAATAAACTAAATGGAATAAATCTAAATAATATTTGGATCTACATGATGTGTATAAAATTCGAAATATAAATCCTAAATTTGTTTTTAAAAAATTTAGTCCACTTAACCTAAAAATAGTAATACGTTTGTGGCTAAAAATTATAGATAAAGTTTATTGTTCAATTTGCCTATGTATCTTATGTGTTCTAAAATATTAAAATATTCAATTAAATTATTTCGCTATTAAAATAATTATTATTTTACTTTAAAGTAAACAATTGTATTATAAATTGTATTGGAAAAGTTTATAAAGCAAATAATAATGATATACCTATTTAATAAAAAGAAATTGAATAAAATTATATAACTATTTTTACATTTTTATTTTATATGATTATGTTACTTTTAATACAGCATTGGATTGAATATTTTTTCATTGAATACAACTTATTAACAATTAGAACATTATTTTTGTATTTTTACTACATTAAAATTAATAAGATAATATTTTAAATAAATTAAAATGGACATGGTAAATATTTATTCGCACGTTGTACTTTTTAGTTTCTGAATAGATATCTGTTTAGTTTCTTAAATTTTGCAATTTTTGTTCGAAATAAAATGTCATCTTTGTCTCGCAATACTAATTTTTACACACCCAAATAGTACAAAAATACATAAGCAAAGCTTTCTAAAAATAGTCCCAAGACAGCACAAAAAAGCTTTCCCTTTTGACATATCTCTGAACAGAAAGTTCTTGACAAACGTCCGGCGTGATCCATCACAACTTTGTGGTCATCACATCAGGACAAAAAAACGTTTGTGGATATCTTTTCAATCAAGCGAGGGAAGTCAGGACACAATGGGATTATGTCAAAACCCACAAGTAATGAAGGGAACTCACAAGTGACGGTATCAAATAAAAGTGATCTATGTTCATTGTTTATCAATTGTGTACAATTTATGATTTTATGCAGCTTAATTAAATTAAAAATAGACTATTAACCTTCTTTTCTAGCTTTTTTTTCAGTGGTTTGTACAAAAATTTTGTAATCCTCCTAAAGTCAAAACACTACAATCTACAGTATTTCAGTAGAATATATTGTTGAAAACTATTTTATATGATAGGGATACACTAATTAAAATAAAAAAAAGAGGTAATAAGTGTATATGTTTCTCCTGAAAACTATCATTTGTCTATTTTATTGTTAATATATTGTGCAAATTAAATATAATGGTAAGGAGATAAACAAATAAAAATCGCCATAATTTTTTTAAAATACAACCTTATGATTCATCATCGAAGAAAAAAGCTTTAAAGTACTAATATTATATAGCTCTCATTGATTATGTGGATGATTACATGTACAATTTTATTCGAAATAAAATATCCTGAGTTCTGTAGTAAAATCAACTATGTATAGTCATGAAATTCTACGAATTTATGAATTTCGCTAAAGTTTCCAAATGTGACCTATCCATTTTCATTTCATAACCCTTCACTTATCAATCCTAACAATTATTTTCATAAAATAGTTGGGGAATAGAACAGGTTTGGGGGTTCACCGTATTAGATTTGAAAAGACTTGTTTCTCTTATCCTCTGTAAAAATAACGTTAAACAACGTTTTTCAGTTAGAATTTTCTTTTTTTTTAGATGTGAGAATGCGTGGATTGCAGTTTTTGTTGACAAGAATGCTATTGTAAATAAAAACTTTTTATGTGGGTAAAGTAGCTTGTTATAATTGGTAAGCAAATGTGAAACACTTTTCAAATATCTAACAAATGAATAGTTTTAAATACTTGAATTTTTCTCAGGGAACTTCACTATTGCTAGAATTAAGTCGTAATAATTTTTCATTTAAATTAATTAAATATCCTGAAATTCTAAAACAATGCATTTAATTGATCGTCATACAAGCGGGGTAATTATTAAATAGCGTCGGATAATAGTAGACAATCATTCTATTTTTAATTTACAATTTATTTTTCGTTTTAATTCTTCCAGACCATTCTAATCTCCCCAATACCATCTGTAAAATGACTTTAGAGGATTTTTTTGTTATTAAAATGATAAAATAACTCAATGTCATGGAGATAAAACATATTTGTTTATTGTCAAGAGAAAATCTTCTGCCATCCAGCTACAATCAACCTAAGGTAATTTTTGAATACACTGTAATATTTCACTGTTAGAAATTAATTTTTTTTTATTGATTTTGTAATATGCCAATATTTATGTTAAATTGTCAACAAGCTCCGTAATTATTAGATTAACCGAGTTCGACAATTTGCAAATAATAAATTGTGGGTTCTGGACACATCCGACAGCCGAAATCCCGACAATCCAAAATCCCGACACGCCGAAAACCCGAATGGGTCAAAATCCCAAAAATAGATTTTTGTCTATTTCTCAATTTTTTAGAGCCTACTTTTCTTTTTTTAATTTGAAAGAATTAAAAAAATGAAAAGTAGGTATTGACATGCAGTCGATGTCCGCCTGTCTGTACGTCCGGACGGACATAAATCTACTATCTGTCGGCGAATTTCCCATTGAATTAGCATTGAAATTCAAGTTTGAGTCATTTAAATCACTGTTGCCAGATCAACAATGGCATGAGAAACTCTATTTAAAAATATTTGAAGCAAAATAATTTTTCCATGAATCATTTTGGAATTACGTCATAAAATGTAGCACAATGTGATTCTTTGATTGTTCATTAATTGTTTACCAAGAAAGCGGCAAGGCATATTTTTTTGCATACAATTCTCCTTAGTTTTCTACAATCTATTTTTTGCATACAATTCTGCTTATGCCCCTAGGACTTGGGCTAAAAAGAGTCAATGAAACTCTAAAGTCACCCTCCTATATTCTTTTGATTTTTATTGTTTGTTTTAGTAGAGAAAACAAATGAAACTGTTAAGTGGTTTTTTAATGTTTTATTCAATAATACTTCGAAATTCTCTCATTACTATTAAAGTTAATAGTAGCCAGAGAGAATTGGTATTCCTAAAAACTGCGTTGTATAACTTGCAAATATTTTCATTTTTCAGTTAACATAATTTAAATTCCCTACTCGATTTTGTATTACTTTGAACAATTTTTATAAGCATTTTTGGGCTATATTTCTTTTTAAGAAAGGAAAAATAATTTAAAATATCTGTTTAGGCATGTTAATTGCCTGATCGTTATAAAAAAAGATGCCGTGACCAGGATTCGAACCTGGGTTATTGCGGCCACAACGCAATGTACTAACCACTATACGATCACGGCGATGAGAGTATGACAAAAATTACCCTTCTGTAACAAGAAAATCAGATCAGCTGTTCTAATTTTAATCCTTTCTTATCCCCAATTAATCATTGAAGCATGACCGGGATATTAGTGTAGGTTACAGCTAAGAGATGGCAGCACAAAATTAAAACTACCAAACAATATTATTATTGCACAATATTTATGAATATAAAGATGCAAAGTTTCCTAACGAGTTACATTTCTCCTCTTTAATGTAAAGATTGTAAAGCAATGGCTATGTTTTAATCACCTTATAATTTGTGTGTCAAAATTTTTAATAAATTGAATTCACAAAAGAATTTCATTTGTTTATTGAACGCAAAAGTAAAAGTTAATTTCGTTAGCATTAATAATTTTGTAATTGTCATAAATGCGTTAGAATATTATTTGAAATAAAATGGTTTTCACAAACACCTACAAAACCAGTTGACATATAGCACCCAATAAGACATTTTATTGCTTATTAGCTTCCACACTACGTTTATAACGTAAAAAGTGGAAGATATTATAATCGTTCAGTCTGTCTGTCCGTCACCCACTTTCACAGTACGAACCACAAGTCGCACAAACAAGTGGGATCTATCATTTTTAAGCAAAATATCAGGCTAGGATACATCCCAAATTTCATTAAAAAATTTAAATTAGAAGTATATTTAAAATTTTAATAACTAAAAATTTAATCTACATTGGAATAACATGCAAATTCCATTTTCAATCAATATTTTCACCGTTGCCATTTCGTCAAACGTACGAGAAACTTTATTTAAAATAAAAATAAAACACTTGAAAAATATTTATTTATGTGATATGATTCAGTTTGGATTGTTGTAATATCACAATAAAGTTCTTTTAATGGTTCATTATATATGTATGAAGAAAGATGCATAGCGAATTCTAACTTTGAATAAAAATATGCAAAGTTTCGCTTTTATTTTTAAAGCATCAATTTTACTAATTATTTATTCTTCTCTTTTTCAAGAGAAAGTTAATGAACATGGAAAATTGTGGCGACTAAAATATATTTATTAAAAAAAACTTGCATCATTATTCTTCGAATTTCAAAAAAATTTAGCAAACGATAATGAATAATTATTAATTTGCGAAAGAAAATTAATGAAAATAGTTAATTTTGGCGTTTAAAAGTTTGAATTAGAAATAAATTATAAGCTGAAGGCCCTGTGTTTGGCGAATTTCTTTCTGAGGTGTATAAATAAGGGAGCCTGGGGAGCCATGGCCATAAGGGAGACTTGGCCCAACTTTAAATTTTAGTATTTAAAAATATTTTAGCATTTTCTCAATAGATGGTACTAAAAGCTACTGTTGTCAGCAGATAGCCACCTTAGTTTTATTGAGCTACTATTTTGCATTGAGGAGAAAATAAAAAAAAAGTTTCTCACCCCCCAAAAGTAAACATTTTAGACATAATTTGTAAGATTTTTTCAGAAAAACCAATTCAATTAAGTTTAAGTATATGGTATTTTTAAAACACTGTTATATTAAGGTTTTATTTTAGCTATAAAGTTTGTGCAATGAAGTAGGCTTCAAAGCACCATGTGCCATTCTTTACGAAATGTCTACGTGGGGAGGGTTGGCCACTTTATGTAAGGGAGGGTTGGCCACTGGACCAAGACACCCTAAGCGAACTAGTTAGGAAAATATATACAGAATATTTGTCAAATACACGGTTAATAATAACGTATGATTATAACTTTATGAAGGTAATAGATTGATTATTAGTATTTGTACTTGTTTAGAATAAAACGAAAACCTCAACTAAATCAAACTTATCATTTATGACCAAATATCAAACTTTTTCTGCAAAAAACTATATAAGTTATTAATTCAAGTATAATAATACTCCAGATTAATATTAAGATATTATCAGATTTTTTTCTTTATAGGAGGGGGGACTAACGAGTAGCTTTGAAAGTGAACTTTGACTTTGACTTTTACAGTTTGTGTCGTTAAAATAAAAAAAAATCAAACTGAGGCTTATATCTTGTGCATTTTAATGTGTGTACAAGCTGAATAAAATATATTTAACATAAATATAAAAAAAATATTTGTTATGGACAATATTAGAATTTTTAATTCATACAATACTAGAAAAATTTATTACTCTAAATATTAGGGTAAACATGATTTGTAAATGAGTTCCAGAATGTTGAATTATAATATATATATTTTTACATTTAATGCTTATAAAATTAATTTGAAATATTAATTATTTTGCCCTTTAAAATTAGGCATTTTTGCATGGGCCAAGTCTCCCTTACCATGGGCCAAGTCTTCCTTAATAAGGGAGACTTGGCCAAGTTTCAAAGTTAAAAAAAAAAACATATTTAAAAAAGAAAAATGCATTATTTATATTATCACTATTATATACTTGTTGCTAATAAAATTTCCTTTAATATGTGCTATTACATGAAACTTTTAGTGCAAAAATAAAATTTCTAAAAATAAAATTCTAAAACTATGGCCAAGGCTCCCCAGTCTCCAATAGTGCATTTTTTTTGTTGAGCACAAATATTGTGTGGAAGCGGTTTAAGTGACAAATTCTGTATTATAATCGTTCAGTCGGTCTGTCTGTCACTCACTTTCAAAGCCCAAACTACAAATGCTACGGACAAGTGTGATACGTCAAAAAATTCAGCGCATCGAAATTAGAATACATTGAAAATTTCAGAAAATAATTCGAATTCGAAGTACTTCAATTATTTAAAAAACTGCAAAATGTAATGCTCATTTAAAAAGCATAGGAAGCTATTTTTATTAGAATTTAATCACCATTGCCATTCGCAACAATCGCTCGAGAAATTTTAATTCTTTTAGACAATAAATTAAAATAAATTTATTTTTTCGACATCGATCAGTTTGAAATTACATCAAATATATTTCACAACGAGATTCTTTGTATGCTGATATGAAATATTGTCATTCTATTTAAAAGCGAGGGATATTACATATTTATTCTTTGAAATAGAAATTAATTTTTGTTAACGATAAGTAATAATTATTGAATTTTCGAAATAAAATAAATGAAACTAGTCAAATTTAGCATGTAAATGTTTAATATAGAATTAATGCTGGCGTCTAGTTTGGCGCCTTTTTACCTGTAAGCATAACTGTTATGTGGAAGCGGGTTAAGTGACAGATTCTGCTACAAGCCTACTTGTTTTGTTTCTCATTTTACTCATTGATGAAAATAATTTAAAATTAGCTGTATATTATGTTAAAAGGCTACTATCAAGGTATTAAATAAGAAAATAACTACATATTATTAGAAATTTGCTAATTTTTTAACTAAACGTTGTAAAAAACATGCAATAACTGTTTATGACAATTATATAGTGATAATTATTATAGAGAACGGTACGAGTGATAAAAAAATATCTATAGTTTCGTAATGAAAATCCCTAAAAACTTGACAGTTCGCTACTCCCTCATAATAAAATATCAAAAATAGTTTAACCATGATCAAATGCAAAATATAAATGGATTATTGTATTTGAATGTTTGTATTAACCCTCAAAAATATAGTATTTAACAATATTTGAATAAAATAAAATCTTTATTAGAGTTGAAAACTAAGGTAGCTTTTAATACTGCACATTACATGGCTGGCGAACTTCAATTATATATATTGTTATTTATTAGTTTGAATACTGTTTTAAAAAAATAGCAATAAAAGAAGTTCATATCAACATCATTGCAAAAGTAACGGAAGGCACCTTACAGTGGTTTTTCACAAGCTATATAATAAATCACATAAAGATGCAGTGAAAAAATTAAGCTATATGCCATTTTTTGCTTGTAAACGAATTTCACCACCAACAATCCTTTCTTCGTATAATGCAATTACAATATATTACGTAACCAAGATCTTATACAAACTGGTAAACCACACCTCACATTTATTAAATTTCGTAGGTTTAAAATGTCCAAGAAAAGGCAAATTACGAGCTTAACCATTAGTCGAACAAACACAGTTAAATAACGTTATAACGTTTTTTTTTTTAATTTACCGGCTGACAGTTTGCTACAGTCAAGGACCTTTAATGACGTCATTCAACTCTCGTCTATAACAAACGAATGAATACGTGATCAGAAACCTCAATTTTGGGTGGGATCTTTATAATGGTGGGAAATACCGGCTTTTTTTTCTATTAGTAGAGGAATAATTCACGAATGTTTGTTTGTATAGGTTTCAATGCGTTTTCCTAATGTGGATTTATGACACTGTATTGCCTTCAAGTTTAGTATAATGACTCATTTTAATTTGTGGGTTGGATATTTAATGCCTATAAAAGTAATTCTTGTTCGAAGACCTTAATGAATCATCTACTGCATGATTATTGTCAATGTTCAAAGAATGTAAATACCTTTGTCAGACGACATCCTCTTAATCATAAACAGTTAATTTATTTCTATTAACTCGGATAAATTATTATTGAGATAATTATGAATGTAGTTAGAGGATAATTAATTTATTATGTAAGTTATTTGTAATTGATATGGATTCATTTGTATACATATTTCTAGTAACAAATATTCGCAATCTTTCAATTTAAGCGTTCTTTGTGGTGCCGGAAATATTGTCGCCTTTCAGATGTAAAAATGATTAGAGAGCAAGTTAAAATCGTTGTTGGTAATATTAAGCATTAAAAGAGTCGCCATACATTAGTATTTATTTCAAAATGTCTAAGTCATAATGCAATCAACATTCCAATCAGGCGCCAAAAGTAATTTAGAATGTTATTACAACGCATGTGATAACTTAAGTAATCATTTGAATATAATCATATTCCTAAAAAACTCATTTTAACTAAATAACAACAACTAAATAACATTAACTAAATAATGTTGAGAAATATTCTGATAACTTAAATAAATTACAAATGGTGCCAGAAATGTTGTCCCATTTAAGCCTTACCATATCGTTTGGTTTTTAATCAAAATATCAAAGGTTTATAACGCGAACATTACTAACCTGTTGTTATTGTTGTAAGGAAAAATAAAATATGTATTTAGTGTTTTAACGCGAAACTGAATTCGAGAAAAGAAGACTGTTTCAATTGGCTTAAACATTATTAGAACTTCCTATCACTGAAGTTATTGATCTCAACTTATTACTAGCTATATTTGACTGATAACTACTATTAGAATATTGTTTTCTCGTCACCGACAAATTCACTAAATATAAAATAAAAAACTAGTATAATAACAATAGTTTTAGTTGATTGAGTTGTTGAAAACATAAAGTGTAACAGTTAATTTGCAATTATTGTTAATTTAGCATTTCACATTTTTTTACATAAAGGATAAAAAAAAGTTTAAATGATCTTAATAATAAATCAGAATAAAATACCTAAATGATAAATCACGCCCAAACTTATATTTTCAGGCATGAATAATGACTACATATTAGGCTCAATCAATACCATCTCGAGAGAAAAGACATTACAATAAATCCTTCTTATCTAACCCTATTCTCGAGAACTAGAGAACTTTAGGCTTATCTTTCTAAGCTCCTTGTAAAATTGTCATTCCCATACGAGAGAGAAAGAAACAAGGGTTTACCATTTGCTTAATATGTTTGGGAAATTGGACTTTAAAACAATGAGCTATAAATTTCACCGACTATGTAATTAACTAAGCATAATTACATGTGAAACTAAATTTTCGTACCTGGAATTATGTCAATTTTACAAAAGACAATAAAATAACAACATATATGTTTGCTTTTCAAAAACACAAAAAGAAAAGATCACAAAGATAACTAAAAAAATTATTACTTCTAAAAATTATGAGCTTAATTTTACTGTTATTTACTATTATGTTCTTTGGTAAATATGTTTGCGTTAATTTTCAATTTTAGATACTATAAATATAGAACCTAGCTAGGAAAAGTAAGGGTTCTTTCATTGAGTTAACTTAGCAGATTCTTTAATAAATCGCGCACGGTGCATTATAATATCTCATTTTAATTTATCGCAACACTAAATTTATTAAGTAAAATATGAAAACCGAAAACAAACCATTTCTAGCTATTCATTTCGTTTATTCCCAGTTTATGTGTTTCTGTTATTTTAAAAAGAATGCTACCACTCTGTTACAATAAAAAATAATACAAAGTTAAATGTATTAAGGTTAAGAAATATAAGTTTCTGTATTAATTATAATTCTATTGTTGTAATATGGAGTATATTAGGGGAAAAGTTCGACAAAGAAGAAATTACCTCAATAACTTTCAAAATAATACTAAGAATCACAAACATAACATTAATTTCATGACATAAGAAAATATCTGTCTAATTACGAATGTATATCTGATCAATTTCCTTAAGCAAGAATTTTGAAAAAGTAAACTTATTGGAATTCAATCTAATACAATAGATTTTATCGAATATCCAAAAATGAAAACAACTGGAATATAATTGCCTTATTCAGTACGTTGTGACGCCCAAGTGTGTAATTTCTTGCAGCTTAAATCTAGAAGGACACTGCCTACGGAATTTTTATTCCAATATTACCCCTACAACAATGTAAAAACCCTACTTTGAGGTATGCATGGCCTCAAGGACCGCTAATGCCAATAAATAGTAACAGTATAAAAGATTTTTCAGCAATTTTATTAATAATGCAAATTGTTCTACACAAATTAGTTCTATTCTCAGAAAACGCTTGATGGGTGTGTGAGTCGAACTGTTTTTTGAAAATTTTAAAATTTTGCTTTAAGATATTTTATTTGGTTTGATAGAGGTATCGAAAGTTTGCTCGTACATATAATATTGTTACATAACGCACAACTCGAAAATCAATGGGAAAATAATTATTTAAATACAAATTATAGATTGTTAAAATGTTGTATTGAAAGGATTTTTTTACAGATTTTTATGATTAAAACACACTGTTTGAATTGGATTCTCAAATTGCTTGAAAAGTTCCTCACTTAAATTGTTTTGTAATTTTTTTACGAAACAATTTTGGGAGAAAAATGTATGCTTTAATTTTTGTTTAAATATTACCATAATATTACTAAGTTTTTAATTAAAAAATCGTATTTTTAAAATATTTTTTTAAATCACCGTGAGGCCTCGAAGAAGGTGCCAGGCTTTGTATGGGTTAACCTTTGACCTCCCTAAAGGCAACCCTGGGGTAACAGGTGCAAATGTATGTTAGTAAATTAATGCATACACTTTACAGATGAAATTTTCCTATTATTATAATAATACAGGAATTAAAATACTTTTGCAAAAGAAAACATTTGGTGTCATGATATTTATGGTATGACTAATTAATTCACACGAAGTTAACTATAATAAACTAATTAAGATTTTTCATCTTTTCACACACCTATGATGTTGGACCTTTAACAAACTATTTTGAACGTGAAAAGTTTCGGGAAGGTTACTAAAAACTAAAATGAATTACTATGCATGCCAACTTATCAAAACGATATAAAATGAAACATTTCGTGGCTTGAAATTTGTGATATGACTAATTAATCCACACGATAATTTTGTAAGTTTTATAATATGATAAAAGAATTGAGAGTTTTCAATCTTTCACAGACCTTTTGATATTGACCTTTAACAAAGCTATTTTAAACGTGAAAAATCTTTGTGAAGGTTACTCAAAATCAAAATGAATTACTATGTATGCCAACTTATCAAAACGATAAAATAGGATTGAAATAATATAAAAGAGGTCCATATCCTCTAACGGTATATAACATCGAAAGGGAGGACAACCATTAAAAAGGATATTCAAGTAAGGTTCCAGCTCAGTGGATACTAAAATGACCTTCAAGTCTTACCAAGGCCAACTTTTATAATGCAAAGTTCCATTTGAACCCCAGTCTGGGCGGGGTTGGTAAGCTGAAGATTCCTAGGGTTTCGACTATGAAAGGAGATTAAATTAAAACGCAGTATATCAATTAATTTTGAAAATGGTATGCTGGTAAAATTAATTTTCTGTCAAAATAGCACGTTAATTTATTTTAAATATTAATTGATGCAGATAGTGAGGGTGGTGCGAAGGTGTACTGGCAATGAAGGATATGAGTTCTAAAATATCTCGATAGAATGCTTTTAGGGTTTTAATTACAATAATTTGATTCATAAAGCTTTATACAATATTTGTTTTAGAGTAATTGCATAAAATGTTCCGAACATCCCATTTAATAAATATAGCCTATTGTGAGCTGGGTAAAAGCTCATAAAAATTAATAAGAGAAAATGTCTTTTGAAAATTCAAGTGTTCATGCTTTTTACAAGGTTAATTCATAAATTTGTATTCAATTAATCGTATTTTTTCTTTTTAAAAAGAAAATTATACATACCTGTACCCAATATGGACACTCTAAGGAAAAATATTTTTTTCACCCCCTTGTCACAGGACTTCAAAAATGTGTGACCATAATCCCTGAACTGTTGACTATCATCATTAAAGTTGGTGATCTTAAAATTTCTCTGGTCTAATTAAAATTATAAAAACAAAAACATTTACAAGTGTCCATATAAATAACCAAGACAGGCATGTTCATATTAGGGGAAGGTGGCTCCTTATGGAAATAATATTGAATAAAAGATTCATTCTTTTAAGGGATTTTAGAATTTATGAGATAATTTTTTTAAGCATTGTGGGGAAGGGGGCAGAGTAAATATCTTGAAAACGTGCACTTTAGAAGGGTGGCCATTTTTGGTTATGGCTCTTCGAAGACCTTCAAAGTGCAAAAATGTCACTAATATAAGCATTAATTTAAAATAATTAGATAAATAAAATACCATTAAACAGATGTGTTAAAAATTTGTGAATCTGAATATTCATTTGCTGTACTTTTAATGGGAATATAAGGTGTCCATATCGGGAATCAGGCGTTAGTTTTACTAAAATTTATAATAAATCTACAAATAAAACATTATCAAGAATTATATGCAATATCAATCGAAAATAAGGTTACGTTTTATCTGCTTTCTAAAGCATCCCACTTTTCAAAATGTAAAATAATTATACAATTTATCAGAAGAATGTAAACTATCCTATAATTAAGATCAGTACACCACGAAAACACAAACTACCTTCGAAGCGCGCTTTTTTGCACTTTCTTGGCTAAAATACTTTTTAAACTGCTTTTCTTCCCAGACACGTAGCACTATCTCTCGAATAAAAATGCAACTTTTAACGATATAGGGGTGTCCATATTGAGAGAGCATTGTCCATATAGGGTAAAAGTATTATAAAAAGTAACGAGTAAGCACTAATAAAGTAAAAGCTCTATTATTGTACTTACAAATTATTATGAAAAGAAAACTAAATATTATCTAGAAAATTTCTTTGATAAGCTACACTTGTAATTAGATACTAACTATTGATGATTTTAAGGATTCATTAATAAATAATATCCCTAATATTTAAGGATAAATTATTTTTCAAAACTATATTCTCTAAGAAACAGACCTGATCATGGCTACTCATTTTTAAAGACGAGATAAACCCGATAAGCTTTCCGTGACGTCACGTTTTCCGCCCGGTTTGGTGATTCGGCTGTTCCGAAACAAAAGAGCAAAACACATTTCTTCCCCAACCAACTATGCTTTTAAGTTTCCGAACAAGTTTCATTCGTCCTCTTCGGACCAGCTAAAGACATGGATTGATTTTTTAATAACACTAAATACTTGAAGTTAGTTACTGGATATTGAAGGTTGAATAAAACTTTTGAAAATTCATTTTTCGAATACCCAAATAGTATAATAATGATAGTCGTGCCTTATATCATACTTGAAACTAATTACAACACTTTGATAAAAATTTAATATTAGATACGAAAAACAATATCGTTGAAATCTTTTGAACGTATCAAACTGCGAAACATAATTTCAATACATATTACAAAGAATAAAAAAAGTCTAAATTAAACCCTCTATTTTGTTTAGGGGAGAGTGGGGGATAATGAGACGCAGGGCTAATGGGACAAGGGGCAAGAAGCAGAGCAAAATATACTTTTTACAAATATTTCTACATTACAACATTGTAACAGTTAGACTTCCACATTTTAATAACCAAAGATCAGCCATTAAAAGCATGAAGTTGAGAGAAGAATTGTTGTTTTGGAGAATCCAAAGTAAGTTAAAAGTGTATCTTATTTTACGTTTTTAAAGTATTCAATAAAAACTTTTCATGAATTAAACTATAGTTTTAGGTAGAAGACATATCATAGATTAAGATATTATATGTCGAACACTGTGGGGAAATACACGTGGTTTTGTGTTGTATCATTTGTAAATAATAACACTGTGGGGTCTAATGGGACAGAAACTGTGGGGTCAAATGGGGCATGGAAAAACCTAGCTTTGTATGCCTCTCTGGACGAATCTATATAAATCTCTCATATCTTATTGAGTCAAGTTTCCAAAAACATTTTAAAACTTTAAATTGAAACTTTTTGAACTTTTTTCCTCGGATAATAAGTGGAAGTTCAAGTAACTTTATAGAGGGCATATATTTTCACCTGCAATTTCATTAATTACATCTGATCAGAACTTGGTGAAGATAATTGAATTGTTGTTGGTAAATTTTGCAAAAAACCCTATTCTTTATTACGTTGGATTCATTTCTAAAATAGAAAGCGAAGAACTTCGAGTAAGCTATTTGAAGATAAAGATGGTCTTCTTAAATTCACGTACCCTGAAACAGAGGACAAGTTTGGGATAAATTTTAGAAGATTTAGTTACAAAACTATCCTTTCCAGTGATTCAACAAAAACTATCCTTTCCAGTGATTCAACAAAAATTATGGGAGCATCTTCAATTTTGAGTTTTAACTTTGATATTTCACCTTACAATGGGAAATAATTGTTTTAAAAAAAATAATTTTTCATTATGTATACATTATATAAATGGTGTTTGCTTTAAAATTTTATTTTTTGATTAATTTCCCATTTTTAAAAATTTTAATTAAGTCAAAATTTACCATGTCTCATTAGCCCTAAACCCTGTCCCATTAGACCCCACATATGGGGATCAATGGGACATTTGTTTAAAATGCTCAGCAACTAAAATATGGTAATATTCTAACATATGTCGAATGACTTTTTAAGTAATTCAAAGTGTATCTTATTTTACGTTTTTAAAGTATTCAATAAAAACTTTTCATGAATTAAACTATAGTTTTAGGTAGAAGACATATCATAGATTAAGATATTATATGTCGAATACTGTGGGGAAATACACGTGGTTTTGAGTTGAATCATTTGTAAATACAAACACGCTTTTTAAGTAAACTAATATTCAGTTTATGAGTTTGTAAAAAAAGAAATAAAAATTCTGGCATTTTTGCTGAAATACAGAGGTTAAAAAAAATTGTCCCATTAGCCCCCACTCTCCCCTATATCATTATATATTTAAAACATCAATGAGATTGTTAAAATAGTTATTTTCTTAGGTTTATAAAACACTTGTATTTACTTATTAAGAGATAACTGTGTAAAACAATACATCAAACAAACCATTTTCTCCAATTATGTAATCAATAGACAGGTTAAGCTGTAAAATTAACAGAACTTCACACACGCTCCAATGATGTATCGTTATCGCTATAATGAAATATATCCACGAACAGTATAATTTCATGTAGTTAACCAATGGGTTATGTTTAAACTGAATAGAATAGAATTAAATGAGAATGCGAAAATATGGTTTATTTTTTTTCTTGAAAATTTACTTATAAACTGTAGGTTATTGCTATTATTATATTTAGGAAGACAGGATAATTTATTCCTGTTTCTTTTTATGTAACAAGGTTTATAAAAAGACCTTTTAAATTTGTAAATTTAAATGGGAAGAGTTTCTTTTTCAATTTACATCCATTATTTAAGTTTGTGAAAGAGGAATGTTCCTTTTGAGACGGTGGATACGTTCCGAAAATATATTTTTTTATCTAAGACTTTGTGAAAGCTTTTTTTTAGCATTTCACAAATACCCACGAAACATGTAGTGGTTATGTTCTGATAATTTATACGGGCTATTTTGTGTTCGAATTTTGCATTAAAAACTAATTTAATTGAAAGAAACTTGAATGAAGTTGTACACTAATCTATAAAAGAAAAAACAAGTTGTACAGTATAAGAGAAATATAATAAGTTGTTCATTAATATATGGTGAGGAAATAGTAAACAAAAGCTTAGATCAAGCATTTAAATTTCATAGGTGTTACGAATCATGCGGTACATTTTTCCGCATATCATATTTTTTACAACAAAATCTAATATTATAAATATTTCTCATAGTCTTACACATGACGCACTGCATGAAACCCATTAAATAACAAATCAACAAAAATAAAAATAAAAAAACTTGCGTATTCGTTCAATTTCTAATCTTTCAAAAGCTTAAACTCCATAAGTGCAAACCACAAAACCGATTATTTTATAAAGAAACGCATTGTTTACAAAAAATAAATGAATTGATCCTATCCAGTTAAAACACCCGAAGATCAACGATCTCATTTATTCGTCAGAAACCATACAATTCAACAAAAGAAACCCGAAACTCCACGAAATAGAAGATGACTCACTATTCAATATAGTTGAAATAGCCAAAAAATAGTCAAATAGACAGTTGGAAGCCAACACCATCTATAGAAAGGGGCTACCGCCCATCCGAAAAAGCTTCCGACTGCTCAGGTTGTATCCAGTACTTATTTTGGGTTTGACAAAAATGTATTCGACATTTGACCGATTCTGTTTAAAATCTATTTAAAAATAAGATGTATGCCTATCCTCCGCAAGGAGAGTATCTACAAACATTGCATGTACTATTTTTGTTCTGAAGTATCCCATGTTTAACTATACTTTTCTAATAGCTGTAATTATTGAGTGTTTAAAACTGGGTGAAGTAATATTGTAGATATGCCGTTGACCTGCCTAGAACAGAATATGGAGATAAAGAATAATTAATTCTGGCACATATTTTTACGACAAATAACGAATAAAATCAATTAAATAATTAATTTGTACGCTTAAAACATGGGCAGATTTAGTATGACGAACAAATTTAAATGAAATAAACAAAGAACAAACAAATTTAAATTTACATTACAAAATATTTTAATGAGTGTTATTTTACTGCATCGTAATTTTCAAATTATTATATTTTTTAAACTTTTATCATTGTCTTATTGGCATGTTTCAGGACATGGCATCAGAAATGCTGCAAACGGGAGAACAGAGCACCATTCGGAGCACCGATTGAAGGAAAAGTAGTAAAGATTTACGTCAACTGAAACAAGCCTATTGCTAATATTTTTAACAAACGTATCACTTACCTCTTTGTCAAACTAATACTGAGTTGTATGTGGGTCAAGATCTTCAGGAGATAGTTGAGACTAGACTCCCTCGTTGTTGGTGGGGTGTGTTGGAAGGGTTTGAAGGTCAACTGGCCGAAACGGACTTTACTATAAAAACGTGAAATATGGATGGAGTTAGAATAGTTTGGACTCAGTTCTTCTTTCAGTAGTGATTCAAAAGCCAAAGATTCGGTTGGAATCATGATTGCTTTGGTAAGTTGAATTTTTACACTGTATATTCCTGTGATTCATATTCTATTTATTCAGAACGAAATAATGTAAGTATTAAAAAAAACAGTTGTTCACATAATTTTTCGTATATTTAAAACATCATTGTATATCCTGTCATTTTTCATTTAAAAAAATTATTGATTCATTTTCAATTGTTTTTGCGTAAAATTTTAAGTATATTTTGTAAATGATTATTGATTTTTAATATTGCAATGAATATTTATTTATTATATAAGTTCCCCACGAATAAATATTCTAATTCATATCTTCAGTCTATTTTGATCGGGTTTAGACAAATATTGTAAATATTTAAAAATGAGTTACTAATTTTTCTTATATTTAACATTTACAAAGCATAATTGTATGATATTTTAATAATACAACCTGTAAAAAGTATAGTTACTTTGAAGTTCAAAGAATTGTATTTAAATTTGAAAAAACTATATGTGTATAATAACAGTATTTCATTCTAAAAAACTATTTACAAAATTTATATTTTAATATAACATTCTTAACATAAGGTTTTAAATATTACACAGATAAATTGAAAAATCCACTCTAGTTAAAATTTAAAAAAAAATCATTGATAACAATATTTGAAATTAGGATTTTTTTTATATTTTATTATATTTATATAAAAACGAAAGTTAAAACTAAAAAATAATTACCATTTTGAAATGATATTTACAACGATAACTGACAATAACTTACAGTTAAGTGATTAAGTGACTTTGACATAATAATTTACTTATTCATACTTATGTAAGTTATTTCATAATTAAAGCTTATCTTTTAATTTAAAGATAAACTGTGTTTTCAAACGTTCGTAATCATCAACAACAATAATAGAATATGCATGTATTTTTCAGTATCATTTTCCAAATAATAAAATAATTAAAAAATTGAATAATTTAAAATAAATGCATTTAAAGATTTTTTAAAAACTTATTTTCGAAAACTTGTTTAGTTTACAATCTTAAAATTAATATTTATAAATTACTTATTATAGGCTATTGGACGATAAATAAGTAATGTAACTAATATATCACAGTAAAAAGAATAATTATAAATCAAGTTTAATCGAAAAAATTGCAGTACAGATGAAATAAATATTCAAAATGCTGAGTTTGTAACAAGGAAAATTTTAACTTTAAACAAGTAGGTTTGTAACAGAATCTGTCACTTAACCCGCTTCCCCACAACAGTTGTGTTTAACAGGTAAAAAGGCGCCAAACACAGGATTAATTCTATATTAAACATTTACATGCTAAATTTGACTAGTTTATTTTATTTCGAAAATTCAATAATTATTACTAATCTTTTTTGCAAAAATTAATTTATATTTCAAAGAATAAATATGTAATAATCTTTGCTTTTAAATAGAATAAAAAATTTCATATCAACATACAAAGAATCTCGTAGTGAAATATATTTGACGTCATTTCAAACTGATCGATGTCGCAAAAATAAATTTATTTTTAATTTATTGTTTAAAGGAATTAAAGTTTCTCGAGCGATTGTTGCGAATGGGCAATGGTGATTTAGTTATAATAAAAATGGCTTCCTATGCTTTTTAAATGAGCTTTAAATTTTGCAGTTTTTTTTAAATAATTGAATACTTCGAATTCAAATTCTTTTCCGAAATTTTCAATGTATTCTAATTTCGATGCGCTGAATTTTTTGACGTATCACACTTGTCCGTAGCATTTGTAGTTTGGGCTATGAAAGTGGGTGACAGACAGACGGACTGAACGATTATAATACCTTCCACTTTTTACGTTATAAACGTAGTGTGGAAGCTAAAACTAAAGACGCTTATTTTTCCCTTTATGAAAGTATGTCAATTGAAACTTCATTAACCATGGACTCCATTCCATGTCTTGAATAAAACCAAAGCAAATAATCCAATTAAAAATAAACAAAATTTAAGCCTATTTAGCCATGAGTAACAATAAAGAACTGAGAAAACTGCATTACATAAAAAAAAAACCTAAAGAAATTACATAAACAAGTTCCTTCAACATTTGGTGACGCAATCTATTTCCACCAACACACATTAAATATAAATTAGACATTGAACCAAAGAAAACAAATTGGATCGACTATGACCAATCACCGAAACCAGTTTCCGATTATAACGGTATAGTTTTGAGTTTTGGCATGCAAAATACGAGAATACATGAAGGCCACTTAACCAACTTCCGCAACTAACGGTTTTCTACTTTATGAAAAGAAATTGAAACCACACCCAAAATTATGTCTATAAGAAATCAACAGTTAAATGTCCTTCAGTTGTTTCGTATCTTCAGTTGTATAGTTTTCTAAGATCTGTATCTTTTTATTCTTTTGCCTATTTTCTCCATATAGGCCAATGGAATGGTATAATCGGATAGCAATTTACGAAGGCGATTCTGTGGGTGTAGAGAATTTCATTGAGATTTGTCATCAAGCGACACTATTTTTTTTACAACATGCCATTTTAATACTAGTGAAAAACTAAAGAATAATTTAACCTATTTATTATCAAAGTTTGTTTAAAATAATAGGCCCAACATTTACAGTAATGAAACCTATTTTTTTTGGAATCAAATCTAGTACAATTTCTTTAGACACCATTTTATTCTTTTGTGAAAAGAAATTGAAACCACACCTATTTTGTTTAGCAAATCAACAATTAAGTGTCCTTCAAATATCCAGTATCTAAGATACGTATCGTTTCCCCGTATTTTCTCCATAATACACCAAAATTCATAATAGAAAAATATGACTAAAGTTAAAAGCAGCGGAAGCTATTTGGGCCAGGCATAAGGTGGTACTTATGAGTTCCAAGGCTTACCATTTCCATTTCAAAATAATAAATAAGTAGGTTTTTATTATTTTAAAATTGCATTGACTTTAAGGAAAAATTGCAAAAGCCTTTCATTAAATATTTAATAAGTAAATATTTAATAAGTATAATTATAGTAAATAAATCCACCTTAATTGTTATACTCTTCTATTGGAATACGGAAACACTTTTATATAAAAAAAACTGTATTATAATCAGAAATAATTTATTTTTAAAGCCACAAACACCTTTCCCACACTAAAGTTTTCATAGTTTATATTGATTTTTTTAAGTACATTAAAATATATTTAAAAAGAAGAATTAAAAATCCTTGGTCACAAGTAAAATTATTACATTTAAAATTGAAGTGTTTTACTTTACTAAAAGACATTGTGAAAAGGTGTTTAAACTTTTATTACTGCATAACAAATTACAACCCCTCAATCTTTTATTATTTCAAAATTATTATCTTTATTTTTAAAATTAATTCTCTTCATAATATATCGAAAATATGTATATTTTTGTCATAGTTATCCTAAAGGGTTACTGTTTCTTTTTTTTTTACAAATAATTACATAATTTGAAAGTTCATGAGCTAGAATTGCTTAAGCTTTTTTTTTATATAGATCTCATTTAGTTTTTAGTTGGTACTTTATCTACCTTGGCATGTTAATTTGACATTTCTTTTATATTGTATCAATTTATGAACCTCAGTTAAATATAACATATGTTTATTTTCTACCTATATGAAATTATTAGATTTTACTCTAAATTAATTTTTGACAATATTGAACTTTGGCGTTTTCCTCTCATTTCCTATTGCATGGACTCTTATTGAACAAGCCGGTTTTAAAAAAAACATTGGGTAACAAAAAGTGAGAGGGAAATGCATTTTATTTACCTCTATAAGACCAACATTGCAATTTTTACATTTTCAAAATCCACATTACTCAAACTCAATATAGTAAAGTTACTTATTTGTCAAACCAAAGAACGTCCTGTTGAAGGGATAATGATAGCCGAAGTTCTGCGGAGGCGGATTCTTCAGGTATAAAGTATAGCGAAACTCAATTAGGTCATGCTTCAAGTGGTACACGAAGGGTCTATTTGAATGAGAATGTAAATCTTTATCAGGACTGGTCGTGTTTTGTTCTGGTATCTTTTATATGGACGGGGAAAGAACCAGCACAAAAACGTGATTCCAACGTGGCCCCTTTTTGAGTGAGAAAGTGAGATGGAGTTTCAAATTTTGTGAATTGTTGTAATGGTTTGAGATAGGACAGTTGTTTATTTTTATTGTTTGAGTAATTGGCTGTCGAAAGGCAATGCACGTCTTTCTTATTAAATGACTTGGATGGAATTGTTATGCTTATATTTATTTTTTAATGCTAAAAATCTTATAAATTACTTTTGCTTTCTGCAAATTATGTTTCGAAATGTGTGTTAACAATCAATCAAAAGTAATTAGGTGCTTAAAAGTTTTAAACTATTGCAATAAATTGATTATTAACTTTAATAACTAAGGAACTAAAATAAAATCTATTATCTAAATTTGATAAATGATTAAATTTGATGTGGTGGCATGGATTAAGTTGTCAAGCAAGGTATTTTTGTAAAGGGGAAACTATCAGAAATTTAAACTATCTTCAACCTCATTCATGAAAAGTTTTTTTAATAATTTATTATTTGTTATTATAAACATTATAACGATCTTATTTGCATGAACGATTGAAAAAGTCGTGAAGTTGCACATTGTATTCGGGCACAATAAAAATTGATGAGGTGATTTTTCAGTTATTGTCTAAAAGAGTACGTTTGCTTCTTAACGAAAACAAGCAATAAGGTCTAAATAAGTTTTCTTTTAATCATTAAAACAAAAACGCAACAGCATGCAGCAGCATTGCATCAATAATCCCCTTTCCCATAATCGTTATAAAAGTTGTGTTGGGCGCCTACTCAGCTGTAGGCTCGCCACTTGACTGTGAGTCTAAATTACGACGCCCGTCACCAATAGCTCTTGTGTAGAGACAGCCCTGTCGTGTGCGATAATAATTCAACTAAACTCATTTCAACCCTCAATTCTTTATTACAGATCATTCCACTCGTGCTGTCCAGCGCATTGGCTTTACCCCACGGTGCGTCTATCTACTCCGGTGCGGGCGTCTACGGTCCATCATACAACACCCCACTCGTGCAAGCCGTCCAAGTATCTGGACATCCATCTCCGGACACACTGTCCCACACACTGACCAATGTCCAGACACACACTGGTGCAGTCAAACAGCAGACAACCGTTGGCAAAGATGTCTACGGAGGACACACCATACGACATTCTGCCCAGGCCACCAATGTTGACCCGCATTCGGGACAGACGGACGTGAAGCATGATGAGCACGAATTTCACATCAACCCGTACAAGGGTGAGGCTGCAGTGCATACTAATAATGCAGAAGGATCACTTAACCCTACCATTGGTAAGTAGGGATTGAATAGTTTTTAGTTATAGAAACTATTGCTGTATTTAATAAATTATTATTTCGATATTACATATTAATAGTTAGGAGATAAACACATTATTTTTTTATTTAAACACCACGTAATATATATATATATAACACCACTATTCAAAAATTTCACTTCAAAAAGTGAAATCCTAAATCAGTCATGAAATTAGACAGTATGAATGCCCATTTTGCAATTAATTTTGCTTTTTCCCTTTGAAAGCTTACTTAAGTAGGCTTTTCCAAACAATAAGCTAACGCTTATCCTCTAGTTTAAATGAACTGCACAAATAAGAACTTACCTAATAAACCAAAGAGAATAATTACAATAGCATATTCTAATCTATTCAAAATCTACAATTAATTTCTTTCCAGGCAAAGCAGCTTTCGCCCAGAAAGTTCATGAGGCCAAAATCGCCCCTGGCCACGCTTCCGTTGCCGATGTTGCAGACACCGCCGCCGTGTCCCCCCACAGCAGTGCTGCAAGCAGAGACGTGAATGCCGCAAGGACAGATGTCATCCACGACGGAATAGCCAAGAATGCACACAAGTCCCACAAGAGCTACGTTAACACTCCAGGTATGTATTTGATAACGCTTCCTAGTATCTTTGACAGTTTTACATGCTACCAGTATACTACTTATAAGGTTTATTTTAACTAGAAATATGATAATAATTCTGTGAATATAAATTTCGAGCCACTGTTTGGAAAAATGCAATAAAAGTATTGTTCTGTGATGGCTGTAAGCTAATTTATCGATGCTAATGACGTAATCGTTTGCATTTATTTTAATCTCAATCCTCCTGGAATCAAACATGAGAACGTAAAAACACTATATTTGTCGAATTACTATATACAACTATTAATTTGTTAGACATTTTATCTTACAAGTTAACTCAATAAGAATTTGTTTTTAATTTTTTTAAGTATTAGCATACGAGATTATTAAAAATGTCGCATAAATGTAGGTGTATACAAATAGAAAAACACTATTACATTTAATTAGTATACGTTTCTAAACATGCATCCCAACTTATGAATAGGTGTAGGAGGCCATTCTAAGGCAGCAGAAACCAACCAGCGAAGCTTCGACGGTCACGGCTACGGCAGCCTTCATTACGACAACCAAAACGCAGACGACGCCTACGACGCACACGGACACGTCGCCTCCAACGACAACGGATACAAACTCGACCAAGCCTACGACACCAGGGTCAACCTTGGAAGCCACAATGAAGTCGAATACAGCCGACACGCATCCAAAGACCCCTACGGAAACTACGCGGCAGTCACACAGAGCAGGACAGCCGAACAGCACGGACAGTTGGTACCGGTTCACCAGGAGTACCAGCCAGCCATCGTGAAAGAAGTAACTCCAGTTGTTCATCAGGAAGCAGCTGTGTACTATCCTCAGCCACAAGCTGTGAAAGAAGTTGGATACAGCAAGTACAGCGAGCCCGAGTCTTACGTTTACGCCAACCCAGCTCCAGTTGCTTACCAGAAGCAAGTAGTCTACAACGAGCCAGCACCAGTCGCCTACCCGCAGCAAGTTGTCTACAACGAGCCTCTTCCAGTTACTTACCAAAAGCATGCATCGCTTGTCTACAGCGAGCCTGTACCAGTGTCTTACCATAAGCATTCTGAGTTAGTCTATGAGCCATCCGTAGTCTACAAGCGACCAGTTGCTTACAAGCAACCTGTTGCCTACAAATCTCAAGCCTATGGCCCAGTTAAATATTCAAACGGAGGATATTATTAATTCGAGAACAATGAGGCTCCATTAAGGAACAAAGGTTAAATTGTAATCAGGATTTTGAAAATGTCATCTTGTTGTTGGGTCGATATTAATTATTATGTAACCATATTACTCAGTTCCTAAAATTTTATAACTATTAAAGATCATGTTTGTTATTTAGTTTATATTTGCTATATTCTTCTTCTCTGTAAACTAAAAGTTACACGTTTAGTCAAATTTTTCAAAAGTTATCAACTTCTTACACAACGATCGATATTGTTTATTGAATAAATAGTATTGCGTAACTTGAAGGTCAAGTCTAGTTTGACCAGATGAAAGCCCTTACACTTAATTACAGATGTCCTTCAACAAGTAAAAATAAAAGAGAAATTATTTCGAAATTTGCTTTTTTTTTAATTGATGTAAACTTCATCTTTGGTTTGATGTAAACTTCATCATTATTTTGTAATATCAGTCCAAATATGAAGAAGTTTAAAATAATGTAATAATTTTTTTATTATATTTATTTTTTAATACAGGAAAAACTTTTGCTTTATTTGGCTACAAATAAATTGAAAGAGATTTGTGATCATCAAACTTTTCTAACTTTCAAATAAAGTAATAGAGAAGTTTCAATTTAAAAAATACAAACTTATAACTGATATTTATTGGTATATGCCTTATGTTCAGCGTTTTTATGGTAAGTGACTTTCTATAATTCAATAAATTTAAAATTACATTATAATTAAAACTTTACAGGGAAACACCCTGTACTTTAAAATAATAAATATAATTACTTGCGATAGCAAATTATAATAAATAAAACTTATTTTAACAAATGTGGTTTTTGTTTTCTATTTTTTTTTAAGAGCACTGAAATGACGCAAAATTTAATTCCACTATTACAAATGCTAATGGCAATAATTAGATACATTTTCAGAAGGAATTTCTCGAAAACGTTTACTCGGAATACTATCGGTTGCGTTATACCATATAATTCTCATTTATCGTTAATTTATACATGACCTTTAAGAATTTATAAGAAATATATATTATATTCTTTCGAGCAAAAAATAAATAAACTAAATAATTTATTTGTAATAAAATAGTTAAGATATATTGCGAAACCTATTTTCAGGATGACTAACAAAACATCGATAGGGGGAGCCAGGGACACATGACCCAACTTGTAGTTTTTGGCTTGTAACTTTTAAATAACACTATTTATGGATGTGCAAATGCAGTCAATCTATACTTTAATAAGTATTACATAGTATATATTAATGTTTTTCTGAAGCATTAACTACAATATTAGTAAAATATAAATTATTTAAACTTTAGTTTTGGGTCATGTATCCCAATGCATAGGGATACATGACCCAACCATTAGGGATACGTGACCCAACCCAAAAATTTGGTAGTAAGACTTAAAATTATCAAAATACTTTTACCTAATAACAAAACTAACATCACATTATAAAGTTTAAATAGATTTTATAGTTTTTTAAGACAAAAGTATTACTTCTTATTTTTATCACATTAATTATGCTTATATTAACTAACTTTTTAAATTTAAACGTAAAATCTTGTCTAAATACAAAACTGGGGATTCTTTTAGTTTGTAGAGAAAACACATATGGTTGAATAATCTTCTATTTAATCATTATCAACTTGGGATGTATTATCCATTTCAGGCCATTTAAAACATTTTCCATCGATTCTTTCTGCATACTGAATTGTAAGCTCGTTAAAAAAATTCCCTTGTACTTTCCCAACAAACCAACCCAGAAGAACCCAGTTATTTATTTTTGGGATTCCCGTGATTTTTTTAAAAATTTACTTAGTCTACTTTTGTATTGTTTACTTGGGTCACATATCCCTAATTGGTTTGGGTCCAGTATCCCTAGTTGCACTTTTTTTATTACCCCAAAACCCAGGAAATTTTTTATTACCCCAAAAGACATTTGCGAATAATTACATCAGAACTATTATGCACGTAATTGTAGCTGATAGCATGAACAAAACAAGTAACTAATTGAAAAAACCTTTCCTTTAAACAAAAAAAAAAGTAGACCGAAAAATCTTAAGGCACCAAAAATTTACTTTCAGTGCATGAAAACGTATTTCTTCGTATAGCTAAACACGAACGCAATGATTCAGCTGGTTGTTTTCACCATGTGATCAACTGAATAAAAAGAAAAAAGTATTGCCACTTCCAACTCATAAAACTTTTCCAATGCTGAGAAAAAGGCATTAGGTCATGTATCCTTAAGGGTCAAATGTCCCTAGTGCCCCCTATTTTTTACCATTATCCTACAAATTATCAAAAATATTTATTTCGTAATATTTTTTTAAAAAATACTGTTGTTATTATTTTGTATAGTTGCATCAGTAGCACTTTGATAAATAAAGTAAACGTTTCTATTAAATAAACAACAAAATACTACAAATATATACTTTATTGAGTTAAACAACGAATATTTATGTACAAAACTGTACATACATATCGTAATACATACACTACACATCATTTTTCAGAAATACTTAGTTCGTTGCTATTCATACAAAATCAATCAAAATTTACATATTTGTAATTTGACTGACGCCTCGAAAGTCGAAGAAAAACGAAAATCTTTTAATTTTCAGCAAAATATTTGTTAATAAACCGTGGTTACCATAAAAAACATTCCATTTTCATCCTGTCCTATCTTAACTATATATTCAAAATATTGTACACAATTCAATAAGCTTCAAAACGTACACTGTCTCTTTAATTCACCGTATATTTCATGTCTTAGATACAAAAATGAAAGTGCATTACAAGCATAACCTCGGCATTTGAGAGTTTTAAACACAAAAATTGCTTTTGTATTGGTACAAATAATATTTCTTATTCCAATATAAAAAATAACTAATTCAAGTATTAAAAATAACTTTTAATTAAAAATTATTTATTATTGATCTTAAATGTTGCTTCTGATTCCACTGAATCAGTTACATTTAGAAATCCTTGATAATTTATTAAAAAAAATACTATTAATATAAATACTATCTGATTTATAATATAAATACTAATATAGTGTGTTATATTTTTCCTATGGTGACGATTTATGAATAACCAATTACATATATAACCAAAATACCTTAATTACATTATTATTTTGAAAAATATGTGTATGCATCTATATTCTATATACATGTACACTTTAGTATTTGGGATACATAAACATCTTTAGGAAACATGCTACCATCTATACATACGAATATTACCCGTTCTGTTGCAATGAATAATAGTCCTGAGAAAAACAAATCTTCATTTTTTTCTACTGAAGGAGCACAATTTATTTGAAAATGAAAAATAAATAGAAGTAAAGTATAGTTTTTAGGCGAATCTTGATCAATTTTTCAAAACCTAATACGAAATAGTTTGTTTTGACAAAATAAGAACTTAACATGAGCTCTTAAGAACTGAACATGTGCTGTAAGATACATTTGTGGATTGTAATAGCTTCATTGCAATTTGTAAAAAAACTTACAGAAGCTTTAAAAATTGGGAAGGAATAATAATACGGTATAAAAAACTAATTCCTTTAAAATTTTGTTTATCAAATGTTGTACATCTCATTGTCTCAAAAGTTTTTTTATGCTTAAATTTCTAAATTAAAATCCTAATCGAATGATCTTCATAAATTAATAATTAAACTTTTTTTTGGCACAAGATTAAAAGTAAAATATTTTATCTACACTATACAAAATCCTTATGACGTTCTGTATACAGATTAATTTGTAAATTTTCTTGTACATAGACGAAATTTAAAATATAAAATCCTTAAAATGACATCAACACATAGGAACAGTTGAAACACTCAAAAACTTTGCAATAAAAATGTACCCTGGTGTTGGTGTACCCTGGTACACTGGTGTTAAAATATTGATTTAAATATATTCAGAATTAAGGAAATATTTAATGAAAACCCAAATAAGGTGTAAAGATTATTTGCTCAATAAAATGTTACGGATATTAGTTAAATATAAGTACATATTATGTAAAATATGTAGCGTACTTGTAATTAATAAACAAGTTGGTTTGTAACAGAATATGTCCCTTAAACCGCTTCCACGCATTATTTGTGCTCACCAGGGAACACACTATTTATATACCTTAGAAATTCGCCAAACAGGGCCTTCAACAAGTTCTAATTTAAACTTTTTAAAGCAAAAACTAGAAGAAGTTGGGTTAAGAATAATTGTGTGTTTTTGCTGCAAAAATGGAAGCGAAACTATTATCATATCTTTTAACTGTACATAATTTAAAAAATTAAAAAAGGACACGATTTTCATGCGAAAAATGAACATTCTCAGTCGTTTTCCTAATAAACAACTTTTAGTCGCCATAACTTCTCATTTTCATTAACTTTCTTTTTCGAAAAAAAATCAATTAATAATATTTATCATTTTAAAAATTAATTTGCAGTTCAAAGAATAACTAATTAGTAAAATTTATGCTTTAAAAATAAAAGCGAAACTTTTCATATTTTTTCTGCACTCTCTATATGCGTCTTTCTTCATATATAAATAATAAACCCTTAAAAGAACTCTAATGTGATGTGACATCAATCCAAATTGATTATAACATCACATAAATAAATATTTTTTCAAGAGTTTTATTTTTATTAAAGTTTCTCGTACGTTTTACGAAATGGCAACAGTGAAAATATTGAATAAAAATGGAATTAGCATGTTATTTCAATTAGTTATTTAACTTTTAAATAAACTTCTAATTTAAATTTTTTAATGAAATTTAGAATGTAGCCTAGCCTGATTTTTTGCTTCAAAATGATGTATTCTACTTGTTTGTGTGACTTGTGGTTCGTTTTGTGAAAGTGGGTTACGGACAGACAGATGGACAAACGGACGGACTGAACGATTATAAAAAATTCCACTTTTTACGTTATAAACGTAGTGTGGAAGCTAAAAGGAGTACAAAATATTATTATTATAAATAAATTGTACTTAATTTTTAATGTGTTCTCATTTTGTTCATTAAACTATAATTAGAAAAACATACTACATAGTCAATTTAACATTATTTTCTCAAATCCGGACACTTAGTTTCAAAGAGTAATCTTTTTGAAATACCTATATTAAGTACTTACAAAAATTTCATACTAAACCGAATATTTTATGCTTCATAAATTCGCTCCATTTAAAGCACATTAAACATAATACCCACAATTGAAGGATTTTGTTGCAAATTCGCATTCTCCAAAATATAACTAAGATATAGGGTCCGGTCCATTTATTGGCGACTTTAGGCGACGGCAAATTCAATTGGACCGAAGACACAAATGAACGGAGCGTACCCTATATCTTAGTTATACTTTGGAGAATGTAAGCTTTGGAAGTAGACCCTTTAATTATGATGGGCCTTTCACAATGTATAAAATAAATCAACAAGTCTCCTGTGATATCGAATAATCCCGCTTGATGTTGACGCAATATCACAATAACATATTGATATCGAATGGGCATGAGTAGGGAATCATACTATAATGTGTAATACGGGGTGTTATTTCATATGCAATCTGTGCAACAAAAGAAAATTCTTCATCACATTTTACAACTAACTACCTGAATGGGATGTATTGAGCATATAATAGTAAAAAATAAAAATAACGTTGTGAATCTTAGAATAACCCTTGAATTGGAAAAAGTATCTTAGTTTGAGTGCCTTATCGTTGATATTGGTGCAAGTATTACAATAATTTTGATCAAATATATAACTAATATGTTACCTGTATTAGAAATTGTCTTTTTGATAACAATAATAAAACATGATTTGTTAGTTATTAGCGGTCATGTTTATAGAAGTTTGTTATCCTTACACATATTTCCCACTGCTCAGTCTACGCTCATGCGAAGTCATTGTTTTTAATTTGATAGGAATTGAGCAAAGTGGGTTGTCAAAGATCTTTGTAAGTAATGGCATTGCTCCTTGTAAATCATCTGTCAGCAATTTTTACCATCTACGGGGATTTCCATGATTCCATTGAGGAACTTGCCGCATCTATAATAAAAAAAATTCATTAATAGATGTCGAGTAATTGGATTTTTTCAATTGTTACAAAATCTAAAAAATATTATTTTAAAATTAACTCAATGTATTAGAAGTTTAACTAATAGTTATAGCAAAAATCTGATCAAATATTTTTCAAATAATTTCTTTACGACATACTTTATATCATTACATTTGTAAATGATAAATCTATTTTGTTCTTTTGGTTATTGAAGAAACAAATAAAAACCTGACAAATATGTCACAATAAACTATTTAATTGAAAATTTGAAGCGCAAAGATGTTTTAGTAATAATAGTTGTCATAAGTTATTTAAACTTCAGACAATATATAGTACTACTAGTTGTCACTGAGTTATACAGACTAAAAGTTGAATACAAAAAAATTAACGTTTTTTGATTAACTTTCAAGAAGGAAGAATCAAGAATAACTTAAGCCATATATCAAAAGGATAGACGAGGAAACTACAGTAGTTTAAACTACTTTTTCTAAGTTTGTTATCAATCTGAATAATGTGGGGATAAATTATTTTTATGTCATACATACATCTTGATTCTCAAAGTTTCTTTGATTTGTCATAGGACTTTTCATTCTTCGGACGTCTTCAGAAGGGTGAAAAGTTTCTGGAATGTTTGCATTCCACCTATTATTATTGGAATTGTATCCCGAATTCCTCCACTGATATTCGTTCACATTGGGTGAGTGATAATTTCTCGGAGGATTCACTTGGTAGTTTTGAGAATGGATTGTTTGCCTGTTTCTTGACTGATGGTCAACTGACGGTCTCTGTCTCTGAATATCAGTCCAGAAAGCTTGATGAACATGACTCGGTGCCTGCTGTATGGTCTGTGAAGGTAATCGGTCGTGGCCTGGCTGAGGAGTAGTAAGCTCGTTCCAGAACTTATTACCAGGCTTTCGTTTCATGGTCCTCAAATGAGCTGTCCAGTTGTTGTACCTTGGTTTGAGTGTCTGTCCTTGCTGATCACGAACAACGCCAACTGTGACTTCCCTCCACGCTGGAGCATCAGTGACCGGGCTGTTTCTGGAATTTCTTAGGTCGATTAATACCGGTAAGGAAGTTACCACAACAGGATTTGATTTTAATTGACTACTCGTTGGGTTTGAAGCTAAGTAAGGTACGAGATTATTGCTAGAAGGATTTGGAGTTGTGGTTGGGGTTTGGGTAGTGGGAAGTGTTGTTGACTGCGTCGTTGGGATTTCTGTTGTCGTCGTAGGCAATGCTTCAGTTGTCTCTGGCGATTGTAATTTTTCAAAAGTATCAGATTCTTTTGTTTCAGTTGTATTGCAGTCTTCAACCGGAAGAATGTTCTTCTTTAATAAAGCATTGTCAATGTTATCCTCTGTAGATAAAGCAAGGGATAGCTGATTCCTAAAACTGAGGCATTTAGTTGTGGTAATGGTTGGTTCTGTAGTGATAAATGTTGTTTCCGTTGTGGCTTCAGTAGATGGTTCTTTGATTGTCGTTTTTGTAGTGGACGGGGCTTCCGTTTGAGTAGTAAGAGGTATATCAGTTTGACTTATTGTGGTTTGTTCCTCAGTCATAGGAGGTGGCGTTGCTCTTAGAGCCTCAGCATGAACAGGTTCATATTGATGCTGCAGGGCAGACATTTCCCCAGAAGTCATAATGAAAAAAGGACTGTCTCCAATAGTAGCTTCTACTTTTTGTCTAGTGTTATCATTAATTTCCTCTTTTTTTGAGCCATCCATTACGTTTTTCGGTTCCTCAGTTATGGTTGATGTGATATTCTGTTTTTCCATGCCATCCAATATAGGAGAAATCCTTCCATTCTTGTATGGTGATTCTGGAGACATCATCAAAGAGGTAGAATGTGTTACTAATTCGTGATCTCTGTGATCCCTAATTTCTTCATCGTATGAATCTGAAACATATTTGTCACTTTCTTCTTCGGCTATTTCATCTAAGTTGTGTTCTCTTGTTGTCGGTATGGCTTCTAACCGCTTATAAGTTACTTCGAAACTTTTCCCATCGTTTAAAAGGAGGCTAGGGTCGTATTCTAATGGCTCATCAAATGTACTATCTTCCTCTGGTTCGAAACGAATCTGTTTCGGTTTCACGTGAAGATGTAATTGAAATTTCGATATAAGGACTGCCGTTCCGTCCGGAAAGAAACGCAAGAGCAAAGCAGGCCTTCTTTCGAAAGAAGGTTCATCGGATTCTGGGTTTTTAGGACGTTTCAGAACAGGGGGTTTGGTATTTCTTTCACGTTCTTTACTTCGCTTTAAAGTTTCAGTTGCAGATTCAGAGTTTTCTTCTCTGTCACCATAGAAAAACACTTCTTTTTTGTTTTTCCTGGGTTTCATTGATGAAGGATGAATAGCTTGGTACTTGCTGTTTGAGTTTATCCGAGGAGTTGGTGTTGTAGCTAAAGCTATCGGCTCACCTACCATAGGAAGAGTTGACATGGGAGGTAGTTTGGATTTAGAGGTTGGGGCATATTCGACTTCAGAAGATGTAAACCCTTTGTTACTTGGATTTTCATTGATCATGGAGTATTGAGAAAGGGTTTCTTCTGACATCATGGTAGGAGCTGCTGATATCATTGTAAGCAAACAAATGCAACCCGCGAAGAAATGTATCTGTAAAAAAAGAATCAAGCAAATATATTGTCAAAGAAATTTGGAAAGTTTTTAATGTATTGTCGATGCATAACTCAGTTTTCAACCACCCGATCAAAATCATTTTGTTATCAAGTAATATTTTATAAAAAAAGTTTTTCTAAAACTAATCGAGCTTAACTTTCTTGTTTTATTATAGTTTTAGAAACAGATTATTCATCAACAAAAATAAAAATAAAAAATTAAAGTGTGTTTAACGTCATAAAAGATTAATATTATTTGTTATTAGGAACCTTTGGATCTGGGGGGGGGGGAAGGTATTTTGCTACGACACTCTTCTATGTGGTCACTTCGTTCTGTGTGGTTCACTTCGTTATGTGGTTGCATTTAAAGGAGTTTGATCCTACTGGCCCCTGAGGTGCCTATCTTCGTTTCTCTAGCCTTAGAGACTGAGGTACTAATACTAGCTAGTGTTAATGCTGAGTGGCTAGTGCAACGATGAATCTTTAGATAACTTCACAAACAAGCTAGTACTTATTTATCGACTTCGAAATAATCAAAGACTGATTAAACCCATGACCGAGCCTTATACCAACCGGGATCAACGGCATAAAAGACAGGCGAGCTGAACACTACACCATAGCGGCCACACAAAAAAAGTTGAAGTCGTTGTTAAAAAGCCTTCGCACTGTAAATAATTAAATCGTTACATTTAGCATTCTGGAATCATATACATGCTTAGATAAGCTCTACTCATTATTCTATGCAGGGGGCATAGTTAAATTAAAATTTGCTGTAATGATACAATTACACCATAAAATATAGATACCTTGAGTAGAAAGTATGTTCACTCATAAACGAACAATTTTTCACTCTCTGTATTAAAACTCTTATTTAAAACCCCAAATGCTGTCTTATTTAAAACCCCAAATGCTGTGATGTTCAATTATAATCTTTTTTTAAAAATTCTCAATCATTGAAAACACTATTAACATGATAGTGCATGATTTTTATACAATGTAAGCTTAAATACATTTTTAAATATGATAAAAACGTTGTGATATGGTCAAACTTATGTTTGAAAAATACAAGTTTTAGCTAGAAAATGTATAAGTAGAGAAAGGTAGTTCGAGATGAGATACCTAACTTTAAACTGTTAATTAAATACACAATAAATACGTTAAAAACTTTATTAAAGTCACTTAAAATGTAACAAATGTTACAACAATGAAAAAATATTAAAACATTATTAAGGTTTGCAGCAAATACTTTAAAAAATATATAATTGTTGAATAAAGCACAGCAATATATTAAATTCAGTCTCATATTGTTATGTTTAACAATGGTATTACACAAAGTTACCAGTACTACTTTGGAAATTTTATTTTCATTTGCGGCCATGTATTTGTGTTTCAAGGTTACACTTATCCTGAATAAGGTTTTGTCCCTACCAAAGTAACTACACTAAAACTTATAATTTATTGACTCTTCTTAAGCTTATAGCACAATCTGACGCCAGAAATTATTGATAAAAAATTTTATGGAATAATATGAGTATTCTTTTAGTTCATTAGATAACCTAAGTATTTAAACCGAACAATTATTGTTTCATATTTTTATATTGCAATCAATTAGACTAATTATTCTAAATAATAATTTGTTATTAAAGTATATATTAAATCTTATTTTTAAATGCGCGATAGTTTGGATATAATTTTTTGAAAAATCCTAATTTAAGTTTTGAACATTTTCTGTAAAAATTCGAAAAATTCTCTTTTTAAGCAAAAAAAAAAATACAGAAATCCTGCAATATTTAAAACAAATATGAGAATTCCCCAAATAGTTGTATAATTATGTTGTTTGCAACATCTCTTTTATAGAAGACTTGTAAAATATCAACTATATGTTATATAAATTATATTAGTCACTTCTAAATGTTTTGAATTAGAATATATTAAAAGCTATAAAAAAAATTTTATTGGTGGGCAAAATCTGCAGTATCGCTTTCCTATAGATCCTTTTATCCTTTGCATTACTAACACAAAGAATATTCCCCGAAAAAGTAAGGTAAATTATGAACTACATGATAGAAGAATGAAGTCTAGCTTAAAAATATGTTCAAATTGAAGTTAAATATTTGTCATTACAGATGGTGAAATAATTAAATACTCACTTTTACTGCTAGCAGATAGCAGAAGAAAACAAGATAAGCCAGAAACACATAACAGGGAAAAGCAAATGATCTTATTTTAAATTAAGTTGAAGTACGTAATGAGAGAGTTACTCTTACTCCAATTCCGTAAAGCGATGATAGAAGACAAAAAAACAAGAAAAAAAAGTCATTCTAGACAAAAGTAAAATTTCTCATTACAAATAAAAAACATAATAAACTATTTACTTTTTTCAATTTAAATGACCAAAGAAAAAATAAGAGATATTAGAGAGAAAAGAGTAAATATTTTATTACGAATGCAATATAAAACGAGATATTTTACTTTTATTGCTAGCAGATGACAGAAAGAAACGAACCAAGAAAGAAGGCAGTTTAAAGAAAAACAGAAATTTGTAATTGCAAATGAAGGACACAATGAGAAATTTTAATTTTATTCCAAAGAGATGACAGAAGAAAACCAATAAAGGAAGGAAAGCCTATTAAGGGAATAAGGACATTTCTTATTACAGGAGTGCGTAATGAGAAATTTCACTCTTATTTCGATGAGGCGACGGATGAAAACAAGCTAAGAAAAAACATATTCAAGATAAAAGTGAAATTTCTCATTATGAATGATGGACATAATTTGACATTTTACTTTTCCTCCTGGATGATGAAAGAAGAAAATAAGCAAAGAAAATAACAGAATTTTAAGGATCAGTGAAATTTCTCATTATTTAAATGAAAGGCATGGTGAGACATTATAAAAGCAGGATATAAGGAGGAATTTCACTTTTATTCCATAGAGATGACAGAAGAAAAAGAACCCAGAAAGAGAAGATATTCAAGAAAAAATTAAATTTCTCATTGGGAATGTAGGACACAATGAGAATTTTAAAAAAAGATGACAGAAGAAAAAAATGAAGAAAGCAAAGGCTTAATGAAAGAAAAAGTAAATATTTTCAACAAATAGAATTTTCAACAAATAGAATATGTAATGAGAAATGTCACTGTTCCTTCTTGAAGGTCACAGAAGAAAAAAAGAACAGAAATTTAAGAAAAAGTGAAATTTCTCATTACGAATGGTGATCATAATGAGAAATTTTATTTTTACTCCGGGGAGATAAGAAGAAGACAAGCTTGGAAGAACAGATAAGTAAAGAAAAGTGACATTTATCCTTGCGAATGGATTGCATAATGAGAAATTTCTGTTTTGCTTCGTGGAAATTGCAGAAGAAAATAATCTAACGAAGAACAGATATTCCAGGAAAAATGAAATTTCTCTTTATTATGAAGAATATGAAAAGAAATATTACTTTTACTTTTAAGAGATTGGGGGGGGGGGACAAGACAATAAAGTAGAGACAAGTTAGGAAAAGTTAAATTTTGCATTATAAAAGGAGGGCATAAAAGAACTCGAAATTGCTCTTATATATCTGTTTTATTCTTGAATGGGAAAAGATTTTTTTTGATATCAATCACATTTTATTGAACAAATTTTCCAAATAATTTGCATCTCGTCTTAAATAAAATCGACAACTATGTAACTTAAAATTGAGGGGAAAACCTTTTTTACAAATGTTAAAATAGCAAAAGTAAATTAAAAGTTAAATTATTCATATGATAAGTGGTAAAAGCTGTGTGTTGAAATAATATACTCCCAATTAATCCCATAATATTGAGAGTAGTATACAGTAACTAATAATCATCGATTATATACTTTTAAGTACACTGTAAAAAAAATTGTGCTAGGTTTCACCGAGAAAATGTCTCCTAGTAGCTGTTAACTTTTAAAAATATTAAAAATTCTAGTTTGTTGGAATTAGAAGAAATAAAAATACAAATTATGCAACGATGTGGGCGAATCCAGCTATATACATAATAAGGACTTAATGGCAGAATGTAAACAAAATCAATAAAAATCTAATACGTTATCAGTCTTGGTGAAATACAGTTATTTAGTGTGCATAGATATGCTTAAGATATTTACAATAATAAAAAAGTTATAATTTTTCATCACACTACTAATGAAAACATTTAAGCACAAGTAGAAAAAATCCACATTCCATTGCGCACTTACCTTGTCAATCATTTTCGAATGCTGAGTTGCAGTTGAGAGCAATGCCATGCACCAAATAGACCTACCGAATTCGAATGGTCATCTTTTTCTTTGATGCCAAAAAAATTGCAAACTGTCATTTTGTCTGACCCCCTTCGTCTGACGCATGCGCACTCGGTCTCTAAAACTCTCTAATCCATTAACACTGAAGACCCCTCACACTTCATTGAGCACCCAAGAAGGTCTGCCACTTCAATACAATTATCGCCAAATGAATAACTAGGTTTGGCATAGTTGTAACTAATAGTTTCGTCAAAATTGTTTCTGCCATTGAATAGACGAAACTTAATAATATGGACCTTTCAATAAACATAGCATGTAACTTTATGTATGTTAAAACTTGATACAGCCAGAAAAAGTTTAAGTTTAAAAAAGCCAGTTTTCCATTTCTTTAAAACTCATCCTTAAAATTCATATTTTAAAATTATTCCATTTGAAGTCTTTAAAGGTTGGTTACATTTTTTTCAAACTAAAATTGTGAACTTAACAAGGAACTTACCTCTTTATAAGAGAGTTCTATGCTTTCCCGTTTATTTGCATAGCGTATAGATACAAATCCTCAATGGGTTATTAGCTCAAAATGGTTTTTGGTTAATGCTTATTAGGATTATCGCCAAAATCATCGGAATTTCTACCGGGAATGGAACATTAGATAAGATTTTGGAAAATGATAGGTTGCTGATGATAGTTCGACGGAAAATGTTGCTATCCTCTTAGTAACAAGATACTTTTAGTTAGAATGGGGCTAATTGTGTAATTTGGAGTAAAAATGGCATTCCTTAATTTTTAACTATTCGTAAATTTTAGTTTAAGGATCAATTACATAGGTTTATTACCAATACATGATAAATATGTAAGAATACAGCATCATTAACATTGTAGCATTGAATAATAGTGCATTTAGTTAATTTTCTGTTTAATATGGATGTAGTAATGATGAAGTAATGGATGTAGTAGTAGAAAAGCATACAAGAACTTAAGTATTCCCCATACATCGTGAATAATTGCACAGTAACGTAATAATGTGTCCTTTTGCACCCACAAGTTTAGAGCGAATTAGTTGGTTAAAAAAAAGGGTAAGTAATCTCACCAAACTTCAGTAGCATGTGATAACTCAGTTTTATTCAATCGTTAGACAATCTCAAAGAAAAGAACACCAACTTATGGTTGCATAAAAGAAGAAGCTACACAACTTGCTTGAGTTCAAGGTGATCCAGATTTTATTATGACATTTTTAGAAATTTATTAAAATCAAGCTTTGTTATAATAAAATGGCTTTTTTTTTAAATTTTTACTAATGTTCTGGGTATACTTTTGAGCAGTTTTATTTTAAAATTAAATGTACATAAAAAAACAAAATATTTTTTTAAGTGAGTTACATCTTTTTAAGAATGGTTGGATAATTTGCCCCATCCATTTTTGGCAGTCTGGAAAAATGTATACGTAGTACGTTTTCCAGCTTAACATGCTTGCCTTTAACCACTTGCTGCCAAAAGATTTATTTACATTTTTGGAAAAGTACTAATTCTAGTTTATATACAAACTTATGAGGAAGACAATGATATCATGTTTTCTACAAAATAAATAAAAGTAAAAATATAGAATCAAAAGAAAATAAACCATTAAAAGCTAGCTCCGTTCTCTGCTAGTATATATGATGGTTTTTTATATTTAATTACATCAACATTTTTTCTAGTAAACAAAGGATAGCCTTAAATCATAACCTTATCACAATCCGAATTCTTATCACTTATAACGCCTGCCTATCCGTAACAACAATGTATTTTTTGCTATTAATATGAATCGAATATACGAATCAAAATCCATGCATAGTCTAGTATCTGAAAATATCTTTGATATTTAAAATAAGGAAATATAGAGACTATATATATATATAAAAAAAACTCTTATAATCTGATCATGAAGCATCATTGTTCACTTCTCGACTGATGCTTTGAGCTGATCATCGATATTGGTAACTGTATTTCCGCCTGTTTGACAATTGTGACAATCTTGGTGACATGTGGCCAGATAACGCTTGAAAGACAATTATAGAAAAGGTGACGAGTTGATAACGTCCGGTGGATAGTTTGGAGTACGTGTAAAAGTTTGATGTGTATGTAGATACTAAAGAAAAAAACAAAACATATTGATTCTATAGGTTACATCAATAACATTTCGTTAAGTAATTTATATTTAAAAGTAAAATAAACAGTTAGATTAGCTAGTATCTAAAGTTGTTAAATAATATTGTAAATTGTAACAATTTTATTTCACTAAATTTTTGTTAATTACTGGAATAGCATTACATAAATTTTAATAATTTTCAGAATATAATTTTCTTTGTATCGTTTTACATACTAAAATAATGTATTTGTGTAAATTAAAAACTGATTATTCTTTGTAAAAAAATTATAATTAGTTTTTATAACATATTAATAGTAATAAATATATAAATGTTAAATTACATAAACGGCTTTGAAGTTCGCATGCATTTGTTTAAGTAAGAAAATTAAAAACTATAATAAATTGCAAACCTTGCATAAACTCGATTAGGTTAAGTCCATCCAAATTTCAAGAAATTCGGCGATTTTTCAGTAATTAATTTTTTGAAAAGTTCATAAAAATGCAAATTTTTTGAATAGTTAAAAACTGTAATTTCCTTAAGAACTAGAGTTTTTTCTCGATTGAGTCTTATAATTATAAAAATCTTAAATATTAAAATAATTTTTGTATTATCTGGCAAATTATGAAAGATTACATATTTTCAAAAACCATCAAATCCTTAATGTAATCAGCAATTGCTATGAGGAAATCAACAGTAAAATGGTTTGGCGAGATCTTGGCTTGCAAAATTAATTGCTAATTGCAACCCTCCGCAATTTGCGCGCCTTCCCCAATCAAGACACCAGTGGACCACTTTCACACATGAATAAAAGAAATTCGCCAGACAAAAGCACCCTAATCCTTACCGTCGCTTTTCTTCTCGCAACAACAAAAGCCAGATATTTTTTGTAAACAAAACTTTCGGCTTGCCATTCCCATACAGATAGCCATCGAAATAATGTGACCAGTAGGGCAAGCGTTCTCACACCGCAGTTATTATTGCGGAAGGGAGTAGGAATTGCAAAAGATACATTTTTTTTATTGATTGGAAAGCCGACAATTGATGAAAAAATAAAGGGAACCGATAGAATAAATAGCGTCGCATGGATACAAAATAGCGAAACTGATATCTGATTGGCTAATGACTGATGTTCCAAACGATATGTGAAGGAAGTATAAGGATGCTATATTCGAAAATGGTGCCGGAAGTTCGGTATCTGGAAGATTATTGTTCGGTTCTATATTTGCGCATCGAATTTCGGAAGTAGTGAAAGAGCTTTTTCGTTGTTCTCTTGTGTGGTAAGAATTCCAACAATGATCCTGGAGATTCTTTCAGCTTCCGAAAAATTCTATTCCCTTGATCTTCTGCGGAAGGAGGCTATTGAAGGAAATAGACATGCGTATTTTGAAAGGTAGAACAACTGTAGGAAAAAAATGTGAACAAAGCTATTGAATAGAATTAGTTTTGTCATTCGAAAACATTTCTATGTTCTCAATTTTTTTCGTATCTGTAACAAATTTTTGTACTCTGTAACAAATATCTTTTCAAAAGTGGGGAAAACTAAACTTTTAAGTGTGGTTTGAGTCCGTCAAAAAAATTAGAATGGTACCAACTACTTAAAAACCGCTGTTGACCAAGAGCTTGAAATATTTTATCTTAGCAAAGTTTTTATTTGTGGCGAATAGGCTTAGAAACTATACGACCGAAGTTAATAAAAATTTGAACAAAGATATAGAATTACGTTGAGCGGTCACCAAAGAATATTTTTTAGAATGTTTCATTCGGAATTTTTTTTTTAATTAAAAACATCGTTTTTCAAAGTTCTTAACTTTAAAAACACTTTATGGCAACAGCAAATTATTATTTTTTTGTATTATTTCTTTTTTATTGGTTAACAGGTGCTTAGTAGTTGATAATTATTATGAATCAATGAAATAATCTTTAAGTTCTATACTATACTAACTTAATAAACCCGGCATTTCACGGATGAACATTGAACATGTAAGAACGAAAAGACGAAAAAAAGTTGCTTGTATATTATGTAAACTTTGACTCCATTACAATTGATCCCCCTACCTTTTATCACTGGTAAGCAACCCACCAGGATATTAAAAGCACCCTTCCCCCCACTTCCTCTGTTGTAAGCCCCATTTTTTAATTTGGATATCCGACTGAATCCTGACTCTTATTTTTATAAAGTACAAACTTCACGTTCGTTAATAAATATTCTTTAATATTTCCATATATTTTATTCCAATTTAACAACGATAACTAGAATTATATCAAATTTGGAAACATTGTTAAAATCGAGTAGAGTTTTAGACCAATAAACATTTTATTCTTCAAATAAAACGTACCAGTGTTTCCAGAAGTAATAAGTTATAATTTTAAGATCGCAAATCCTTCCCATTTCCAGTTTACTTTCATTTCGTTTAAAATGTCCACCAAAAATATTACTTTAAACTGATGTAATTCTAAAAATTAATTTCTCTAAAAAAACTTACTTTTCACTAAATTACTGAAGTGGAACCAAATCAAGAACCTGATAATTTTTTTTTTTTTTTTGCCTTCCGTTGGAGTTTCTGAAGGAAGTTCGTAACCATGTACCATTTCTACAATTGCAAAAAAAAATATGGAACCCTTCATAAAGGTGGAGGTTTATGGAAAAATGATATGGGGGTTTTGTAAAATGGTTTTGGAAATGGATTTTTTTTCGATTTTTGCATGGTTAAGTCCCTAAAGCTTTTAGGAAAATAAATGAAGAGCTCCAAATTTTTATATTTTTATTTAGTTAAAATTTTTAAAAAATCTTATTTTTCGGCTATTTTTATACATAAAGCTACATAACTGTGCTTGTTTACTGATCACTAACTATCCACACCAACTTTTATTAATAGTTGTTGTTGGAAAAAAAACCGTAACAAATTCTTTAAATTGTAGGATTAGTAGCACTTTGAAAAAAAGTTTAAATATTTAATTTTTTAAAGAAAAACTTATGCTTTAATATTTAGTATTTTTTGAGAATAACTATTTGAAAATATATTAATTTGAATTTAAGATGGTAGCTGCTTGGCTGCCAAATTAATATTCCTTATTCAAGATTTTAATTTTAAAATTTGCAATTCCACAATTTGTGTTAAATGTTACTTGTGTTTTTTTAATGACGATGAAAATTTATTCAACTAAATTTTTTGGACTTCGTAATATTTCTGTTAATGTGGCTTTAGAATTATTAGCCCTAAAATTTCAAACTCGTAAACTTATAAAAGAATGTTTTTTATGCCTAGTTTGTCCGGCGGTTTATTTTTATAAAGCTGTGCGATTGACGTTAGTTAAGTGGTAAAATTTATCACATTGATTATACAAATATTAAAATTAATGATCTAGTAAAAAAGCTAAGAATTCATTCTTAATTTTGTATAATTTATTTAAAGTGTTGTTTAAATGTTCAAGAAAATATAAAAGTCTATTAAAAATTAAAAATTTGAAACGAAAGACAAAATGGTTTTAACTTTCAAACGCATTAAATAGTAAAATGTTACCTAAATCATAATTATCGATAGAAAATTTTAGTACTTTTTTATTTCGTTGGTGCATATGTCGCCAAACAGAATCGTTGGTGACAAATCAAATTTTTTGGAGACAAAACACAGTATATAGAGTTAAAAGACCATAATATACATACACGCTTAAAGTTTACCATTGGCAATATTTTGCTTGTTGGTTGTCATACCTTTTTGGAGACTTAATGGCTTTCTGAAGTGAAATGGAAAAGTGCCGAATTGTATAAATTATGAAAGTGACTTATAACGAAAATGTTTAATTAAGGGCAAATTAAGTACAATTTAATTTTATCTACATCTCAAATAATTTAATTTTAACATAAATTAGATCTATTGTAAGACATTGAACACTGGCACTTTAAGATGGATAAATCCAAATGCAACGGACATGAAACTTTGTTTTAGAACTAAATTTTCAAGTAGACAAGGCATCTTTCTGTTACATTTTCTGTAGATTTTGGAAGTCCTGTACGGTGGTCGCTATACTTATTTCTGAGCTGAGGGTTATGTAGTTACTTCTTTTCAATTTTTGGGAGGCTCCGGCTTTTTTAGCTTCCACACTACGTTTATAACGTAAAAATTGGAAGGTATTATAATCGTTCAGTCCGTCTATCTGTCCGTCACCCACTTTTATAGCCCAAACTACAAATGCTACGGACAAGTGTGATACGTCAAACAATTCAGCGCATCGAAATTAGAATACATTGAAAATTTCAGAAAAGAATTCGAATTCGAAGAACTTCAACTATTTAAAAAACTGCAAAATTTAATGCTCATTTAAAAAACATAGGAAGCTATTTTTGTTAGAATTTAATCACCATTGCCATTCGCAACAATCGCTCGAGAGGTCTATGTAGAATGCGAGCTTCAAAAGCATTTTCCTCCCCCACCCCCGCATGTGGTTTTCTTCGAAACGGCGTGATCGTCGCGGTTTCGGTTTTTTCCCCACCTTACTTGGGTTTGAACCAGGGAGGAGAGAGGGGTATGGAGAGGCCCCAGTACCTGCGCAGTAGCGCACAAAAGAAGCCAACGCCGCATTGCATCTTGGGATGCATAATGAGTTTCGGTTTTCAAGATCGGTAATGCAGACGAATGAGGTGAAAGCAGGGAGTGTGAAAGATCGTCTTGGTTTAATAATTGGTGGATCCATAAATTGGTTTTGGAGGAGCCAAGACCTGATTTCAACCATTTTAATTAATGGGAGCTAATTAATTATCCATTTATTACATATATATTTATTGATGTGTGGGTTTTGCTCAAACACAACTGTAAAATAAAATGTTTTGTCTTAATTGCAAAGTATGCTTATAATATTAACGAAATGAAGCATTCAAGGATATATTTCTAGATTTTCAAGGACTGTATATTCGAACATGCAACACCTAAATTTCACAATAGTTTTTAAAAATTAATTTAGAAAACGAATAAGCTCTCTAACTTTCAAATGAACTTAAATATGTGTTATAAAATAACCATTTAGTTATTAAAAAATCCATCTAAAATCACTTGCTCTACCTTCTTGGATTATACATAAACAAAAAAATCAAAAAGTAAAATAGGAACTGAGTCACATTGAAAAAGTGTTTTTAATGAAACCGAAATTAACATTTGCAGACTTCTGTTTATATTGACGACACAAAGAAACACAACCAAGTTACCTCTGGCTCTAAGCACAAGAGTAATGTGTAAGAATATAACACATAGGTAGAATTAAACATAATTACTATAAAATTAACAAAAAAAACCCTTCAAAATTCTAAGGAATACGAAAAAAAACAATTCAGTATTTCACAAGTGATATAAAAGACAGAATAAATAGCTCTTATTGATTCTTTATTTAGTTGTGATTTAAATAGTTTGCTAACTAAATGCTTTAAATAAACATACATTTGCCAATATTAAAAAAAAACCCTCTTTATTTTGAGAGAAGAGGTCAATTACCTTAAGAAATTCAAGGGTATAAGAGCTTTAAAATTATACATTAACAATAACTAATGAGCTAAAATGGGAACTTGAGTTACGAATTTTTAAGCCCAAAAAATGATGACATAAATTATACACAATTATTAATACAACAAAATAATTTTAATACAAATTTTTTTTTTTAAAGTTCATTTATAGTCCTTTAAACATTAAGGAGGTTTGATCACTTGCCTGTGCGAGATGTTGGAACAGGTAATGGAAGTGCCAGGATGTCACAGCGAGTTAAAAATGGAATGCATATTGGGATTTATGCAAATCGTTTATAAATGAAAATATGCCTTATAAAGAAAGCTGCTTTTTGCTTATAGGAATACAGAAAGTGGTGCAACAGTAAACAGTGATTTTTTTCTATTACTGTCCTTTAAATAATATGGTTTTTGTATACATTTTGCCGTAGAGAACTCGCACCATTAACTATTGTTTTGCTGAAATGATAAATCTTACTTTTAAGTAACGATGAATTACTGCTCTTATAAGGTGAACTAAATGATTCTGCATTGGTGCCATATCCCTCATATGGGCATTAAGATTTGAAACAATTTGTTCCCAATAAAATCATGCAATGTCTGATTTGCAATGAATTCAATATCTCTGCCTTTAGTCAATGACTTTCCACCACTTAAATTTACATTAGAGCGAAATTTTAGTTCCGCTTTTTTGCAGATTATGAAAACATCCATAATCAAGTTCCGGTACGATCTAGTAGCAAAATATGGATATAGAAAACTATATAATTAAATAATATTGCAATGTGGTCATATAGGCCCATTACACATGGTCAACTCTTTCCTGCAATGATTGCCGAACAATGTTTCATCAAAATATCTAAGTTGCCATCAATATTGCAAATTTCTTGAAAGTGTTGCCAGCTATATTTCTGTATTGATGGTCAATGTTTCGTGTGTAGCCGCACCAATTATTCTGTAATCTTTGGTGACCCTTACCTAAAAACCGTGATTGTGCTGGTTTTTTTTTGCTTGTCTCTCAAATGCAATGAAAAACTTATTATATTATACATGCCAAAAATTAATATCAGTTTTAGAAATATGTTATATAGGGCATGTCTTCCTTTAATCAACAATCACAAAACATATGGATTTAATGCACAATGCATGGACAATGCACACTTGAATGTATAAAACTACAATCATGCTAATTCTGCAACTACATAGCTACAAAAAGACGTGGCATAATTTAAAAAAAGAGTATCAGTTTTACAAACATATTATAATAGACTTCCTTTAATCAACAATTACAAAACAGAAGCATTTATTATGACAGACTTATAAATGCTTGCACGTGATGCAAAAGCTAAGTTTAATTTTACTAAAAGACGTTTTTACCTGTAGTATGAAATACCAGCAATTTTCTTCGAAGATTTATTGTAACATCCAAAGGCTACACAGGACATTTTGCAAATAGATTTTACCTATAAACCAAAACAATATATGTATATAAGAAATATATACAAAATAATATACTAAAACCCAAAATATACAACCTAAAACCAAATGTTATTGAAATCCAAGAGGTCAAGGCCCAAAATATTTTTTTATGATTTGATTTAACATGGAATTACCCAAAAATTAAACCACAATGCACACTTGAATGTATAAAACTACAATCATGCTAATTCTGCAACTACATAGCTACAAAAAGACGTAGCTTAATTTTTTAAAAATGAGTATCAGTTTTACAAACATATTATTTGACTTCCTTTAATCAACAATCACAAAACAGAAGGATTTATTATGACAGACTTATAAATGCTTGCACGTGATGCAAAAGCTAAGTTTAATTTTAATAAAAGTGTATTTACCTGTGAAACGTAATACCAGCAATATTCTTCGAAGATTTTTTGTAACATCCAAAGGCTACACAGGACATTTTGGAAATAGATTTTACCTATAAACCAAAAATATACAACCTAAAACCAAACGTTATTGAAATCACACACAATGCACAATTGAACCACAATGCACAATTGAATGTAAGAAACTGCAATCATAATAGGACATGCATATTATAATAGGAAGGACATGTCTATCTTTAATCAACATATTTATGCAAAATATTTGTTTATAAAGTATAAAACATTGAAAATGAAACTTCATCTTACTTTTTCTCCATCTAACTAGTACACCAGACAACACCTGCACAGAGAGCAGACAGTTTTTCTATAAGAGATGTATCCCACAATGCACTGGGTTTTGTTATGCGCAGAACTCGGAAATTTCTGACGGCAATACTTCAATTCCTTAATATTATGGGGCCTCTCCGTACCCTCTCTCCTCCCTGGTTTGAACTGTTCGGATTGTTAACTTCATAACAGAACCTCAAATGCGTTAGGTTTAGAAAAGCGATGCTCCCCTCATTTCCTAGAAAACCAAGCGAAGGAATGGGGGAAGAAAGTCGCTTCGAGGCTCGCATAGTAAATAGACCGACTATAAACACAACTGTTGTGTGGTAGCGTGTTCAGTGACAGATTCTGTTACAAACCTACTTGTTGTAGCTCCACCAGATTTTTCATACTTGTTTTTGTCGTCCTTCGTGTCTTTGCTGTTGTCTTTAGAACTTCCACCGCCCATTTTGTGTAGATTTGCTTGCTTGAGGAATTGGTGAAGAATTATATCGAAGGAGATGGATGCAATTAAAAATGTATGTTCATTCACCTAAAACTTGAATGTTCTGAAAACTTGAATTTTATGAAGGTGTTTAATTTTTAGAGTACGTAATGGTCTTCAACCAAAGTTTTGACCTATAGAAAACGAATTACGTGTCGCATGATCAAAAATACAATAAAATATATCACGAAATCACGTGTAGTAAAAAGGTTAAAATTTAATCCTTTAATACACGACCTTTCCTTTTAAGAAGATAAGATCCTTTTAAAGAATCAGTAAACTATCATTGAAGTGTTATTCCTCTACCTGAATATAACAATTTATCCTTTTATAAAATTTACAATAAATAGATCTTAAAATCCAAGAAACTTTTTAATAATCTGTTTTATTTTTATAAAGTCAAGCGAGACTCTGTTTTATGCTTGAGAACGTGTGTGAATGTAACTGTCTTTCCCATATCGATGCTGTCTTTATTCAATTCAAACTACTACTGGAATGTGCTCCATGTACCATATTTACAACAGTATTGTAACTTTTTTTTAATTATGCGATATTTACCCTTGTTTTCGGAAGACAAATTCCGGATTTAAGTAAGTTTGACTTTTTTTTGCTTTGTTGCTTACTCTCATTACTAAAGAACAATGAGCTTCTCGGCAAATATGGACTTTTGAAGGTGCCATTTTTGGTGGCGCCATCTACTGCAAACAAATTTTACTGTCTATTGTACTTCACTTAATTATCCAAGTACCGTACAAATTAGCACACTCTTTACCAGGGACCCTTTTCTAATTAGGCTAAATAGGCTTAAAACTATTAAAGTTATACTTTAATCTAAGATAAATTAACTACATGTTTAAAAAGTATAAACAGCAAATAAACTCCATCCTTTTGCCGTATGAAACAAATTTATTAAGAAAATATTAAGTGTAAAGGCGGCAAATACATGTTATCCTATAGGCCACCTGCTCTTAAATCCTGCCCTTTACACATAAAAAATAAAGTTACTTGTAAATTCATAAAGTGTCACAAACTTTTGTATTTTAATTTAGAATCTGCTCTTTTGTGTGTGTGCAAGGTCGAGAGGGTAGATTAATTTCAAACATTAGTTCCACAGTTTGCACTATCGCGTATTTTAAATAGATGGAGCCACCACAATTGTGGTGGCTTATTTCGGATTTTATTTTATTATTGAACAAAATGAAACTATATGTACACACAATAAAAGAATTTTTTTGGTTTAATTATTTGTTTAAAAATTGTTTTGCTTAAAAATTTTACAATTCATAAAACATAAGGCATGGTTATAAATATAATACTCATATAAAAATATATTTTTTTAGCAGGACTTAGGAATTACATGGCTTTTCTGCCAAAAGTATGCTGTGCTGTAAAATTAAAGTTACTATAATTGCAATAAATTCTTCAACAGAGAACTTGCATTTGTAATATTACATAAAAGAAGACTTTTATAGTTTTAAAAGCAATAATAATATCAGAAATGTCATGTATTTAAAATATTTTCATTGAAGTGTCGAAACAGTTTCTATCAAAGTGTAACTAAAAACGAGAGAATATGTTAGTTATTTTACAAACATTTTATTGAAACAATATTTATTGAATAAGGCAATGCGCATAGTTTAAAAAACTTATTGGAATCGATCTTTTATTTGTTTTAAATCATCAACGTTAATATACTAATTGTACTATTTTGCTTTGATATTTAATTTCATATTCTTAAACTTTTAGGAAGATTGAAATTTATGTAAAATTTAATAATTTTATAAATGCATAAAAAATACTGCTATACTTTTTGTAGGATATTTCCTGAAACTCACGCCCTCTAAGAAATAGCTGGAAATGTAGGCTCAGTCACAGTCGATTCTGTACGAAGATCCGGAACTTCAAGTGTATTTCCCTGACTGTCCGAATCACTTTCACCATGCCCATTATATTTTAAGTCCTTGAAAGCATTCACAGAAAGACTATCTTTAGCCCCATTGATATCGACAGCTTGAGAATGATGATCTTCATCAACCAAATCTGGTCCTTGGTTCGAACCTTGCCAAGAATGTTCTTTCAAGCCATTTTGCGATGGTATTGACTCACCAATATTATTGTCAGAGTAAGTAGAACTGGTTTCTTTTCTGGGGTATTGATTAGATTCTATGCTACCAGATTTACTTGAATCCAGGGATTCCTTGACAATTCCTCCATTGTATGCCAGGTGATCTTCACGTATGTTGCTATGAGGGATGTCAGCTTGCGATTCGGCAATGCTTTTACTGTAAACAGATCTTGGTCGATTGGTTCTACCATCGTTATTAGGAGTGGCAACTCCCTCAATGCTCTTACTTATAGTAAAATGGGGATGACTGATCCCCTCACGATTGGAAAAGTCACCGACAACGTTTTCATTGTAATCAGATCTTAATTCGTTACTTTTACCGTCAATGACGATTCCTGCAACAATCTTGCTGGAAGCATCAGCTTGTTCGTTACCATCATGAAATTCTTCAGGATTACCGTTAGTAAAGACTACATGAGGTGTCTCAGCAGAGTTTCGGAATCCAGGAATAATTGCCCCTCGAAATCCCTTCTTGGTGATCTCAAAGTATCCATTAGAGTTGGTATTTGATATTCCTGGCTCATTTGTCATAACATCGGCTCGGTATCCGTTGTGGTCAGCGACATAGTTGACGATTCGCATTCTGCCATCGGCTATTCTGAGGCCATAGGACCCGATTTTGTTTCCGAATCGGTCGCCAGTCTCTCGTCGAAAGGAACCACCCGAAGTGTGGTCTTCGTTGTAACCGAAGGCATATTGGCCGAGAGTCTAAAAATATCAGTAAAAATCTAATATTATAAACTGAACCATTCAAAAGTAATTTACTTTAACAAATAAAGTATATTATGTTTAATTAGACTACACCTTTAGTTAGTAGGCTACTTATTTAAGAATTTTTTTTTTTAATGAAGCATTTTGACCAATATTGTTTATTTTTTTTTGTTTGTTTAAGATATTTCTTTTAAAAAAATTCTTAATTTTAAACTCTTACTAAACAAGTAACTGAACACTCGATAAATAAAACAATGTTGAAAAAGTGATCAGTTAAATTTCTTACAGGTATAAATTAGCATCTATTGTGTGTAAAAAAAACCTAAACTCTAGCTAATTTGACTTTTTAGAGGATAATATTCTTCAAAAATAACTTCGAAATCCACTAAAAAGATTATGAAAGACAAAAGTTTTATAATTTTTCAACTTTTATCAAGGTTTTAACTAATTAACGATTATTAACAAGAAATTTTTCTTGCGAAAATAAATTTCCTGCTGAAGTTCATTTAAGTAAACAAAATATAATACAAATTATGGCAATAGTAATGAAAAATTTATGTTGGACAAAAATAAAGTAAACGATTTTATTCGGTAATGAAGATATTAGTGTTATTCGCAAATGAGTAGGCAATGGGTTAAACTGCTTAAAAGATACTTTAAATCACGGATTAGCAAAACAGTAATTTACAACATTTTAGGAAAATAAAAACAAAAGTAAATATTATCCGAATATACTTAATCACTAAGAATTTAGCTAAATGCTTTAGATAACCATGATTTAGTTTCCTAAACATAAAAATTTTAAATAAATATTATCAATAAATATTTAGGATATAACTAAATTTGAACAATGTCTATCACTTGGAAAAAATTAGGTTAAAATAAATTATATAAATCTACTGAAAATTTACTTACGGTTTCGGATTTATATTGATCACTAAACCCTCTTTCATAATTCCGTTGAAACTTTTGTGCATTTGCGCACATAAAGAGAAAGACGCAGATAGATGACACCTGGAAAAACTGTAAGATGTGTTTTTTTACTTTAATGTGATTTTGAGCAAATATTAATTCAAATCTTATTTCGTCATATTTCAGCGTTAGTTAAGTATAGAATAAGCATTAATTATAAAAATATTACTTTTTACACTATCCACAATATTTTTTTAAGTAATAACAGATATCAAAAACTTATATTGATTAAAATAATGTATTATTTTGAATAGATAAAAAAAATGCTTGTTATATATTTGAATTACTTTACTTTAGGTACAATAACAAAAAATATTTTTATTAAAAGAGTATTCCAAATATTCGAAATATTTTAATCCCTCTTCAAGGCAAACCTGAAATGGATCATCCAGGCATGTTAAAGCAATGTGAAACTAAATATTGTTGTCATTAAATAATTATATTGCATTTATCATGGCATTACTATGACAAGTTAAATTATAAAAAATGATACAAAAACTAAAAATTCAACTGTTAATAAGTACATTAAAGATGAATTTCAAAAATAGAGGCAAAAAAAATTTATTAAAAAATTGTGCACAAACCATCATTTTCCTTTGTGTTGACAAAACAAACTTGTGACAAAGTATAAAACAAAATTGTATTTATAGCGAATTTTTTATATCGTCTACTTTTTTCTAAAAAATAGCCTTCGTTTTAACCTTCAAAACCTAAATTTTACCTTCCTTATTTATTTCCATTGTTAAAAGAAGAACGTTATACTACGTTGGGAAGCTCAAATATCTTTTTTTTCCAATATTTCAAGAAACTTCTTTTGTATAAAGCTTAATAGTGAAAAAAAATTAAGTATTGAGAAGGTCTTTAAAACCCTTTTAACACAATTCAAATTTAAAAGCATATCCCAAAATTGAATTATTGAGTCAAAAATTTTAATTTTTTATATATATATGCAGGAAAACAAGTTTACAATTTTCTAAAAAGCTTATCCCCTCCTAGAGTATTGTATTCTTAAATGTTTTAAGGTTATATATTCTTCCAGTATAAAATAGTGTATATCTTATACTGTCCAGCATTTGTTTATTTCATCATCGTCCATTCTAGGTAAATTGTATTAATTTGGTAATATTCGTCAACTAGTAATTTAATTTTCAGAGAATAAATGTGTTTTTTAATTCTGCTTTCTTATTCATTAATTATTCTTATTTATTCTTAATAAGTTTGACGGTCTGTCGTAATTTGACAGATATTTTTTTTTTAAAAATAAAAATTTTTTAGGTGCTGCTAAAATGTAATATTGTCATTCCCCAAAATGTAGGACTTCTAATATCTTTCAGAATTTGATCCTTCCTTTCCTGTCCTCAGAATTTAAAAAAATTGCCTAGTGCTACCGTAAAACCATCAATACTTATTAAAATATTTATTATAAAAATAAAAAAAGATTTAATTGTTAAGTACCAACCATGTATTGAATGTTACGAATTTGCTAAATTTCACTGTAAAATTATGTTGTATAACTTCACTCCACAAAACTGGTAGCAGCCTAGCGTTACACCACATTTTTACAGTGTATATACTCTTCATGTACTTCACATTTGCATTAAATAATAAATATATAGATATATATATATATATATTTAAAAATTATACTTAATTATTTGATAGATTTAAAGGTCAGCTTTCCGTTACAAAACAAGTAGGTTTGTAACAGAATCTGTGACTTAACCCGCTTCCACACAACAGTTGTATTTACCACAAAAGGTAAAATGGCGCCAAACACAGCATTAATTCTATATTAAACATTTACATGCTAAATTTGGCTAGTTTCTTTTATTTTATTTCGAAAGTTCAATAATTATTACTTATCGTTTGCAAAAATTAATTTATATTTCAAAGAATAAATATGTAATATTCCTAACTTTTAAATAGAATTAAAACATTCCATATCAACGTACGAAGAATCTGGTAGTGAAATATATTTGACGTCATTTCAAACTGATCGATGTCACAAAAAAAATTATTTTAATTTATTGTCTAAAAGAATTAAAGTTTCTCGAGCGATTTTTGCGAATGGCAATGGTGATTTAATTCCAATAAAAATGGCTTCTTATGCTTTTTGCATGAGCATTAAATTTTGCAGTTTTTTTAAATAATTGTACTTCGAATTCGAATTCTTCTCTGAAATTTTCAATGTCTTCTAATTTCGATGCGCTGTTTTTTTTTTTGACGTATCACACTTGTCCGTAGCATTTGTAGTTAGAGCTATGAAAATGGGTGACGGACAGACAGACTGAACGATTATAATACCTTCCACTTTTTACGTTATAAACGTAGTGTGGAAGCTAAAAGCTAGATCGGGACCTACTGCGTATTGTTAAATTAACTGTCCACCAACTAATCGTTACCAATACAAGATGCCACCATACTACTCTAATCTTTAAGCATCTACGAGAAACTGAAAACTGTCCTTGACAAACGGATCATCGATAAAAGCGCTATTTTATTCCGAAAATTCGACTCGGATATCTGATAGAGTAATCGATTTACCATCCATAAAATAATAAATAAACAAAAACCTTCAAGGAAAGCCTCGTGTGATATAACTATGGCAAAAAAATGGCCACGCCTTGGTTGATGCGTTTTGAAACCTTTGTTTTAAAAACGAAGGTCAAAACTTTTCTTGAGTTGAAATGGAAAGCGTAATAACGTTTTTTTTTAAAATATAGCTATACGAATATTTTTTCAGAATTTAAACTATTGATATAATATTTAAAATTTGACCATTTTTCGCAGACTAATTTTTAAGAGTATGTTTTAAAAAAATTTAAAGTTCTAAAATAAAATTAAATAGGATAATTTTGAAGTTCTCAACAAATTCTATTTTTATTAGCATTTAAAATTCAAGTATGATGTTAATATGTTTACGCAATTGTCGTGTAAAAGATATTTTAACAAAATAAGAGCGACCTGTAACAATTTTAATAGCATTTTAAAGTAACAAAAGTATCTTTTTTTCGAAAAGTTTTTTAAACTCTTCTAAATTCAGATTTTCAAGATTAATTCGCAAATCTATAAATCAAGCTATACAAACCTAAAAGTTTTGTGAAAATTGAATATATTTAAGTTGAACATTTTTATTGAATTCACATCGAAATTTATTTGTGCTTATAGCAAGTTTGTATCTTAACGTTTTTATAGAATTTCATCGAAAAAAACAAAATGTGTAATCATTTTTGATATATTCTTCTAAAAATTTTATAATTCTTTAAAAAATGTTCACATTTATCTTTATTATTCAGCTGCTCGACGTTTTCCCCCTCTACCTTAAATGGGAAAGCTCCAATGATGAATATTGTTATTAATCAAAATCTGTCTCTAATGTGAAAAAGTATATCATGGGTATAATAAGACCATATATATAATAAAATTAATTATTTTTATTTATATTTCATTATGAATTCATACTCGTAATTTAAAAGAAATGCTATCACGTATTATTAAAGCCGGTTATATTTATTGCATTAAAGCTTTTAAATAAGCCATTACGGTTTCTCTTTAATATTGATTGTAAAGTTTTTGTTGATGAAACGGTAATAAAGGTGTGGCTACTGAGTGACAGAGTAATCATTAAACTAATTTATGACGTATAATCATGTAGGAATGTTGATGTTCCACAAAGGTATCGATTACTTTATTGATCGTTAGTTTGAAGAATAAAATATGATTAAGACAATTTTACAATGGTAGTGTTTTTCAAATTATTATGTGTAGGTTAGAATCCATTAAAAATATTGCTTACATTTCCAATGGCATGAATCACAATATTTTAATTTCCATGTTTTGTGGATAGATTTAAACTAGAACAATTAAAAACATTATTCTGAGTAATAAGGAATATAATATGATTCTTTAAAGAAATAAAGAAAAATAGTTATTTTTTTAGTCGAAGTAATGTAATAAGGTAAACATTTATTTCCATTTATAACTTTTTAGTAGTTATTTAAAAACAATTTGCATGATAATTTTTTTTATCTTCCTGCTATTCTTATCGTTTTAAAATGAGAATAATTTTATGAGACATTTTGATAAAAAAAAAGTTTATGGAGTAAAATTGCAATAACAAAATTCTCTAACGAAACTGATTTCCCTGCCAAAGCCTCATTTTCATGAATACTGATTTGTTAATGGAGTTGATCGTCTAACCAATAATTTTTCGTGAAAATGCAAACTATGACCGGACCCCGGAAGACTTAAGTAATACAAGAAATAGTTTTCCCATCTAAAAATTTCTTTTGACAATGCTAACCTAGGGGCATTAAAATCAAACAATAGTATTAAACTAATAAAATATTAAAAAAAACCTCAATAATGGCTTCAAAAGTAATTAATAATAAAAAAGCAAGCAAAAATGATATTATATTGACATATAAGAAATCATGATAAACTTTTATACAACCCCTTACCAGCAACTTCTTGAAACAAACTTTAATAATTAATTAATTCTCAGGAATTCTAATATGATAATAATTACGGGCCGATGATTCTTTTTGCATTCCACGTGAGAAATATAAAAAGGGGAAGTAAGAATGGTCGTCTCTATATTGTTCTAAAGAAAACCATCGAATTGCTTACATAATATGGGAACAAAGGTATGTTAACACAGGTTTTATTAATTAATTTATTTTGTGATTAATTATTTAAAATATGTTTATAAATTTAATGATATTGGTTTTTTCAAAAAATATTATAACTAATAAATAAGCTACAAGTCAAAGTTATTTTATTTTCCCATAAAGAACCGATTAAAATTTTCATCAAGTTTTATCAATTTCGGAATATATTTTTAGATTAAGGAATATTTACTTAGTGTGAGAAAACTTCTATGTCATTGGTAACCCGTTCTTTGTTTTTAGTAACAAGTTCTTAGATTTTATGTTTAGGGGAGACCGGGCTAATTTTCCCATGGGGTAAATTTTCCACCAGGACTTATATTGGAAATGAGACGTTAGGGGGCGCCAGCTATCTGTTTGGTTCATAAAGAAACACGACCTATGTCAATCACAAGAATCGTTGTTCAGTTGGTGTTGTAATATTTTCGTTAGAGCTATTTTTGTGATTTTTTCAACGTTGAGTAATTTTTCATGATTACATTCAAACCTAAATAAAACGTAATTTTATTTAACATTACAGTTTTATCATTGCGTATAATAAAAGGTGATTATTACCTCTACTTGCATATGCATTTGTTTTCAAATATACTTAAACCTCTAATCGTTAAGGCACTATTAAAGTCAAAATATGGCGACGGGGCAGATTTTCAAAAATTTCACGGGACAAGAATTCGAACAATGTTTTGCATATAAAATTGCTCCAACCATTATAATATTCCAAAAATATAATTATTTTTCAATGTATGACAAAGTAATATAACCATACGTTAAGTCTTAAAAGTAAAGCTGGCCCATCACCCATCTCTTTTTCAATTCTATTCTATTTTCGTCTATTTTTTAATGAATGCCACTGAATATCTATGAATATTCTTGTAAAATTTCTAATTTTTAACCTACTTTTCTTTTTTTAATTCGAAAGAATTAAAAAAATGAAAAAGTAGGTATTGACATGCGGTCGATGTCCGTCTGTCCGTCCGTACCCCCCTTCCAAAATCGGTTCTATCCATCGGATCTTAAAAATTCTTTTTTTGTTAGAAAGCTATGACCTCAGATACCCAACTTTCATACTTTTTGTCCGTCTGTCTGTACGTCCGGACGGACATAAATCTACTATCTGTCGGCGAATTTCCCATTGAATTAGCATTGAAATTCAATTTTGAGTCATTTAAATCACTGTATGTATTGAAATGCGGTTGATGTCCATCTGTCTGTCTGTTCGTATGTCTGTCTGTCCGTCTGTCTATCTGTCCGTCCGTACCCCCCTTCCAAAATCGGTTCTATCCCTCGGATCTTAAAAATTCTTTTTTTGTTAGAAAGCTATGACCTCAGATACCCAACTTTCATACTTTTTGTCCGTCTGTCTGTACGCCCTTACGGACATAAATCTACTATCTTTCGGCGAATTTCCCATTGAATTAGCATTGAAATTCAATTTTGAGTCATTTAAATCACTGTTGAAAAATCAACAATGGCATGAGAAACTTTATTTATTTAAGCATATTTGAAGCAAAATAATATTTTCATGAATCAGTTTGGAATGACGTCATAAAATGTAGCACAATTTGATTCTTTGATTATTCATTAATTTATCTACCAAGAAAGCGGCAAGGCATACTTTTGCATGCAATTATGCTTATTTTTAATTTACATTTCTTATTTTTTAATGCAGTTCGGAGTAGTTTCATTACTTTTGTTATTAATAAATATTTATTCTTCGAACTACAAATAAATCACGAGCAGATGATAAATAATACTTAATTAATTTGCGAAAGAATATTAAGGAAAATAGTTGATTTTGGCTTTTAGAAGTTTAAATTATAGCTGGGTGCTTTGTTTCGATTTTTTTTCTAATGTGTATAAATCTAGTGTAGAAACGGCTGTTGATGATATTTACTTTAGGAACCTAGTTTTTTTTCCCCGATTAGAACTTCAGTAAGTATTTAAGTAACAGGAAAGTAGGCTATTTTAGTTCTTTATGAACTTCTTGTTCACTAACAATTTATAATTGTCTTTCGTTAGGCAATTTTAATTTTTGGACTGATAGCTGTAGTTCAAGCTCTTCCACTTATACCGGAAGTGGGGCAAAGTGTGCAATACAAAACAGAGGATGTAAGTATTATTTTAATTAATATTTACACAAAAAAGCTATGAAGTATAAAGCCCAGCAAACTAAATAATTTACACTCAGAAATACGAAGTATACTTTAATATAATTTTATCGTTATATTTTAATTTAAATACAATTTTTTATTATGATATATTGATTTTAATATCATAGTTTTATGTCATGCTAATAATCTAATTTTCTTACTACTATTATTACTACTACCACTGCAAAACCCACTACATATACCGTCCATTATCGTCCCAGGTTGGGGTCCGTAGTAGTATATAGCAAAATTCCCTTTTCCAATTTGAATGTAAAACTAGTTTGGTGGCATTTACTGTTAAAAGTAGTCAGAAACTGAAACAGTATATTCTTGAAACACATTATATTATATTTGTACGTTACATATTATATTTTGTTTATTATGTTATCCTCTTCTGCCCCTTTGTCTAAGTCGAGAGGCAAGTTCGGCGATGAACTCTCAGTTAATAACTTCCCTAGCCACGTTAGCATTTATTTATCTACTCCGGTAGGAAGAAGAGCTGAGTGAACCCATGATCTATCCTACCCGAATACGATCCCGAGTTGGTGGTTCTTAAATATGACGCCCGTCGCCAATAGCCCTCATGTAGCTCTAGTGCGACGATAATTTAAACTAAACTAAACGAGCCCGAGTTGACGGCATAGAAGTTAGACTTTCTGACCACTACATCACCGTGGACCACATCTAGTCATTTTTAAGACAATTAATACTCCATTGACACTTTCAGAATCATGGCAACTACGCTTTCGGCTACTCTGAAGACCACACCAGCGGTGGAAGTTTTCGCAAGGAATCTGGTGACTCGATGGGCAACATGGTCGGTTCCTACGGCCTCCACGACGCAGACGGTCGGGCAAGGGTGGTCAACTACGTTGCCGACAGTGCCGGATTCAGGGCCGATGTCCACACCAACGAACCCGGGGTCGGTATACATTTGTAATCTATAATAATAAAAGAAAGAGCCTATCTGTCTGTGGATCGTGAAAGACCTACTTATACTGCCCAGAAAAATTTGAAAATTTTAATATAGATTTCCTTTAATACCTATGTGTGCACCTGAGGCTTATTTTTTCCTATTTGATAATTATTTTTTAATTGATATTAATATTTTCAAAACCTACGTCATCCATCTAAGAGTAAGTGACCATAACAGAGCTTGAAAACGCAAGGGCCATGCCAAAACAGGGGCTTGTCGTCACCCATCAATAAACGTGAAAATCCAGTAAGACAGCCGTTAAATAATCTATATAATAATAAAAGAAAGAGTATGTCTGTGTGTCTGTATGTCTGTGGATCGTAAAAGACCTACTTATACTGCCCTCAGAAATTCGAAATTTTAAGATGAATTCCGTTTAATACCAACGTGTGCATCTGAGGCTTAGTTTTTCATATTTGTTCCGTTTTTAGAGAAAATTGGAATTTTCTGAAAAAAATACACCACTTTCGCTCAAATCCAATCATTTTTTGCCTTTCGTGTTGCCATTCGACAGAAGAAATTAAAATGAACACAAAATTTAATTAAAATTGAAATTTCTTTTATTTTCTTTCCATTACCTTCAGAATCTAAATTAATGATTTGAAAAATAATTGAACGTGCCAATGAGCTAAATGTTTTTCTTATGTTTTTAAAAAAAACCAGAATGGAGGTTTTGACGTGAAATAAATAACATTGTTATACAATTATGGTTAATTTTGAATTTATCAGGAAAATTGCGATGACTGTAAGTTCATATTGAGGAAATTTTTTGTGATATGAGGATGTGCATTTTATAGTGATGTATTTTTAATTTGGAATTTTAAAGCAATATACGTAACGGGATTTTATTCTTTATAATGAGCGGGAACAAAGGCAAAGCTTATTATCCTATAGCAAATTAAATGACACATATACTTGGATCGATTTGATATTATTTTAGTCCGTGCGAAGAACGGGTATTTATTTGCTAGTTACTGAATAAATGTATCGTATTTTTTTAAAATCTTATTTTGTTTTTCCTTATCTCTATTTTTTATTAGTTAAATTCTTTAGATATTACTTTAAAAGTTTTCATTTGTTATTTTTTACTATATGATATCTGATCAACACGAATTCGATTTTGTTTTGATTTTGAGTATTTTGAAATTGCCTTACATTTTCGAAACAATATCAGCAGTTATAATTCGTGCTTTCAAATTACTTGGTAGTACGGGTGACTTAGCCATAAGGGAACAGATATGATATAATGGCAGTTTTCGATTTGGCGTTTTGCGATACGTTGCCAAACAACGAAAATGCCTAAAGTAAACACACCATTTCATATTTCATACAACTCGATAGGTATTTCAAACCTACTTTAACTTTTCAATCTTGCCAAATCTCGCCAAGTATCACAATGACCGGCCATTATATCATATCATAGATGTACCGTCTAATGAAGCCATGTTTCTCCCATGGTCAGCTGTATGTTGGATGTTTTAGAGTAGGTAAATTTAAAAGTTTTCAAATCTTGGCTCCAAACGGAAGAAGTGCAAAAATTGTGTATCCGGAAGTTCTTTTACATTAATGTTCAAATCTTTTTGAGGATGACAACCGCTGTTTTAGGTTAAAATCAATCTTATTGAAGCAGAGAACTCCATTCCAATATTCTTTAAAAGACAAATTTTCTATTAAGTTAACGGGTTCCCAGCAAGGCGGGACCATACCGCTAGTATTTATTATATGTGATTGGTTAATCAATGTGAACAGGTCTCCAGTGGCTTATTAGTAATGAAATTGCACTAACGAACTCAGGTTTGGTGAACATTAAGGAACGTTATATGTCTATGATGGGCAAAAGTTGTAATAGGTGCCTTATTGCGTATTGGAAGTATATTCTTCACTGTTAAAAATTTTAGCGCTAGATTTCACCAGAATCCTGAAATTTCTAGCTACCACCACTATTTGGATAGCTGATTCAGCACTTTTGCAGTGTATTAAAAATATGGATTTACCACAAAATTGTGACGACAGCTAGAAAGTTCCAGGATTCCGGGACAATCTATCACCAAAAATTTTAATGGGATTTTTTTATTTTGGGATTTCGTTTTACTTCTATATGCTTTAATATTTGAATTGTAACGAATTAATTATTTAAGCGAAAACGCCCTATTGTAATCGATACTCTATTAATGGCTCGTTTAGAATGGCATTTCCATGAATTTCTTTAATTAACCCTTAAACGTTACGGCATTGTGTTCTTAACAGCAATCAATCCCATATAGTAATTGTAACATCATTACTTTATATCAGGTTCATAGTCGTGTGTTGTTATTTTAATTTAACAAAAACATTAGCGGTTTGCTTTCTATATAAACAATTGACCTTTGTTTGGCAATTTAACATATTATTACAATTCTGAATATCCCATATTCAATTTTTCTTTTGGTATTGTCAATACATTCAATGCACTACTTGGTAATAAAATCTTGTCTTACAGGTTGACCCGACACAGGACTCAGCAGATGTGACGGTCAACAAGCCTGTTGTCATGACTTCTGCAGCAACTGTAGTTGCACCTGCCATTGTTGCACCAACCGTTGCATTCCATGTCCCAGCCGTTGTTGCAAAGCCAGTTGCTTACCACCATGGCGTGACGTATCTTCACTCAACCCTATTTCATTCGCCTTTGGTATTCTTACCTCACCCTTCTCATGTCTTAGTTAAATGATTTGGCGATGGATAGAACTTTTCTGGATGTGTCAGAGTAACCAAAATTCAGTTCCAATCTTACTTGGTTAATTATTATCCAAAACACAAATCCCATTAGAAATTGTGGAAATGTATGAATCTCTCAGAGCGAAATAGAGCCAAGTCGAATTAGTTTTGATTTATTGTTTCTCTGATGCAATCCATTTGTTGATGGCATTGATTTTGACAATTTTGGTTGGTTTCAGTGGTAAATGCAAATGGTTTAAGGGCTTTTTTTGTTTTAATGTCTGCTTCAATCTATGCTTATCTTAGACAATTATTGTTAGTTTTAGTATTTAGCTTTGCAAGTGTACATAGTATTGAATATTTAGGCTTTATTGTGTTTAAATAGTGCTTGTGTAAATTTTCATGCTAAAAAAACCGTAAGAGTACTAATTAGTATGTGAAAGCTCTGGAAATAATTTTTATAGTTGCCAAAATCATTGATATTATTTTAAACATTATCATATCTATTGAGATAAATATGATTACATTCTAATACGCTTTATTTTTTAAGTTTTAATGTAATAAATGTTTCAGCGTAAGTACAAGAAAAAAATACTAACTTTAATTCAAATATACTTTGCGATATGTTTGTATAGTAATTGAAGTTAAAAGTGTAAGTCAAAGGCCAGTAATGAAATAAACATAATTTAAATATTTGTTGCTCAGGAAAAATAAGGTAACAAAATACTTTATTTTGTCAAAGTCAAAATTATTTTAAAACAAAATAAACGAAAGGCTGCCTTTAACCATGCCAGTTCTCTTTTAAAGTCGCTAGTAATTTGTATTATTGTTATTTCAGGGTGCTACATTAACAAAAATGTATTTTTATAAAACATGTTTTCGCACTGTATGGATTGCTAATCTGCTACATAATAAACATTAGAATAAATATCTTGATTTATGCTGCTTATGTAATTGTAATTGAATGTATATTTGCTGTTATAAAGCTGCATTGCAGTAAATAAAAAGTTGTAAGGCATTGTTGAATTTATTTTGTCTACTTTCTAAATTACTTGTTAAATTTTATTAATTTGGGAAATTAAAGGTTTTCATTATAATAACTACAAACTCTGTGCATTTAAATGTTTATTTATTAATTTTAAATTTATTTAATATTTTTTAATTTATAAATTTTGTAAAATACAATATGACTACATTTCAAACATTGGGGTTTTGACAAATATTAATATTTCAAACAACTTTTTACGCAACATAATATTGTACGAGTTACTTTCAGTATCAAACTAGAAGACAATTCTTTAAATTTACAATAATTACGCTGATTCTTTACCTTAAAATAAAAAATGCGAAAGAGCGATTTTGTAAATTTAAAAAGAGATTTTGCAAGATCAATTATTTTAAATATTTTTAAAAGTTTGTTATCTTATATTTATCCATGTTAATGATTATCCTAAGAATGAACATTCTAATTTGTAAAATGATATTTCATAGTAAGTTATGCTCATAAGCTTAAATTAAGATGCATGAATAGTTTTATCCATGATATCAGCGATAAAAACATTTTATATATTTTTGCTCACCGATCTCTTAAAAGCATTTTAAAACCAATTTAAAACACAAAATATTTTTGTAAATGTTTAATTCAACAAAAGTTTTTAAATACTTTCAAGGATATACTTAGAACTACTACAAGGTGGCGCAAATAAAAGTGGCCCTGGCATAGAGATACGAATGCGGGGAGATGCCCGGCGAGAAAAACTATCGAAGCCGCCTGATAGCCTCCAAGTCGAATTCATAAATTATTGCATCATTCAATACCTTTACTTGGAAAACCTATTTTTTCATTGGTTGGTTTAGTTCTACTAGACTAGAGCTGCACATGGGTTATTGATGAGTTTAGATATCCTTGAGAACTGTGTAAGTATGCGTTGATCAGATCAATGAGCAGGTGAAGATGGCATAGTTTCCGGAAAATAATTCGTCAAGCGTCTATTTGGGCTTAATATTGAAGCGATCAATACCTTCACATGGGAAAAAGGATTTTGCATTGGTTTTTGACTTGGCAGCATTTCCTGTCTTATCCCTACTTCTAAGCCGGACCACTTTTATTTGCTCCACCACGTACAAGTGCAAATTATAATGACTATTCAGTAATTAGTTTGATTTCAAAACATTTAGCTCTTATTTTATAGATGGAAACCCCTTAATAAAATAAAGATTTGTTATAAAGAAGCATTAACTTTCAGGATTAACCTTAATCAGATATCGCCAATTCCGAATGCCAGTGCAAGTTCTATCTGCGGAAATAAAGAAGACTATAATGTTGTAATATTCTTAACAGAAATAAAGCTGATATCACAGGATTAACAAAAAGAACATTTAGTAATAAAGAAATAAATGCCAAAAAAAAGATTAAAAATTAACATAATATTTTTACGGAACCAGTTTTAAAAAATTTAATTTTCTGTGTCCTCTTTATTGTTTAGATAAAGTATAAAACTAATTACTTTGCAGTCGTAACAGTATCAGTCACTTGAAACCATAAAAAACACATCCTATTTATTTGCATACTCAATTATGAAGGTAAGATATTCAATAGATTTTTTGTTTTAAATTTTTATAGAATAATACAGGTTTGTTATTCTTAAAGTTGAATTTAAGGAATATTGGCTGACATTCTTATAACATCTTGTTCTTTTTTTTAAACATTAATATTAATTCATAAATAATTAGCCGATATATAACTTTTAATAAAAACTTCACGCTTTCAATTACGAGAGAAAGCTACAGTTTACAACTTTCTAATACTTATGAACATAATAATGTGAATAAATTTAAATTTGTTTTCAAAGGAAATGTAATTTATTTTTCTTCTCTTAAACAATTTTCCTTTTAAATTCTAAAAAACTACAAACATATTATATTTTAAATCATAGAACAAAACTTTATTTCGTGACACAATGTTTTCTATTAATTAAAAAGAAGTAATGACATTTGAACTATTAACCAATTAAAAATAAACGATTTTATAAGTTTTTTTATTTTGGAATCTTTTCATTTTAGATTATTGCCGTACTGTTTGTAGTAATTTCCTGTTGCTATGCCCAACTCGGTGAGGTATTGGAAATCCCCCCTATGGCCACAACTAGACTTGGAGAAGATGGAACTTCATCTATTACTCAGTACAATACAAACGATGTGAGTAACACTGAGGTCTTTTTGCTTTCACATTGTTTCACTTTTTAAAAAAAAAAACTTTGTAATGTGATTAAGTTTGTTCACGTCTAAGAGATTTCGCGATTTTAGACTTTAAATATTATAGAATAAAATATTATAAATGTTATAATATTATTTATTTTAAAGCTTTTGAGTAAGTTTAAAAAACATAAATTGTTTGCCAATTTACCAATTGGGTCATAAATACTTTTTGAGTGAAGAATGCATAATCTTACCTGTATGAAATTTTATAGATTTTTCTTAATTAGTAACTTTTTTTATCATCTTTTTACAATATTCGTCAGCGTTGTGGTAAATTAACTTTTGACCACAAAAGAAAATTTTAAAAATGGAATTTATTCTGTCCAAGTAAATTTATAAAAAAAAATATGTTAAAAAAGTAATTCATTGGGAAAATAATACATCGACCAAAAATGTCAGTTAACTATAAATTAAGCATTAACAAAATTATTTTCCCTCAAACTCAATGAAAACTGACACTACGTTTACAGCCTGTGCTACAAAAAAAAACTTTTGGTGTTACCTCAACATCTAAAATCTGTAATGTTTTAACAGGATTAAAGATTTTTTTTTACTCAACCTTGCCATTTCTATCATTTGAAGAAAAAACTTATAATGATTCCCCCAAAAGTGCAATGAATAGGGGAGACCGGGGCAAGTATTCCCATGGGGTAAATTTTCCACCAGGCCTTATATTGGAAATGAGCCGTTTAGGGAAGCCAACTGTCTGCTAGGTTTATGCAGCAGCACGGCTAATGTCACTCACAATAATCTTTGTTCAGTTGGTGTTGTAATATTTTTGTTATAGCTGTTTTTATGCTTTTTTCAAAGTTGATTTTTTATGCTCACATTTAAACCTAAATTAAACGTACTTTCATTTAATTGTATTAAAACGTGCTCCAACCTTTATAATATTCCAAAAATGTAGTTATTTTTTAATGTACGACTAACTAATCTAACAATATATTAAGTTTTAAATGTAAAAAGTTTAGTTTCCGATTAAAAAATGTCTGCAAAGAAATAAAAAGAAAGATGCCAGTAATCGTACCATTCTGAAGCGATATACGTTGCTCTAATAACTGTCAAGAACGGATTTAGTTGCTTAAAAGCATCCAAAGCACCTTTAAAGAGCACCTTTATAATATTCCAAAAATGTAGTTATTTTTTAATGTACGACTAACTAATCTAACAGTATATTAAGTTTTAAATGTAAAAAGTTTAGTTTCCGATTAAAAAATGTCTACAAAGCAATAATAAGAAATATGCCAGAAATCGTACCATTCTGAAGCGATATACGTTGCTCTAATAACTGTCAAGAATGGATTTAGTTGCAAAAAAGCATCCAAAATCTTAAATATTCCCAATAGATCGTGAATAATTGCACTATAAATTATTAATATGTTATGTTGAACCCAAAACTTTAGTGTAAATTAGCCGGCTAAAAAAAAGATAAGCAATCTCACCAAATTTCAGTGTATATGATCTGATTTTCGTTGTTGCAAACTTTAGCAATAGTTTTAGACAACCCCTAGAAAAGAGCACTGTACTATAGTTACACAAAAGGAGAAGTTACACAATTCACTTGATTTCAAAGGGATCCAGGTGATATTTACCTTTATATAACAATTTATTGTAATAAACTGACTTTTTTATAACATATTCAGGGTGTAATCTTTTGGGCTACTTTAGTTTACAATAAAATGTACATACAAAGCAACAATTTTTTTTTTAAGTGTGGTAAATCTTTTCAAGAATAGTTAGAAATTTTGCCCCATCCATTTTAAGAAGTCTGGGAAAACGTACTCCGTATACGAGGCACGTTTTCCAGCTCAACGTGCTTATCCTAGTTTGTAGCTATCCATGTAAGGAAATCAATGATATCCTGGTTTTTTCAAAATAAATAAAAATAACAAATATACAATCAAAAACAAGAAAACATGGAAAACTATCCTCGGTCTCCCGTATGCTTTATGGGCGACATGAGCAAGTAGGAAATCGTGTATTTTTCAAAACTCCAGTTTTCTAGATGAGATCTCAATTTATGACATCTGGATTTTAATTCATGGCTTAGTGGTAGTGCTTCGTATTGCCACGGATTGGGCGAGGTTGACTCATCCTTTCAGTCCATAAGTTGGTCGATAAAATGAGGACTAAGCATGCTTGGGAAATAAACACTGTGGTTTTGCGTGAGGCTGCCTACAAACCGGTACATATGCCTAGTACCCCAGAGCCTTTGGTCAAGTTAGCTGAAATGAGCAATAGCCCACTAGCGGGTTGTTGCGCCGAGGAGTTTAGTTTTTGAATTAGATTGCAATTCAGCGAGTGGAATATGAATGTAAAGTTTTACATTTCAGAACCAGGGCAACTACGACTACGGCTACAACGAGGGCCACAACCAAGGCGGCACCTTCCGGCGCGAGAGGGGCGACGCGTTCGGCCGCAAGGTGGGCACGTACGGCTACACCAACAACGAGGGCCTGATCCGCATCGTCAACTACGTAGCCGACGAGAACGGGTTCCGGGCCGAGCTCAAGTCGACCGAGCCCGGCGTGGCCGAGCAGGAGCCCGCCTCGGTCATCGTCTTCAAGGAGGATACGCCCACGCTCATGACCTACCCGGGGCCAGAGGCGTCCTCCGTGCCCGACGCGAACGGGAACCTGCCTCCCGCACCCGCACTCCCCCCTGGTGTAGCCGAGGCATACGCGGCGCGCTTTCTTCAGAACGCGGCCGCATCGACGCCGCAGCAGCAGGTCGCAGCTGCACCACAGCAGAAGTTCGCAGCTGCGCCTTCGACTCAGTCCATGCAGTACGCCGCTTCGATGCCGTATCCAGTGTTCGCACAGCAAAAACAGACGGCCAACGTGAGGGTCATGTCGTCAGGGCAGCACGGAACCTACTCTTATTCTTACTAGCGAAACCAATGAACTGTGATTTTTGTGTTTTTGTCCAATAAAAATTGTTAATATTAATAGTTTGTTTTCTTATATTTCATCTTTAAAATTTTTCTTAGTAAAAGGATTTGAGTATGAGAATTTTCATTATGTTAAATTTAAAGGAGAACTTAAAAATGAAATTAATTTGATTTTTATATCTATACACATTTCCTATCAAGATGTTTAGAAGGACTTTTTAGATCTGCAAAAATAAATATTGTAAAATCAATTGGTGATAAATTGCATAGCATATAACTAAACAAATACTTTATGACTAACATTAAATTTTGAAAACTTGAGTTCCATCGAAATATTTAATTTATGCAAATGTGGGGCAAAAGAGTGATAGATTTGAGTTTGGTTTTTGAGGTTTTTTTAAACATTTCATAGAATTTTCTACATATTTGTATACATTTTGAAATATCATGCTAACAAATATTGTGCAAGCAAACATTGTGCATTGCACAAGTGATGTAATTTATTCATAGAAGCTTGGATTAATAAGAAGTATCTTACCCATAGTTCCAAATTAATGGAAAACTCATTGTGGTGCAACAGTTTTTCAGGTTTTTTTTTTTTTGCAAAATGTATAATATAAAACTATAGGGGGAACCAGGGACATATGACCCAACTCGAAGTTTTTTGCTTGTAACTTTTAAAAAACAATATTTATAAATGTGTAAATGCGGATAATTTATACTTCATAAAGTAGTACACAATATATATCAGTACACAATATATATCTGTAGTATTAACTGCAATAGTAGTAAAATATAAATTATTTAAAACTTTAGTTTTTGGTCATGTATCCCAATGCATAGGGATACATGACCCACCCATTAGGGATACGTGACCCAAAACAAAAATTTGGTAGTAAGACTTAAAATTATCAAAAAACTTTTACTTATTAACAAAACTAATAGCATATTATGAAGTTTATATAGATTTTATAGTATTTTCAGACAAAATTATTACTTTTTATTTTTATCACATTAATTATGCTTATACTAACGAAATAATCAAATTAAAACTAAATTCTGGTCGAAATAAAAAACTGAGGCTTCTTTTATTTTTCAGAGAAAACACAGGTGGTTGAAGAATCGCTACTATTTGACCAATATAACCTTGGGATGTATTATCCATTTTTTGGCCATAAAAACATTTTCCATCGATTCTTTCTGCATATTGAATTGTACGTTATTGAATTGTATTTTTTTGCTCGTTAAAAAAAATTTCCCTTATACCTTCCCAACAAACCTTATACTCCGTTAAGAACCCAGTCATTTACTTTTGGGACTCCCGTCATTTTTTAAAAAAAATTTCTTGGTCTACTTCTGTCTACTTTTGTGTTGTTTACTTGGGTCATATATACCCAATTGGCTTAGGTCAATTATCCCTAGTTGCACTTTTTTGTTTAACCCCAAAACAAAGTCATTTGCGAATAATTACATGAACACTATTATACACGTAACTGTAGATAATAGCATGAACTAAACAAGTAACTAATTGAAAAAATCTTTCCTTTAAACCAAAAAATATCGACCGAAAAACCTTACGGCCTCAAAAATTTACTTTCAGTGCATGAAAACGTATTTCTTCACATAACTAAACACATACGCAATGATTCAGCTCGTTTTTTTCACCATGTGATCAGCTGGCTGAAAGGAAAAAAGTGATGCCACTTTCAACTCAATTTTTTTTCTCCATTGCTGAGAAAAAGGCATTGGGTCATGTATCCTTATGGGTCAAATGTCCCTAGTTCCCCTACCTATTGAGAAATTAAGCTACAGCAGTAAGCAACTAATTCATATAAATTTTAAAATAATTTAAGTATTTGAAAGCATTTAAAGTTTGCATAATTGGCATGAAAACCAAAACTTGATTACAACTAATGAAGTAAAAATGACATTCTTGCAATCCCAAACACGATCCACGGGATTATGAGTCCTTTAAAGGACAGGAATTGCAGAAATGTACATCAGAGATTATAAAAACATGTTATTAGCTCTTATTTTGTGTACATTTTAAACCATCAAAATATCTTTGGAATTATACAAATTAGAAACAAATAACGTTTTAAATATTTATATTTTGTAAAAACTTACACTAGGAAAGAAACAATTGACAAATTTGGAGACAGTTCGTCTTAAATTGATTATTTATGCATTAGTAACATTATTTTGAAAATTCTATTTAACATATATACGATCACTTAAAATATTTTAACTGCTTTATTAGACAATACGCCTAGCTGCACTGTTACAAATCTGCTAATTTTACAAATAAAAACATATATTTACAGAAAAATACTATAATTTTCTTTTTAAAAAAATATGTAAAAATATAAGTAAAAACATGTTTTTAACTGTTCTTAATCGAGTAAAGAGTAGTATACTTTTTATATTTTAAGTATATTTGTTGAAGCTCGGTATTCTGGAATAAATCAGTTGGGAGAGCTTTGAATGGGAATGTTTCAGATAATGTAACACTCTTGTTTCAATTTTCCCACATACTGCGATTTTATTGGTTGCTTCGGTTTCACTCTCAAAATTACCTATATAGATTAAAAGAAACTTTTGTTTCTATGCAAGCTTTCTTTTAAAAAAAAAAATTGAGCAAACAACAGAACAGCAAGAAGTTGGCATTTTAAGAATTTAATAAGTAAAATATTCTTAGAAAACACTCATTTTCGAATAACAAATTAAAAGTAATTCTAGACAACAAATGAAAACAAACCCTTGAAGCTATTGCCATCCACGACGTGAAACAAACCCATTGAAGATCTGAAAGTCGCTAGTTTGATCTCGGGTTCGGTAGTTTATCATTCTGTGAAAGTGTGGTGGTCAGTATCCCCACCTGCTAATGGGGTGACCAGGGGTTTAGTTCCCCACCGAGGGGGATGCAGTATTTTTTTTTTACAATCTGTCTTTAAGAAAACAGCTTTTACGTTAAAATTACAAATTATTCGTATAAAATAAATAGATTTTTACTGTAAATTATACGATATTTTTCTGGTACACCAGCTGTCAGTTTTTTGTAAATAAAACACTTTCTTTACAGTGTAGTAGAATTAGTGTTGGTATATATAATTGGCTTGGCTTGTATAGGAATTGAACCAGGTAATGATCTCTGATTTGCCAGGAGGAGTAACTTTGTAATGGAAGACCAAATGAGAATTTTAAAATTAAAAACATGCCACAATTTCAAAATGCTTTAACTGTATTTAATAAACTATACTTGTGTATCCTGTAGAACCAGTGTTAAAAAGAAAAATCCAAACACTATTACTTTTACTATAAATAAATTTATTTTAATTTAAGATAACTAGAATTTTTTAACACTAAATTTAATAAAATGCCTGTTTAAACGTAATGGAGGTCAGTTTAATTTATATAACTGCTAATTATTGAATGTACGACATAAACCAATTTCAATTTTTAAAATATTTTATTTTTTATATCACACAAACACAAATAAGTCATTTACAATTTTAGTAAGAATAAGAGTATGCTCCGTTCTGACCTGACACCATGACCCTCACGTTGCCTGTGTGCTTTTGCTGGGCGAACACTGGATACGGCATTGAAGCGGCGTACTGCATGGACTGAGTCGAAGGTGCAGCTGCGAACTGCTGCTGTGGTGCAGCCGCGACTTGCTGCTGCGGCGTCGAGGCGGCTGCGTTCTGGAGGAAGCGTGCCGCGTATGCCTCAGCTACACCAGGGGGAAGTGCGGGTGCGGGAGGCAGGTTCCCGTTCGCGTCGGGCACAGAAGAGGCCTCTGGCCCCGGGTAGGTCATGAGCGTGGGCGTGTCCTCCTTGAAGATGATGACCGAGGCGGGCTCCTGCTCGGCCACGCCTGGCTCGGTCGACTTGAGCTCGGCCCGGAACCCGTTCTCGTCAGCCACGTAGTTGACGATGCGGATCAGGCCCTCGTTGTTGGTGTAGCCGTATGTTCCGAACTTGCGGCCGAACGCATCGCCCCTCTCGCGCCGGAAGGTGCCGCCTTGGTCGTGGCCCTCGTTGTAGCCATAGTCGTAGTTGCCTTTGTTCTGAAATATAAACATTAACATTACTTGAATATATGAAAAATATCTTATATATGGTTTTTCCTACGCAAGTCCCATAGGCATGAGTTTCAATATTCTATGCTGGTAGACCCATACAAGACAGAAATAACAAGAAGTTCATAAAGAACTAAAATAGCCTACTTTCCTGTTACTTAAATACTAACTGAAGTTCTAATCGGGAAAAAACTAGGTTCCTAACAGTAAATATCATCAACAACCGTTTCTACACTAGATTTATACACATTAGAAAAAAAATCGAAACACAGCATCCAGCTATAATTTAAACTTCTAAAAGCCAAAATCAACTATTTTCCTTAATATTCTTTCGCAAATTAACTTAATATTATTTATCGTCTGCTCGATTTATTTGTAGTTCGAAGATCAGTTAAATATTTATTAATTACAAAAGTAATGAAACTACTCCAAACTGCATTAAAAAAATAAGAAATGTAAATTAAAACTAAGAATAATTGTATGCTAAAATATGCCTTGTCTCTTTCTTGGTAAACAATCAATGAACAATCAAAGAATCGAATTGTGCTACATTTTATGACGTCATTCCAAACTGATTAATGAAAATATTATTTTGCTTCAAATATGTTGAAAAAAATAAAGTTTCTCATGCCATTGTTGATTTGGCAACAGTGATTTAAATGACTCAAAATTGAATTTCAATGCTAATTCAATGGGAAATTCGCCGACAGATAGTAGATTTATGTCTGTCCGGACGTACAGACAGACGGACAAAAAGTATGAAAGTTGGGTATCTGAGGTCATAGTTTTCTAACCAAAAAAGAATTTTTTAGATCCGATGGATAGAACCGATTTTGGAAGGGGGGTACGGACGGACAGACAGACAGACGGACAGACGGACATCGACCGCATGTCAATACCTACTTTTTCATTTTTTTAATTCTTTCGAATTAAAAAAAGAAAAGTAGGCTAAAAATGTTTGAGCTTAAAGGCTACAAATGGAAACAAAGAGTAAGGAAAATATATAGCATCCGGTTATTTAATAATTAATTGATAATGTTTAAAAATAGTCACGCCCTTTTTAGAATAATTTAGAGTAGTTGACTTAAAAAATTGTTATAATTAACCCGTTGATATTTTTTCCCTTCAAATTTCTTGCTCAATTTTTCTGTGATAATTATTCTCACACCTGGCGAAAAATTACTTACATGGAAAGGCAATACTTTTGCAGTGGTTGCAATTTCAAAACCAGTGCATTAGCTCGATGTGAATTCTTTTTAAGAGTAAAATACCATTATTTTGAAATGTAATAAGTATAACATTATGATTTAATACGAATTATATTTATCCCAGCAATAAGCTTAATCTAACAATAGATTATAATAATAAGAAGATTTTACTAAGGAAAAATTCTATTCTATATGAAATGAAGCTTTCAGACCTTTTTCCTTGGGTACTTGATATATTTAAAATATGTTCTTCTCTAAAAAGCTTTTAAAATTGCATTTTGTTAAAATATTTTAGAGGCTGACATAAAAGCTACTCACATCGTTATTATTGTACTGAGTAATTGATGAAGTTCCGTCTTCTCCGAGTCTAGTTGTGGCCATGGGAGGAATTTCCAATATTTCTCCCAACTGGGCATAGCAACACGAAATCATCACAAAAAGTAAAGCAAGGACCTAAAATGCAATTGTATGTTATTCAGCATTGTAGAGTACAAATGATATTCAAGTATATGAATTTTTGTTTGTGTGTGTTAGACATAAAGGGATAAACTAGCTTTTGTGAGCATTTTAATATTAAATAAAATGATATGATCTACATGTGATGAAATATACGAAAAGAAAGCGTGCTGGTGAGGTGCAAGTAATAAAAAAAATAATTATTATTTATCTTATATAAAAAAGTGAAATTTATAATAAGTTTGTAAAGTATTTTAATGTATTACAAAGTTCTATTGGTATTAAATGAAAAATCAGGTTACGAATTTTAAAATAATAATATTCTGTAAAATAGCAAACAAAAATAGTGCACCAAAATATTTTTAAAATTTATATGTTCTTATTTTAGAGTACGGAATAGTTTATTCTAAGTATTTAGTTGAAAATATATGTTACTTAAATCTTCATTATAATTAAATAAATTAAAAACTGCAAATAAGAATCACTTAAGGACATTAATAAATGTTAATTGATATTGCTGCAGTCCTATAAAAGTTTTACTATATCAGCAGTTTTCTCAGTCCAACAAAATACAATCTTATTTCTCTAAAACATTTCGCTTAAAAAACCAACTAAGTTTTAAAATAATAACTTCATCTTTACTAGAATTTATTTTAATAAGTAACACAATATAACTCAACTGAAAATCTCTAAACTGTAAATATATAAAGCTTTCACACTGTAAAACACTATGCATTAAAAATACATTTTCTATTTTAATCAAATATGAATAAAATAAGGCCTAATTTAAGAATATTGTAAAATTTAACAGTATTTATTTATCATTTTAGGTATCGAAACTTTTAATTAAAATACAATTTTTATTTATTATTTATGTTCTAAGTTTCTTTAAAAGAACTTTCTTACCTTCATAGTTGTTTCTTAAAAATTGTATCTTAGAGAGTAAAGGCTCTCACTATGCTCCCTAAGTCACGAAGTTTTAGTTTTATACTTTCTCTGAAACAGCGACCAGGAAATGCAATAACTCTAGAACCAGTTTACTTTTTATTAGGGAGCTTGTGTTAAATAGATAATCCTAATCTGATTGTTACATCATACATTTTTATCATTCATTTGGCTTAAAAAGCCGGTGGTTATTTCATGGAAGATGTCAAACAAAGAATTTTCGTCACACTAATTCTCAAATTTAGTTATTATGAACCTTATTAATGGTTCACTGAAATCGCATTGAAGACTTTAAAACCTACTCTTTTGTGTAATAACATTTAATTAATCTTCTATGTGAACTCAAAGGGAGAAACATCATCTTTCAGCTTATAGGGAAATATATCGGCAGAGTATCCGTAAAACAAGTTTCTATTTCAGTTTTGTCAAACTACAAATGAAAATGTTGTAGTAAAATAAATTTCTTAAAATAATTGGTTACAATTTTGTATTTATTCTTAATTAATAATGTTAGGTTACTCAGTGATTTCCATTGCTTAGAATAAGATAGTATGATTATTTAAAAAATTATAAACAGGAATTTTTTAAAAAAATACGACTGCATTTGTCATATTTTAGGTATGTAGTTCGTAAAGTAAATAAACACTTAAAAATTTTAAATCATTAAAAACTGTGAAGATATGAAACAATAACATATAACGTGTAGTCATTTGCACATACTCACAATATATTAATATCAAACTTTCGAGGTTTGGGTTTTCATAAAATAGACTTTTATTGCCATTAAGACCTAAAGTAGATTAATTCAGATGTCCATTTTTATGATCAGTTGTATAGAAAACATAGTCAGCCAATAATTTAACTAGTAAATAATTGTTTTACTCTAACTTTTGAACTCCTTAAAAACTAGTTTTTAGTTAGAGAACACCAAAATATTAACTGATTATGAGTTTTATCAATAATAATTACAAAGAAAATAAAATTAATTACAGTGTGACGCATCATAAATGTAATTACTACAGCTCTTTAAGCCGATAGAAATTAAGATCATCCTAATATAATTTAATAGTCAAAATTTTCAACGTTGGATAACTCAATTTTTATGATATCCCCTACTTTTTCAGAAACTTCATTTTTTAAAAATTCTTTTTACAATTTAATAATACATCTAAAATAGTGATTTCATTCGTAGAACATCAAGTAATAATAATTTTTCGTCCACTAATTGTGCATTTAATTACCTTCCTTTTATGTTCCATCTGTTTCAGATAATCAAACATAAAATTGGCGGCAATATAATTTCATTGGCTAATGAAACTTAGGATAAGTTGTATCCTTTTTTAACTTCAATTTTTTCAAAATTAGTCTTAACGTTTTCTTTAAAAAAATTAACTTACTTGACTCTTGGAATTTGGAAAAATGAGAAATGCGGTTCTAATAAATTTGTCTCGAGTGCTTGGAATAAAATTGAATTTTGTGATATGAAGATTTTTAGCAGGGCGACTTAGAATGAATTTTTAAAAATACAGATATTTTTCATCGGATTTTTCAAGGACTACCTTCAGATTTTAATGCAGGACAAAGCTTTGAGGTGATGTAAAATACTAAGGTTATATGAGGTATATTGAAAATTTTACGTAAAAGTCAAAATATATTATGGCAATAACATTTTAATTGCAACTTAGGCAAACTTCCATAGCATCTAATTTGTAATTGTCTTATATTTCGTAAAAGGCATTCACCAAGTGATGGTGATGACATCCGATTTGGTTTCTCGTTTGACTACGTCTTTGAAACACTGAATATTTCTTTTCTCATACTTTTTTTGTTTGTGAATTTGATAATAGTTGTTCCTATTTAAAAAAAAAAGTTAAATTTAAAAATTATAAGTTTCATTGATGATTCAGTTTGATACCTTAATTTATTCCTGCACGTTGTGACATAAAAGCTTCAGAAAATTAATCCAAATAAAGTTACAGTTAAATGTGTTTTTAAATAGGGTGATTAAAATTATTTTGTTTGAAGTAAAATCATTAAACCTTTTAAATGTCCGACACATGCGCAGAAAAGGAAAGATGACCAATAACTTATAACTCTTTTTTTAAATTAATTTTTTATAATATCGTGCAAAAAAACTAACTTTTTGAAATCAATAGTCGTGGCAAAAGTGATGCTTTTATTGAAATCGTGTTTCAAAGTTACTTTTTATAATATCGTGCAAAAAAACTAACTTTTCAAATCAATAATCGTGGCAAAAATGATGCTTTTAACGAAATCGTGTTTCAAAGTTACTTTTACGCACTAGTGCGACAAAGTAAATAAGAGCATCTGATTGGTGTAAAATTCTTTATTTGAGCGTGATATTTCATTCGGCGGCTTTGTGATTGGTGTAAAATTCTTTATTTGAACGTGATTCTTTATTTGGCGTCTTATTTCCAATGCCAATTTAAGAAATACTTTTTGCACGTGATTTTAAAATAATCATTCAAATCATTTGAACGTGATAATAAAATAATTAATAAGCCAATCAATAAATGCCAATTTAATAAATACTTTTTTTGCACGTTATCACACAAAATAGTGTATGACAACACATTGAAAATAGCCTTTTTTAAACTCGTGAATTTATTTCACTCGCTCGTACCTCTCTCATGAAATAATTTATTCAACTCGTTTAAAAAAGCCTTATTTTTCACACTAGTTGCATAAATAACTATTTACGCACTAGTGCGACAAAATAAATAAGAGCATCTGATTGGTGTAAAATTCTTTATTTGAGCGTGATATTTCATTCGGCGGCTTTGTGATTGGTGTAAAATTCTTTATTTGAACGTGATTCTTTATTTGGCGTCTTATTTCCAATGCCAATTTAAGAAATACTTTTTGCACGTGATTTTAAAATAATCATTCAAATCATTTGAACGTGATAATAAAATAATTAATAAGCCAATCAATAAATGCCAATTTAATAATTACTTTTTTTGCACGTTATCACACAAAATAGTGTATGACAACACATTGAAAATAGCCTTTTTTAAACTCGTGAATTTATTTCACTCGCTCGTACCTCTCTCATGAAATAATTTATTCAACTTGTTTAAAAAAGCCTTATTTTTCACACTAGTTGCATAAATAACTATTTACGCACTAGTGCGACAAAATAAATAAGAGCATCTGATTGGTGTAAAATTCTTTATTTCAGCGTGATATTTTATTCGGCGGCTATGTGATTGGTGTAAAAAAATTTATTTGAACGTGATTCTTTATTTGGCGTCTTATTTCCAATGCCAATCTAAGAAATACTTTTTGCACGTGATTTTAAAATAATCATTAATACAAATAATCGCGTTCAAACACGCTTCATATACTTTTCTGGGCTTATCGGGAAGAAGATTTAAAGTAGCATCGTTGGCAGCCTTTTCAATATCATCTGGAGAGAGAAGTTCAAAATAATAGCCTAAATAAATTTAAAAAAGCCTTACTTTTCACACTAGTTGCATAAATACCTATTTTGAATTAAAATGTGCTTCAAATACATTTCTTATAGTCTATTAAATGTACTAAAAGTTGGGTTTGTTTTCTTTTTAAAAAATGCTGATTTCATGAGCATATGATCTCCAAGAACGTATTGTTAGTTTTTTTTAAGTGTGTACTCCTAAAATAATCGAGTAAATGTTAGTTATTTTGCAGAAGCATAGCTAATATGTAGGTAAATAATTTGTTAAAAGGAGCAATTTTTTTTTAAAGGTTTTCCTAGATCAAAGTTGACGAAAACGTGCTTTTAATTTTGCGTCATTTTACGTAATCTCTAATTGCCTATATGTTATTACTTATGCACGAAGAAAAAGATGTTGTAGTGCGTGCTACAAGTCGCCAAAAGTAAATTTCATATTTTAAAGTAGTTTTTAAGAAATTAAAAAAAAACATGAACAAATTATGTGAGGTTAATTTTGAACATGAGTATATTTAGGGGAATTTTGTTGGGTTGCATAGCCATTTAACTTTTTCATTTTCAATGAGAACATATTTCAAATAACGCTGTTCCTTTTCCTTTTTTCGAATTCGCATATTTACTAATGGCATTTTTATACTAATTCAACTTAAGTCACATTTTTACTATGGTTATTATGGTTATTGCTTTCCTTTTCTACAATTTTCTGTAGTAAGTACTTTAACAGATAGTGATTCCGGATTATGGAGATTGCTTACAAATTGTAATACTATTCAATTGAATTCAATAATCATTTTGATTAACACTTTATTAAGAGAAGTGGTAGTTTTATATTATTTTATATATTCCTTTGCTAAAATAGAAAAATTGTTTTTAAATACTTGCAAAAATAAACTCATTTTCTCTAAAAGTACATAAAGAATTAACTACATTTAAAAATTTCCCAAAATAAATAAACTTAACTCATTATTTTTTATATTATTCGAACTGTAAATCATTTTTTACCTATTAAAATATTAAAATATTAAATATTTATAAAATGTTTTAATAAAATGCTTAATTTTTTTGAGTCTTTCGAATCTTGTGTTGAAGCAACTCTAAGTTGCATTTACGAATCTTTTGATTTTTTTTTGCAAAGCATTAAAATTCAAACTCATTAAAAACAGAATGTGACATTACTATTATTTTTCTAGGTACTCTCTCTAATAACCAATTTTTTAAGAAATACGATGCTTGAGATATTATAGCACTTTCATCCTGATGAAAAAGGGTGCTCATATATTAATAAAAATTATTACGATTGCATACATACACTAATTTTGCTCCATGTACTGCGGGATTCCATTATACATAAATATAAGCATTATTTAGTTATATTTAGGACATGCATGATTCAACAAAAAATTAATGCTTGTTATATATTATTTTAATGAACACAAACATTTACATGGTTTTTGTTTATAACCGTGAGAGAATTCTAAGAAGTTTTATACATCATACTGATATTGTCCATGTGGAGAAAGGACCCTAACTTCGGCAGTTGACTTCAATAATGGACTGGCTACATAATTCCTTATTACATTACTATCAGAGGAATAAAGAACCGAACTACTTTGAATGTTTTGAGCAGTCTGTTGCTGCGGATATCCTAAGGTTTGTTGAGGGACACCATAATTTTGCTGTGAGACATCATAACTTTGCTGTGGTCCAGGCATTTGTTGAGGATAGTCTAAGGTTTGTTGGGAAACGACAGGCATTGGTTGAGGATTTCTGTAACTTTGCGGAGAAACTCCATAGCTTTGCTGAGGAACTCCAGTGTATTGTTTTGGAGCATCAGAACTTTGTTGGGGATTGTTGGAGCCTTGCGAAATACTACCCGTAGGACCTTGAGCCAGAGCAGCACGATCGGGTTCAGTTTCTTTGGTGATATTGACACTAGCAGGATTCGGGGAGCCATCAACTCCAGGTTCGTTGGTTAGAACTTCAGCTCTGTAGCCGTTTTGGTCAGCTACATAGGTTACAATGCGGATGAGTCCATTGCGAGTGGTGTAACCATAGGAACCTTCTCTGGTTCCGTTGGCATAGCCTTTCTCTCGATAAAATGAAGCTCCACCAGTTAGCTGATTCTCGTTGTAGCCCACGTCGTAGTTTCCGGAGCCCTGGAACATGGAAAATATTATTGAAATGCTAGTAACTGGTAAAAATACATGGAGTTGAAGCTTTAACAAATTTTAGTAAAACTTTTTTGAAGAAATCTAGACAGATAGTGCATCTCTAAAAAAATAACGTAAAAAACAAGTGTCTGCTTTCTGCAATTTGATACAAATATCAAATAAAACAAGTAGGTTTGTAACAGAATCTGTCACTTAACTCGCTTCCACATATTTGTGTTTAACAGGAAAAAACGCGCCAAACACAACATTAATTCTATATTTAACATTTACAAGCTAAATTTGGCTAGTTTCATTTATTTTATTTCGAAAATTCAATAATTATTACTTATCGTTTGCAAAAATCAATTTATATTTTAAAGAATAAATATGTCATATTCCTCGCTTTTAAATAGAATGAAAACATTTCATATCAACATACAAGGATTCCGTAGTGAAATATATTTGACGTCATTTCAAACTGATCGATGTCGCAAAAATAAATTTATTTTAATTTATTGTCTAAAAGAATTAAAGTTTCTCGAGCGATTGTTGCGAATGGCAAATGTGATATAATTCTAATAAAAACAGGGCCTTTAGCTATTTGTAATTCAAAGTTTTAAACGCCAAAATTAACTATTTTCATTAATCTTCTTTCTCAGATTTAATAATTAGACTTAATCGTTTGCTAAATTTGTTTAAAGTTCGAAGAATAATTATATATTCTTTTTAATAAATATTTTTGTCGCCACAATTTCCCATTTACATTTCTTTCGAAAATTCACTTATTTATAGTTTGTTAAATTAATTTACAGTTCAAAAAATATATAATTTGTACAATTGATGCTTTAAAAATAAAAGCGAAACTTAGCATATTTTTTTTATGCCAAGTTAGAATTCTCTATGCATCTTTCTTCATACATATATATAGAACCATTAAAAGAACTCTATTGTGATAATTCAACAATCCAAACCGAATTATATCACATAAATAAATATTTTTTCAAGTGTGTTTATTTTTATTTTAACAAAAGTTTCTCGTACGTTTAACGAAATGGCAACAGTGAAAATATTGAATAAAAATGGAATTTGCATGTTATTTCAATGTAGATTAAATTTTTAGTTATTTAAATTTTAAATAAGCTTCTAGTTTAAATTTTTTAATAAAATTTGGCATGTAGCCAAATCTGATTTTTTGCTTCAAAATGACGTATCCCACTTGTTTGTGGGACTTGTGGATGACAACAGTGAAAATATGAATAAAAATAGAATTTGCATGTTATTTCAATGTAGATAAAAAAATTTAGTAATTTAAATTTTAAATAAACTTCTAATTTAAATTTTTTAATGAAATTTGGAATGTAGCCTAATCTGATTTTTTGCTTTAAAATGACGTATCCCACTTGTCTGTGGGACTTGTGGTTCTTTCTGTGAAAGTGGGTGACAGACGGACAGACGGACAGACAGACGGACTGAACGATTATAAAACCTTCCACTTTTTACGTTATAAACGTAGTGTGGAAGCTAAAAAATCAAAAGCTAATGCTTAAAATATGTACCTATATGTTATGTAGAAGACATTTAGTAACTTTTAGTCTCGCAGCATTTAGTATTTTGTTCTTTACGAAAAATCGGGCTAAGTATAGATTTATACACTTAGAGTAAAATTGCTATTTTTAGTCTTATTTCCTTTGTTAAAATCGAAAGAATTAAAAAAAAAGGGAAATAGGTATTGTCATGGATATCCTTATGTCTGTCTTCCCCCGCCCTTCTTACAAATTAGGTCCTATTAGTCGGTTTTTACTTTTGATACAACAGCCCATTTTTAGGAAACAGGAATTTTCAAAAGTATGACAACAGATATACCTACGTTGTTTTAGTATGTCTGTTTATTCGTACTAAAAGAATTTCTGTAAATATTAAAATAACAGGAAATGAGGTTATTCTTGTATTTTTAGAACTTCTTGTTAAAAAATATAATTCGCTTTTTTATTTTTGACAAGTAAATATAAAGTAAGACTAATATAAAGCAACATGCTTGAAAACACTCATGCCTTAAAACGTAAAAAATTTGAACTTTAAAACTGGGAAACTAGTGTAGTATTTAAAATATATTTATTAAAAGATAATAATTTTCAAATCAAATGTAGTTGTTTAACTATATTTCAAAATAATAAATGTTTTGAGTATAACAATAGCGAAAAAAGTACAATAAACAATTCTTGAGATTTTAAGCTAGAAAAATTTATAAAATATATGTGGAATTTACATACATCAAAATTTCTTATTGTAGTCAAAGTATCTTGGCCACTTTCTCCAACAGGAATTGTCGTTTCTTGACTCCAGACCTTAGAAATGGCTAAAGCCAGGCATAAGGTGCATATAAGGAACTGTAAAATACATTAACTATTTTTAGTATAATTGAACAATATAATAGGACACTGCATTCAATGTAATTGTTAGTGTTGCTCGTACCTTTTTTTTATTACTAACCATTGATTTAAATAATAGCATTAAAATTAATATTAATTAATAATAGCATTATCATTACAGGTGTAGTAATATATTAATGTTGTAATGTTGAGAACTGGCCGACAAGCATATAAAAAAAAAACTAAAGATACACTGTGCATAATAAATATGTATGTATTTCATGTAAATATATAATGAAATTGCATATTTACATGAAAACAAATGTGAAAACGAAGTACTCGTACAAAAATACAATAACATTGCCGAAGTATTTTTTTTTTTAAAATAATTTTTACTACTACATTTCTATTTTCGGACAATCGGACATGCTTATTAATGCAATTTCAATGTAATACATAAATGAAAAAAGTAAATGTAAAGGTTTTTTTTTATATAAATGGATATTCTTAGTGTACAAAGAATAAAGTAAAAATTTTTTTAATAATATTTATATATAACTTATATTTTATTTTTATATAACTTATATTTTTAGCTAGATAAAGTCATTTTATATTTCAGTAAAATGAGTAATTAATAAATGACTTATAAATAAAATTACTTACCCTCATGTTATTTTCGATCTAGACTATTCCAATGCCAAGAAGAATCGAAAGTCATTTTAAGCAGGATTGCTTACCAACCGGATATCTATTATCCCTCTAACATTGACACACAAGAAAAGGAATATAACTCAGCATTAGAGTTACAGAGTAACCTGTCCCCATTTTTAAGTACTTTTATATTTATTGATGTGTCTCTCTAATAAATTGTGACTTACGAACTTTCAATTTCTGTAACCTTCTAAAAACTTTAATTTAATTAAATATTTTAATAAACAAAAAAGTTAAGGGAAAGTAAAACAATGAACTCTCACAATTCAGAATATATGGAATGCAATCGGTTGTCCTTAGAATACCTTGTTGGATAAATTTAAAATAGTTATCAAAGTTATAGCATGTTTATCTTCAAGCACATTTTTAAATATCATGTGATAATTTCTTGCTACCTTCTTTTCTTTAATATGTTAATTCACTAATAAATCTATAATAATAAAAATGAAGTTTTGTGTGTGTATGTCTCTTATAGACTCATAAACTAGACATTTGTTTGACTCGTAACTTGGCACAAATGTGTAGTTCATACCTAAGTTTCAGATTTTGAACTTTCAGAGCTCAAAATGTTCGATTTGTAGAGAAAATTTGAATATTCTGAAAAAATACACCACTTTCGCTTAAATCCGATCATTTTTTCCCCTTTCGTGATGCCATTCGGCAGAAAAATTTAAATGAAACTTTTAGGAAAATAATTAAAATTAAAAATGTTTATTTATTCTGTTGCCAATACCTTCAGAAACTAAATTATTATTTGAAAAATAATTGACATGTTTCAAGTGACGTAATTCCGTTTAGTCTCCATTCCAGGATTTTATTGTGGGTTTATGTAATGATTTTTTCATGGATGGTTCTGTTATTTGCAAATATGCATATTTAAGCTGTTTCCGTGAATTATAACTATGATGGATGTTCAAAGCCTAACGTACTAGAGCTGCATATTAGAGTCTAACGTTTTCATTATTTCGCCAAATACGTTGACGAACTCGCCAAATTCTTACCTAAATGCGCCAAATCAGCCATTTTTTTAAAATTTATAATGTTGGTTGATTGTTCGAAGATCTTCGTGCTAGAGCTGTATAATAAGTGTGTTTGTAGCTATATCTCTTTTCTCGCCAAAATCTTACCAAAAAGGCGCCAGATAAAAGGTTTTATATGTTTATGAGGGAAATTACGATAACTATTATGCAGACATTTTATAGCGTATGGGTTGTATGTTTATGAGGGAAATTACGATAACTATTATGCATACATTTTATAGCGTATGTTTTTATTTAGGAATTTTAAGGTAATATAAGTAACAGTATTTTATACTTTATAACGAGCGGGAATAATAAAATAAGTTTATTATCCTATAATGGATTAAATTGTACATATACTTGTATCAATTAAAACTTTTTTTAGTCCGTGCGAAGTACGGGTATTTATTTGCTAGTATAAAAATAAAAGTAAATTAAACCATTCTTAATTCTAAATACATTCTAAAATACTTGCTATCTAAGTCCTTAAGTGGAAAACAAAAGAAAGACAATTATTTTGCTAAAACACATATTTTTAAAGTAATTTTTGTCGTGTTCAAATTTTGAGTTTTTTTAACAATTTTCTGCCTGTTTTTAAATGGTAGGTTTATAAATTCATTGGTGTTATTTTAATAGTCAGTTTTAAATTAGAAATTTTTAAATTTAAAACGAATATCTCTTTTCGATGAAAAATATCTCTTCAATAGGAACTGAACGACAACAAATTGAATTGCATCGTGTAACGAAATTTCCACACTAAATAAATCTCTTAAGGGGATTTAATTGCCAAAACACTGCTGGCTCATTGAAAATATACATTAATTTGGATTAACAAACTTTCGTATGGTTGGGGAACCAAAGAAATTGCGTCAGATACAAGTGGTTTTACGTGTATCAAACAGTCTTTTTAGAAGTATATAAACTCAAAGCATCTCAGTTGAGGATACTAAACATTTCTAAATTTCTTCTATCGTACTTCGAGCAAAAAGTTCTTGTACCACTCTTCATCATGAAGGTAAGTTGTCTTAATGTAATGTAATGCAATCGTTTCCGGCCGCCTATTACCTCCTCAGTTGTCTTAAATACCTTCATTTCACGTGCAGTGTTTTAACTAGATTGTAATTTTTTAGTATTTGGTAACATTTACCGGTCCCATATATACAAAGATGTTTAGTAATCGATTTTTTTTCACTGACTGCGTGATTTGTTTATACTATGGTAATCTTCATAATAAAATTTGACTTCCGTTTTTGCAATTTTAGTATGATTTTCATACTATATTTCAGTTAATTAAAAAAATTTTAAGTACATTTGTTTAAACTTTTTAAAAATTACTTTTCTTAAAAGCTCAATAACATTTCAATACAGTGCAACAAAGTTTTTTTCCTGATTCGCAGTCAATACCTAAATTATGATTGCATTAAAAATAATTATTATTAAAAAAAAAACACAACGATTGCAAGAAAATATATCTACTTTTATTTATTTTTATTTACGACTAGCTGACCCGACAGACGTTGTTTGTCTTTACTATGAATATTGAATTCTAATTGAAGGTTGATCGAAAAATCCATCGATCCTTGGCAAATGCATCCAAAATGTCCAAAGAATAGTACCCCATGTGGTGGGAGTGCACGTTAAATATTTTTCAAAGTCCCGACGCTGCGTACGATGTAAAAGTTGCATTGGGTGCCTAATCAGGTGTTGGCTCGTCACATGACTGTGGTTCTAAATTAAGACGCCCGTGGCCAATATCCTTCTTGTATAGCTCTAGTGCGACGATAATTCAAACTAACCCTAACCCATACAACTGGATGGGAATAGCTGTCTTACGCTTAATTTTTAACTTTGCCAAAAGCCGCCAATGCCAACATTCAATTGACCATATCATAGCTGTACCAAATTAATTGACAGTTTCATAAACATAAAGTTTTTACGCTATACGTAGAGGGAATTAACATTTCCTTAGAAGTATTCATCAGATCTAGACTAGTATTCGCCTTTACTGCATGATACATTGTAGCAATATCTTCACTTCTTACCATTTAAAAACATCAATTAAATTAAATTCGGAAACAAAAAAAATCAACAGATTTCAATTCAATAAATAAAATATTGATATTCAAATAAAAATCCTACAAATTAAACTCACGTGCTCTTACGTGTTTATACTTAATTTTCGTTCGCGTTGAACGTGCTGAAATTTTGAAATGAAAAGTATAAATTCTCTAATCTTACAATGCTATTTCTATGGAGACGCCACATTTTGCACTCCTACACTCGTTCGGGTTCGAATTTCGAATAACTCATTCATTAAGAACCTTCTCCTGACAATAACAAACACAACAAAAAAAAAGAATTAGTGAAATCGTTCCAGCCGTCCAGGCGTGATGCCGGCACAACGAAAAAATGGGACTTTAATTTATATATAAGATTTATACATTTTTGAAGTTAAAATAAAATAAATTAAAACGCTCATTATCAATCTTGTGTAAGCAGAAAATATTTCTGAATTTTTTTTACTTGAATAATTTTTAAAATTTTGAAATTAAACAGATAAAAAGGTAAATTAAATATGATTTACAGAAACACAACAAAAATAACTTATTAAAAATAATTAAAACGATTATATTTAACGAAATGTATTGATTGATAAAATTCTGCAAACTAGTATTTTCAGATGAGAAAGAGTAGTTCCAAATTCCCCTTTCAAGTGTTAAAAGTAGTGCATCTAAATGATTTATAGAGTTATAAAAATAATTATTACATGCTAGAACTTTGTATGAAACTTGAAGAAAAATTTAGGTGTTTTATGATGATATAGTATAGTAATTAATCATTAAAAATAATACCAAAGTTTAATTTATGTGTCATTAAATAACATTTTGAAGACCAGCAGTAAAATTTCTATGTTTCAAACAAATAGTCGTAGAATCATAGTAAATTATTCATTAAAATTTCTCATTGTGTCAAAAGTATACATTAATGTGACTTTCTAATAATGATAAGAAATTTTATATTTATTTTAAGTGATTGTTTTTTTAATACAGCTTAAATACTTAAAACTAGATACTGTAATTGTAAGGAAAAATATATATTTTCCGACCATTAGCACAAGCATCAATTAACTATTAATATTTTCAACGTAAACAAAATAATTGACTCTAGCTGAGTTTATTTTCTTGATTATTCAGTTTTATCCACTGAATCTACATTAGTATCCGAGGCCATTTATATTGTCATAAACTTTTTGAAACTTTTTTTCATTGCCACTTATTCTAATATTTTGAATTACTATTCATCTTGAGTCTGCGGGTAAACTGCAGCAACCACAACATTGAACAGTACCAATTTTGCCCTGAAATAATCAGTCATTTAGTATACTTTCTTGTAAATTTTAAAGTTATTGAGTTCTTAGAACAATGTTCCAAGTTATTAGTCAAGATACTGCAGTTTACCTGCTTACGGCAGTGCTGTGGCAATGTAGAGCAGTTAATTTTTTTCCGGACTTCGAATCCACTTACCATTGAAAATACTTGATTGCAAAGTGTAAGTACAGTTTTCGCTTCCATCGCAGGTGAAAGATCCAATTTACCTAACAATGCTACCTTGCGATCATCTGACACACCGCGAATGCAAATACCCCCAACCAACGGTATCACAGTCTTACCTTATCAATCATCAACCTCAACAAACACTAATATTAATATCAATACCTATTTCCAGGTCCTAATCGTCCTGTGCGTTCTCGTCATCGCAGCTAACGCCAACCCAGCCTTCCGAGCACTGCGAGCCCGCGCCTCAGGCCTAGGCGGAGGCGGAACCCCACCTCCCATGCCCGGCCTGGCCCCCCAACCCGCCTCTCAACCCCAACAACAGCAACCTGCCTACCAACAAGCAGCTGCACCCCAACAACCAGCTGCGCCCCAACAGCCAGCTGCATTCCCCCAGCAGTTCTTTGCAGGGAGGCCGTACCAGAACACCTTCGGTCAGCCGCCCATGCAGAGTTACCAGCCCCAGTACCAGCCTTCTAACATGTACGGGCAGTACCAGCCGCAGCCACAGTTCGGAAGGTTCCCTCAGGCTTGAAAAGTTGAAAAATAGTGGTGACTTTTTTTGATAAATTATTTAAGGTTTATGATTGAATTGCAAGTTTCTGTAAAAAATGAGAATTGCAATAAAATTGTTTTGCATTTAGGTAGTTTGCTGGTGTTTTTTTTTCTGTGACCTTATGTTTATGTTGTTTTAGATTGTGGAAGTAGGCCCTCTGTTGTAGAAAAGTCTTTATTTAGGGCAATTATTAAAAGCATTTGTTTATAAAGTAAAATGCAAATTTATTTAATAATATTAATATGAAAATATTTGCTGAGAAAATGCATTTTTTATCATTGTTCTCAAACACTATATTTTTACGAAATCAAACAGTTTAAAATAGAGGATACAATTCAGTTGAAGTATCGTCTGAAAATAACTACAAGATATTTTTAAACGTAAAAGTAAAAAAAAATTGTAAAATTTGTGCTGCTTTTAACTAAACCTTACATTTTTAAAACAAGAGCGTGCGTTTGATAACATTATTTTGATATATATATTAAAAGTTAGGATTTACTCATAATCTCAAATTTCCCCCAAAAAAATTTCATAATATCTTAATTAGTATCAAATTAGATTAAATTTAGCAACATTTTATTTAATGTTCTAAACACATTTATATTTTAAATGTGGTGTGTGATTTTAAAGCAAATAGCCTATTTTAGTTTCCAAAATATTTTTATTTAGCACACACAAACTTAAAGCACTTAATACCACCTTCACTAAAAACAAGTAAAACTAATTTCATGAACTTTAACACTACTGCAATAAAATGACACCAAGCAAAACTGGCATAGAACTATATTATACTATTAAAAATAATTTTAAATGTTCTATTCTCTAAGTTGAATTTAAATTGTATTCATTCAAACAAATTAAAAATTTATAACATAACATTCCAAAACCATATGAAAGTAATCAAACAATTTAACAAAAAGAAAACACCCTATAAGTGAAACATATAATTTGTAAAATGCCATATTCCCATAAAGAATACCTTTCAGCTTTCATGATTACTCCGAGGGATACAGATTACAGATGTATAAAGCCGTCAACAAATCTATGGTTTTCCAAAAAACACATAATTTTTAAATAAAAAATATATTTAAACAATAGAATTTATAATTTTACTAAACTTTACAATGTGAAGTAAGGTGGAGTCCTTTAATCATCTGCCACATAAATATAATTTTAAAAATTTTAGGATATTAAATTTTCAATTAAAAATAAAATTTGTATTATCATTCAATGCAAACAAGTTAACACTTCCGTCAATGTCCCCCCTCAGAGAGTTATACATTTATAAAGCTTTTTGTTTTTCTTAAGAATCCTAATGCCTAAACTTAATTTTAAAAAGTATGATATAGTTATATTTTATCTAAATCTTTAGTTTGTTTTTAAGTAGGTTCTAAAACAGCTGTCAACAATATATTATTTACTAATAAATCTTAGGTTATCCAACACCATCCATCATCCTAGCAAATATTTCATAGCAAATTTTTGTGCCTGCAAATTACAAAATGTGGCTGTAGACGTATCGCACGTAAGGGGTGCGCATTTGCTGGTTCAGATGAGCACTTCCTTTGTAGAATCCATCCCGACCATATGCAATAGCATGTGTGGCTGGTACAGGCCCTGCATTGTATACCATGGCAGGAAGAACAGGTAAGTTTTTCAATCCTGAGAGCAAATTAAAAAGACAGTATTTTTAAATAATACATATACAGATGTTTTTAGTAAAAATTATAATTAGGTATTTTCTTCTGTACGAAAGGGCCTGTCTAAAAAAAAGGGATTTAAAAGCATACTTTGAATAAAATTAGGTTTGTTTATGTAATTTTAAATACATTAAAAAAAATATAAGAAGTTGTATGCATTAAAAAAGAGAAATTAAGTAATTTACTTAAAATGTACAATTGAAAAATACATATTTAAACGACGAACATTAATTTAACTTAGCTTTTAAATAAATCTACATTACTAGTTTTTGTCATGCATACTATCTCAGTACATAATTTTATTTAGATAATTTTGAACACATTTTTAAATTTTTTATTGTTGGATGCAATATACAAACTTCTTCTTTCAGTAATATGCCAATAATAAACATTGATTGTAAAAGGCATATTCATTCAATAATTGTTATATTTTAAATAAAAATATAAACACGTTTTTTTAATAAGCTCATTAAAAATAATCGAGTCGGTGAATATAAGAATTATTAAGTCTAAAATTATTTCAAATATTCAGAGCTACTAAGCATAAAAATTAAGCAGTTTGTAAATTTCATTCTACATGAGTACCTATAATTATCAAAATAATATTTTTAAAACTTTAATTAAATTTTAAATTAGTGAAAAAATCATTCTTTGCTTTATGAAAAATTTTGCTTACCGGAAACCACAACGGATGATGACTGCACAGATGTTCCACGAGGCAGCACCAATCCATGTTCTCGATTGTCGTACGCTGAAAGTTGGATATCCTTTCTGACTCCTTTTGAATGCATTTGAGTCAAGATATTTTGACTCAAAATCAATGGCCTTTCGCTACGAATCTGGCTTTGATGAATTGAAAGACCCTGGAATTGGTTGTTCATGTTCTGTCCATCGATAGTTTGCATGTTGTTGTACATCCTTTGCTGCTGGCCAGCGTTGAAGAGTTGCTGTTGTTGCTCGAAGGACTGCTGACCGGCGTTGTTGAATTTTTGATGTTGCTCAAAAGACTGTTGCCCAGCGTTGAAGAGTTGCTGTTGCACGTTGGATTGTTGACCGGCGTTGCTGAATTCTTGAGGTTGCTCAAAGGATTGTTGCCCAGCGTTGAAGAGTTGTTGCTGCTGCGAGTTGGATTGCTGTCTGGAGTTGAAAAGTTCTTCTTGCTGATTCCTGGGATCGTTCAACTGCTGTTGCTGAGCCTGTTGTCTCATGTTATAAAATTGTTGTTCAGAAAGAGAACTCGGCCTGTCTGAAAAAATAGGCTGCTGTGATTGCTGCCTACGTGAAAAGTGTTGCTGCTGCACTGCAGGAGATTGCTCTCTTGAGTTGTAGAATTGCTTCTCTTCGGAATTCTGTTGATTGTTGTCGTAAAACCTTTGCTGGTTCTGACCATTAACATTGAACCGTTCTCGGCTGTCGGAGTTACCTTGCTCCTGTCGCTGCTGGTTGTGATGTAAGAGTTCACCGTCCATATAGATGTTTCCAGACGCGGCGGATGAGGTGGTAGTAGTTGGAAACGAATCGCGAGTTGTAGATTGGGACAATTGATTTTGGCCACTGCCTTGATCGGAAAGTGTGCTTGTTTGAATTTCCTGTGAATGGTGTTTTGGCTGAATTTGTACTTGGTCGTGAGTTGCAGATCCAACAATTTGGTTGGATTGCAGACTCATATGAGCAGCTCTCAGGTTTTCTTGCGTTTTTTTCAAAGCAGAGTTATCTCGAATAGTTGATCTAGTTATCTAAAATTCAAAAAAAAAAAAAAAACGATTTAATACATTGATTTTGTACAATCGAAAAAGATTTTTTTACTTATAAACTTGAACCTTAAATATAAGAATCTTACAGTTTATATTAACGCAACTAATAATTAACTAATGTGTATTTTTGTGGTAAAATAGATATACATTAATATTAAACCAAGAATAAATTGATGCAATATCAGTTTTTAAATCCGTAGGTAGTTGCTATGAAGAGTAATAGAAAATAATTAATATCCACTTTTTAAATTTAAAATTAAGATATGAAACTAATCATAAAAGTTTAGTTTAAAAGTTTAAATTCAAAGAAAATCTTTTCAATAACAATTTAAAAAGGTGTTAATTTTTTTTAAACAACAAACTCACTTGAACTGTCGAGTGCCTACTTTCACCCTTTAAATCGCTAATTGCTGCAGCTTGCAACACTGCAACGCAGCTAATAGCTATGAAAATCTGAAATGAAATAGGAAATATCAATTTAATATTGATAAAAAGAATACTAACAATATTTTCTATATTTTAGTAAAATTAAACTAAATAATTTATCACTGTTTTCAGCTTTTATTTTCTGCATAAAACCAGTAATTACAAATTTAAAAAATGAACGTGCATAGTTTTGAATGAAAATAGTTTGTTCGGAAATATCTATTACATTTGATATTTACAATTGCATATCAAATTTATTGACCAAAAGTGATCACTACAGTATTTGATTTTTAAAAATTGCTACTTTTTAAATATTGGATCGGTATATTTTTTTTAAAATGTATTTACCACAGAGAAGCCCATCTTTTGACTAAGTTAAGACTCTTCGCTACTGAATAATCCAATGCAAATATCTGTTATTTATACTTTATATTTATTAAGAAATATTTTGATTAAAAAAAATAATATTCAATAATCAAATCAATTCCCTTATGCTTCATCGCTCCCATTGTTCATCATTTAATGGAAGTTAGAAGATACATCCAAAATCGAATTTAAGATTCGAGCATCAGAAACCTTGAACTATTGGAAGCATTATAGACGACGCCTTTGATCAAACTTATCATTTACTTTTACTCTTTACGACAAAACAAGTTACTTTGATGACATTAGTTGTTACACTTTATCAAAAAAAATTCAAATTTATATAACCATCTTGGCCCTTTCTTTCACGAAAATAGCATATTATATATTACATTTTATTCAGTTGCAAAGTATTTCTTAAAGTTTCCCAATGCACTAATATTTGGAAAACATGACTAGCATAAAATCAGGATTTATCTGTACCTTTTTTTTAAATATCATTTATTCAATAAAGAATATTTTATTCGATTACAATAATAATACTTTAAATTTTCGAATGTAATAAAACTAGGTATTTGGAAAGTGCTATTCATTTGTAAAATCACGTTTCATCTGTATCAGGAACTTATTTTCACGGCACTGAACTTATATGCGTTCTCAACATACGCAGGTTTTCTTTTATTAAGGCCGGAATACTTAAAAGATGACATTAGTTTGTAGTCGACATAACTCACATAATTACGAAAAAAACACAATATTATTGCAAATAAATATTGATTCACAGTATTGATTTCATTTGATTAAGAATATTGATTTAATGATGCGTTTACTTGTATTTTTTCATTTATTTTATGTTTGAACACATTTTTTCAAATATATTAATATCCTTTTTTTTAACTCTACATGAAGTTTTGCTTTTTATTATACATTTTTTCAAGTTGTACCTGTACCACACATAATTTAGTTTTAGCTTCCACACTACGTTTATAACGTAAAAAGTGGAAGGTATTATAATCGTTCAGTCCGTCCGTCTGTCAATCTTTCCGTCACCCACTTTCATAGCGCAAACTACAAATTCTACAGGCAAGTGTGATGCGTCAAAAAATTCAGCGCATAGAAGACATTGAAAATCTCAGAAAAAAAATTCGAATTCGAAGTGTATTTTAATTATTTAAAAAACTGCAAAATTTAATGCTCATTTAAAAAGCATAAGAAGCCATTTTCATTAGAATTAAATCACCATTGCCATTCGCAACAATTACTCGAGAAACTTTAATTCTTTTAAATAATAAATTAAATGAAATTTATTTTTTCGACATCAATCAGTTGGAAATGACGTCAAATATATTTCACTTCAAGAGATTCTTTGTTTGGATGTTGATTTGAAATGTTTTGGTTCCATTTAAAATAGAAGCATATTACATATTTATTCTTTGAAATATAAATTAATTTTTGCAAACAATAATAATTATTGAAGAAATAATTATTGAATTTTCGAAATAAAATAAATGATACTAGCCAAATTTAGCGTGTAAATGTTTATAATATAGAATTAATATTGTGTTTGGCGACTTGTTTCCTATTGAACACAAATGAAGAGCTTAGTGGAAGAACGTGCTAAGTGACAAAAAGGTGAAAACGAGATAATGAGATTCAAAGTTTTTAGTTTGCAAATTTTCTGTCATTCACAAAATCATAGTTTTTTTTTCGCATGATATTTTAGTTTGGTTCTTCAAAATGCTTGGTGGCTTTTGGCTTAACCGTAATTTACGTAATAACACGAAATTTACAAAACGCGCTTGACACCTCATGCACTTGGCTCGTTCTTCCTCCGAAGTGCTTCATATTTTGACAGTCGTTTAGTGGAAGAACGTGCTAAGTGACATTTTTGAGTAATTTTGGTCCATACCCGTGTGATAATTTCTGTACTAACCTTCCGATTTTCAAAATTTTTTTTTCTGTGTGGAAGATAGGACTTCACAGATCTCTTTTATACTTTTTAATCGTTTGCCTGTCCGTCCATCATTTTGTCCGTCCGTCCATATCCCTTTCAATTTCAGATCCAAAGTGCCTGATTTTGAAAATTCTTTTTTTGGCTCGAAAGTAAAAAATTAGATGACTACAATGTATAGTGTTTGACCACCTGCCTGTACGTCTGTTATTTTGTTTCTGTCCGTACGTCCTACTAGCCCCCCCCCCCCCCCCAACTTCCTTTGTAACCGTCCAATTTTTAAAGTTATTACTTTCAATTACCTAATATAAAATATAAGGTAATAAAACTATTGCGATGGGGGTCAATAATCCAAAATGAAGATTTTGTGCTTTCTACACGTTTTGGAGGGTGCTCATTCTAAAAAATTTGGGTTTTTTTTACATTGATCCGTCTGTCTGTCTGTAACTACTTTACAGTTCGAAATAAAAGAGCTACGGACTTCAAATTTAGTACACGGGTTCCTAGTTCCTGTTGGACGTCATAATAAGGTTTTCGAGATACTTGCGCATGCGCAAGTAGAGGCTGCTATAAACTTTTTTTGGTTTTAAAGGTATTGCTGAACAACGAAAATAGATACAGACTTCAAATTTGATACACGTGTTCCCTGTACTAATCGGACGTCAAAATAAAGTTTTCTACAATATTGTGCATGTGCAAGGAGTAGCTGCCATAGAACTTTTTAGGTTTGAAAGTTATTGAAAATACTTTATAAGGTATTTATAACTTTTCAATGAGCGTATTGATATATAGTGTTACACATCCCTAGTTTTTTTTTTAAGATATCAGTCACCTACCTTATACCTTTTGTTCGTCCGTCTGTCCCTACTATAAGGATTTCTTTGAGTATTTAAGTTAAAAAAAAGTAGGTTATATAAGTTATTTTAGAACTTCTTGCTTAATGTTAGATGAGTAAGTTTTTAATTGAAAATATTTTTTTAAAAATACCATTATCACTGATATTATAAACTAAATACTTTGAAGAATAATAAGACAAATCAACTTAATAAAAAAGTATACAAAAATATAGTAAAAGGAACACAAATGCATGTGAATAAAATAAATATTAAATTTAAAAGACTTATTAAAAAAAAGATAATAATGCAAGATGTAAGTTTTCGCAAAATAAATTTTTAAATAGTTTTTAGATAAGAATAATCAAATTTAAAAACAAACTTTGATATTAAAAAAAAGCAAAAAATAAGTTGTATGGCAAGATATAGATTCCTAAGGTTATTTACGTTTTTCTTTCTCCTTTTCAATTAAGGGTTTAATCAATTTTAAGAAAGCTACTTTAATTTACAGCATTTCTACAACAGTAGAACATGATCGTTTAAACAATTTATTTTTACAATCGTGATGCATAGTACTTTTTTAAAGTCATCGATATTTTAATAAATATTAAGAACTTATAACGTTTTATACTTTGTCTATTTTTACATCAATTATTATAAAAATATTTTGGTTTTACATAACAAAGCAATATCTTGATTAAATTTGTACTTACCATATAAGCTGCTATTCACACTTTCAAGCAAAAATTCAGCTTTCATGCGCTTGCTTCTTAACTCCATTTTAATAATTTTAGGTGTTTAGGACATTGCACAAAATGCATTCGATAGCTTTAGAGATCAAACGTAAAATGGCTTCAAAACGATTTTTGTACCCATAATTCATTTTTTAAAACAAACCAGATGCTTTGAATGTTCGATGCAATGTTGTTTTAACGCGAACTGCGATCTCCATAGAGAAGGTGCAACTTTGTTTTAATTATACCATCTGTTCGCTGCTAAATTATCTATGTTTATTAAAACAAAAATCAGACGACATTCAAAGTAGACGATATTTTATAAAATATTAAAACCTTTAACTCCGTTTAAATTTAAAATCAAAATGCATAAAACCTTTAACTCCGTTTAAATTTAAAATCAAAATGCATTTTTTTCCTATTTAGCTAAATGCACTCAAAACCCAGTTTTACGCAATATAAATTTTATTTCATTGATTATATTTAATAATTAAAGTTAATTAGGAAATATTAATTAAATTTTGTTAAATTCTTTTTGATTTAAACTACAAAAGAACCGTTTGTTTTGCTATTAATGCAAGCGAAAGTCTGAAAAATTTCCGCAAACGTGTCACTTAGCACGTTCTTCCACTAAACGATCGTTCCGGAATCGGGCGATTTCAATGGAAGAAAATGCTAAGGATCCTAATCACGTTCTTCCATTGAAAAAGTGACGAAAACGCGTGCACCTACCAACTTCGTATGCGAAAAATATGCGAAATCGAATGTTTTCTAAAAAATTGAAAGCTGTTATGTTTAAATCAGGTAATAACATGATCATTGACACAAAAATCTTAACTTTTTCAAAAATGTCACTTAGCACGTTCTTCCACTCAGCTCTTCAAATGTTGTGTGGAAGCGGGCTGAGTGACAGATTCTGTTACAAACCTACTTGTTTCTCTTAATTTTAGCTTCCACACTACATTTACAACGTAAAAATATAAAGCTTTTATAAAGGCTATGTCTGTCTGTCTGTCCGCCACCGCCACCCACCTTCATAGCAAACTACAAATGCTGCAGATAAGTGGGATACGTTAAAAAAAATCGTGTTCGAAGTACTTCAATTGTTGGAAAAAAACCTACAACATTTAATAATCATTTAAAAAGCAAAACTCGATTTTTAATGGAATCAAATCACTATTGCCACTCACAACAATCGCATGAGAAACTTTATTGATATGAAATAGAGATTTAAAAGAAATTTATTTTTGTGATATAAATCAGTTTGGAGTGAAGTCTAATCTCACAGTGAGATTCTTTGAATGTTCGTATTATTTGTTTAGAAAGAAGCACAAGGCCTTCTATTTTTCTTATTACTGTAAAAAGCATACGTAATTTTTCATTTACATTTATCACCGATAACAAAGACGCCCCGTTACTCTGATGATCCTTATTACGAAGTAATTAGCAATGCAGGATTATCATTGATTTTGGCTAAAAGAGGAACTATGCAGTACAAAGGACCACACCACATTTTCACCCATGTATGATACACTGTTAAAACTGAAGGTGACAAATGGGTGTCATTTTTCACCCCGGGGTGAAAAGGTCCCATTGGTACTCCGAGGCTTTCACCCCGAGACCGCCATTCACTCCTGAGGGGTGCCAAGGGATTATGTCATGCCGGTGCATGAGTTTGATGCTTTATGTAGCAATTAAGAAGAAATAATATGAATTAAAAGCTGAAACTGCAAATCGAAACATCTCTAGTTTAATGAATGCGAAAAACATAATTAAAATGAGAAACATTTAAAATTACTTTTGTTTAACTTTGTTTTATATTTTAAAATGGCTCCACCAGATTACTCAAAACATATTTCAAACATCTGTCACCATTTTCAAAAATGAAGCGCTGTTTCAATTAATTATAAAGTTACTTAATGGTGTTCTAAAGCAGTTGGAAACAAATCGTAGTATTTTAAAGTTTGAAAGTGAAGATTTCTGATTAAAAAAAAAGGTAGTTTTAAATTTTTGTGTGTTTAATTGTGAAATGTCAGATTGGAGCACATTAAAAAAAAAAATGTATCGCTAAATGAACTGACTGAAGTGGCAAATCAGTATAAAAACATCTTAAACTCTTTTTAACTCATCCTAAACTCGCTTTAATGCAATATTAAAAGCACTTACAAGATTCTACACAAAAAACAGGCATTGGTTATGGTTTATTGAATTAAAAGTATACTAGACATCAGCGATAAAATAATCTGAAACAATTTTACATTGAAGTGCTAAAAAGTTTATTGTTGAAATTTAAATCGATATGAAAAGTAAAAATGACCTACAATATTCAATGTCCGATTCATCCTTGAAGATTTCTTTCACAGATAGATTTCTGTCATTTTCATTTTTGATACACTTTTCACCGTTCAGATATCAAAATTTATGACTAATTTGAATTGAAAACTCACTTATATTTAACTACTATAAAATGAAAGTTTTCAGACCAAAACGAGCACAGTCAGTTATAACTTCTTCCAAGTATATCCATCGATTGTTTTTTAAAATTATCACTATGAAGGTAAGATTACATCATAAAATAAATCGCCACTTTTAAAAATTTTACTATATTTAAAAATGTAAGGTATTTGAAATTCAATGTATAAAAGATATATATATTATATTATATATATATTATATATATATATATATATATATATATATATATATATATATATATATATATATATATATATATATATATATATATATATATATATATATATATATATATATATATATATATATATATATATTATATATATATATATATATATATATATATATATATATATATATATATATATATATATATGCTATGTAATTACTAGCATATTTTAAAAAAAACACACATAAACTACAAATTTTAAAATTATGCTTCACACTAAAATAGGATACATATTTACGTGAATGATGGTAAATATGCAAATTTAAATTGATAAAGCTTTTTAAAAAATATTTTTTGGAAATGTAATGTATTAGCATCAAAATATAATTTTTCCTAAACGTTACAATAAATTAAATGTTACTTTTGGGTTGGTACGAAACATTTACAATCATTAATAGTTATAAAAGGAAATTAAAGCTAAATTGCATTAAAATATGCTCTATCTTGATAAAATCAAATACAACCGTAGAGAAAAATATTTTATAGTTAACACCATTAACAGTTTTTTTTTAAATATAATTTAAAATTGAATGATTTGTTTAAAATTTCGCGAATTTCAAACCATGGATTATAGGACGTCTGAGAAAAGTTTCATGTCTTAGATTTTTACAACTAGCTATAATAAAACTATGAATTTTAGTGCTTAAACAGAGAGGCAAATAAATCAGAAATAAAAAATCTTATACGAAAGCTAATAAATAGTAAAATCTTTTAATTTAAGGATCATAGATTTGTAAAATAAATTTGCTATTTGAAAAATTACACTTGGAAAAATGTTAATATTTAATCATTCACAATTGCTTATAAAATATATTGAGTTTGAATCTTTTATGTTTTTATTATACCTTAAATGTTTTTTTTTTTTACATTTTATGTCAAAGGGTTATCTACTCGTCGCTTTTACACTCACAATTCAAGCTGTCACCCATGCCCTAAGCAATGCTCCTCTGAGTAATTACAGGAACTACAATCCTCTACAGTATCAGGTATGATTAGGAATTTCTTTTTTTAAAACAATTACTTTAAATATATTATTTTTGAATATTTAAATTGTGAAATATTATAATAATGAAATATTTTAATTATAACACATTTGTGCTTAAGATTTGACTATTTAATAAATGAAATACAATCAGAATGTTAAATGTAAGTATCGTCGAAAATTCTAAAAAAAAATTTCTTTCATTATTTCTTGCTGACGTTTATGAAGTTCTTCCATCAAGAATCAAGATAGTCAAAACTTAAAAAATCATTTAACTCGAAAAAAATTTTAAAAGAAATTTGCTCTAATTTATAATTTACTCAGGCAAACCAATTAAAAAAAAATTAATGACAGTTGTATCAATACAAATTTAAACAAAACTAAATTTTTTAGCACATATATAAGAACATAAATATTACAACAGTCTAACTTTTATAGTTGATTAAGGATGTATATACCCTGTTATCTTCATCTCTACTGGTAAGAAAATAACCAAAAAGTAAATACGACAACTTGTAACTTGTTTCCAATCATCAGATTATTAATATTTAATAAACTAATCATAAAATTGTCGTACCTAAAAAATTAACCCACGGCAAAAAGTTTTCCCAAAATAATTTAAAAATTCATCAAAATTTAAGTCGTATTAAACTCATAAACCCCTCTGTATTTGGTAATGGAATGGTACTAAATCCAGATTGGAATATACTCTCCAATAGTTTTCGTTTAACTAATCGTACTCAGCTGGTTGACGAAACATGAATCATTTATTCCAAATGTACTCTAACAACGAAAATCTCAATTTACTACAGGGTTCACCACGCCTGGCCATCTCAGGCCGAAGAGACACAGTCGAAACCTTGCAACATGAACAAGGCAACATCTACAGAGGACAACGCGAGGGTCGATTCTTGACCAGGAACCAGGGAGACAACTACAGAGGCATCCAGTATGCAGTCCAACCACAAGGCCAGTGGTCAGCCATTCGAGGCCAAGCCCCAAGTGGCTATTCCCAGGGCATCAGAAGATACCAGGACGTAGATTCGTATGCCTATGGTGGAAGACAACCTACTCAGATCCGTTACAGTGCCCCCTTGGCTAACACTAGAGGGTTCAGTCCAAGATTTGATGCTTCAGGAAACCAGCAGAATGAGTATAGATATTATTGATGGGATAAATGGAGGTTCTGTATTGGAATAGACGGCAGATGGGAAATAGTTTTATGTAAATGTTTTTGTGGTGTTGGGTTTTTGATTAAATAAATTGCATTATTATAATTTGTGGTTTTTGTGTTTTATTACTTTTTGAAATTAAATTTATAAATCTGTATCTCTAGTGCATTCACCTATTAATAATTATTTTCAATCCAAACTACTAAAATTGTTCAAACTCAAATAATGTTTTAAGTGTAGCAGTATTTGAGATGCTTTAAAAAGCTTAATGCTGTTACTCACAATTAATATAAAAATAGTTGTTTTCTAAGAAATCAAATAAGAAATATATCAAAATAAATCTGCTACTTGGAGAAAAGTAGTGTAAAAATTATTTTTAGGATAAGTCAGTCTACTTCTAAACAACTCATTTCTTCTCTCTTTTTGAAAAATCCCTTCCCTCTTTTCAAAGTATAAACTTCTAGCTATTCACATTACTCTTACTACTTTTCCTATAAAATAGAACACCTAAGATTTCAAAGAAACATTTGTTTTCTTGTTAGCTTTAGGGATTCTTCATTAACCGTATATTGATTTTTGCTTTAGAAATTCTTCCTCATAGATGCAAATTTAGTTTACCAATGACAGACAGGACGCTCAATAACATGGTTTAAACTGAACTAAATCGCAGTAGATGTTCAAATATTGTGTAATCTTATTCCCATCTGATGCATGATACTGCATACACCAGGCAAAAATTCTCATTTGTCAATTATCTCATTATAAACAGTGTTTACTTATTACTTACATTGAAAAGAAAAAAAGCCAACCATTCACTAGTAACACTATTTTTATTGAAAACTTCAAAGCTTTACATACAAATAAAACATTATTTTCAAGTTTAAGTCTTGATAATGCTATAAATGTATGTAATTTAAGATGTTAAAACATTAAAATAAAATAGATTAATTAAATGTACTTAAAAACTATTGAAATACAAGTCTAGTTTGTCCTGAGACTCCTTCATATCCTAATCTTCGTTTTACTCTGGGAGTTAAAGGAATACTTCCTAAACCTTGAGAATCTAGTGCAAAAAGTTAAATAATTTTACACTTCTTAATAAATGTAAGGAGGTATATAGATATGTTTAAATTTACATTATAAAATCTATGTAGACTATTTTATACATAAAAAGTCTGAGACTAAAATGTTACATCTATTTGGAACATTTAAATTTAAAGCCTAAAGGGCTAATTATGTTCTTAAATAAATTATGTTCTTAAATAATGCTAACAACATTTTAAAATACTAAAATATCTACAAATTACATCAATTCTAAAGGTGAAATTAGTTAGATAAAGTAAATTCAAGGTTGTACGTAAATTTTTAAATAGATAATTATGTTTTTTACAAACCTGACCACTGAGAAAAGTGTTGACTTTTGAAATTGCTGCCATCCTCAGCCAGAGCTGATGTTTTACTTTTGACATTTTGTGAAGACTCAAAACAATTTTTTCTTATCATGAAAGGAAATACCTTAGCTTCTTTTCTGTTTGAAGACTGACTGTGGCATATGGTTTGACTGTCAAATGGAGAATTATAAGTGACATCCTGTTTTGAAACAGTTTTTGAGACCATGCCTTTCTGAATTCTGCAAACTTTTTGAGAAACCGGAGAATTCTCATCACTGCTAGACAGTTTTCTTTTATTATTGTTATACTTAAACTGATTAAAATCCAGGGGTGGTCTTCTAATCTTACGTGGAGAGTTATCAATAGAACGATGCGAGATAGAATGAAACTGGCTTACTGGAAGATCCACACTTCTATGTTCCATTTGCGAAACAAAATCATGTTCAGATTTTGCTTTTGATAAATGGCTATGCGGATTGGAATAGTTTGTACTCCGATCAGCGTTTCGCTCAAAACTTCTATGGCTATCATTTGATATTTGGGATGAGAGAGTCTCAAATGTAAATGGACAATAGCTATCTTCTTGCTGGTTCTCTTTGGAAATAGAATTGTATAAGGCTATAGAATTTGAAATTGAATGATCAGATGGTATATCATCTTCATCATCATCATATGAGTTTTGTAGCTGCTCATACTTATTGCTTATCTTTAATGACATGTAATCAAGGTCCAGTTCGTGAAGATACTTTTCTTGGGAGGGCGACAGAATAATGTTTTGGTTGCCAAAAGCATCTGTTGTATATTTTGTGAGTTTCTTAGGAATTTCTAAATCCTCAATATCTTCCTCTTGTTCATAACAAATTGCTCTTAAACCACTAATTTGTTGTGGATAATTTAATTTTTCCGGAAAATTAGGTTTCAGAGTGAAGTCATAACTGGAGTCTGAAGAGGATCCAAGAGAAGAATTTCGGGAAACCTCATGCTGTTTGTCATAAACTTCAAGTGATGGTAAGGAATATATTTTGTGGTTGGTGGAATAAAAGCACTAAATAAACACGAAGGTACTGTGTTATTTACACAAAGTTTAGATTGGACAACAGATGTTATAAAAAAAATTGCAATGAAAATGTTTATATATGTAGTACTTGTACATTTTTAAGTATATATAAAAATAACAGTGTAGCGAACTTTAAAGAAAACAATTGCCCTAATACATACAGATTGTAAGCAGTTTCACATGATTAAACTAACTTTTTTTTAATAAGATACATTAATTCCCAGCTATTGTAACTAATGAACCCAAAAAATTTACATTTTGAGTAAAAACAACACAAGATAATAAAGACTTTAAACTCAAACAATGCTATTAAAAATAAAAGTTAAGATAAAAATTACTGACATAACTACTTTAATTGAAACAGAATAAATTCTTTAAAACTGCTAGGTCTAAATAATCAATTTACAACTATATATACACTATTAAGACCTTCCATTTCTCCTAGTTTAACCCTGGCATTGGCAAACTTTAAATATTTTCAGACAAATGTACCAATTCACGATAATTTGATAAGGTTACATTAAACTCTTATGAAGAGCCCATAAATCAGAAAAATGGTTATGAACCCGGTACTGCCATGTTAAATCCGAAAAGTTGGCAGATCAAATATACATAAAAAAGGAATTTAAACCTATTAATATTGCAATTCAATGAATTTCAATTGTGTAATGAGATTAATTATGTCACAGAAAGTTAAATTTGTATATATTATGTTTCCTACAAGAATTTTTTTTTATAGAAAAGTAATTGCCTTCTTACTTGTAAAAACCGTACAGGAACTGAATCAAACTTTCTACACATGTCCTCAGCAGTAAAATTCAAAATTTCATGCAAACTGTAGTCAGATAGTAATAAATTAGCCCTATAAATATTAATAAGTAACAGTTACATGTAATCGTATGAAATAGAAGCACACAGAGAACTAAACATAAATTTTCAAGATTACTTAAAATTATCATTCCCAACAAATTTTCAACCTGATACCTACACATATGTAATATTAATGTGCAGAAGGAAAAACTCTTTTAAAGCTTTAATAAAATAATACAATTATCTGCTTAAAAAATAATTGCATTGTGCATATTAAAATATTGCATGTGTTAAGTTGGTGCATATTATATTCATACTGAAGATCACAAGGATCCATACTCAAGTTTATTACCACAAGTTAAGTTAACAATAATTAAAAAAAAATTCCAAGATAAATAAAAAATGATTGTAAATGAAAACCAATTATAAACTACAAATATATTAAAGGTTAAAGCAATACTTAAATAGTTATCAGTATAATTTGTTACTTTTCAATTATAATTAAACTTACACAAATGGATTAAGAGATGGGAAGGAGCACAAGAAAATTTCTTCCTAGTAAATAAAATAATTGAAAATGTAAGTAAACTATTGAATTTAATAACATTAAGACAAAACAAGTATTTATAATATTGAAAACAAACATATGACTATAATCTAACCTGCTACTCTTGTATGGCGTATTTGAATTAAAGGGACAGTTTAAGTTACAAACCTTTGTTACTTGACTTGGCACAGAAATCTGTACTTTAACCCCTTCTTTGCTTAACAAGCTTGCACTGGAAATCTGCTTTATCAAGTCAGTTGTTTCCTGAACATTATTAGCGAAAAATATCTAAATAAACAAAAATGTAAACTTAAAGTTAAAAAATATATGCATCATGTTAAAATAGGATCAACCTTAATTTTTTTTACAATGTTGTTGTCTAAAATTAATTAATACATAAATACAACTTAAATATGTAGTTTAAAGCGAATGTATTTAATATGATTACTTATATTTATGGCCAAAATTCCCCAAAAATACTTTGTTAAAAGTGTTGTTGACAAAACATTGGTTGGGATTGCTTGTAAGATAGGTGGCCCTAGTAGCATTGTTTCTCGAAAATTGCTCGATCGGTCATCGATCGTTGATCAGATTTAGAACAAACTCACCGGTGATCGCATCCTGTCCATAACCCGAAAGTTCACGAGTAGACATCAGCAATCGATGACCGAAATCCTATCGATAAAAGTCATTGATTCGATATCGGTCAAAGGTGAAAATTCGATCAACGTACGTTTCATCGGAAAATTATAACCAATCGATAAGAAACCGAAAAATTTGGCTTTTATATTTTAGTACTTTAGTACTAAATTATTTCGAAAAGTTCATTTCTGAAAAATATCATGTTCAAACTGGTAATAGTTATTTTTCATTTACTTACACACAACATTTTGAATTTTGCGCAAAGATAATTTTACTATGTAATAATGTAATAACTTATTTATTTTATTTATTTTGAAATTAATTTTTAACTCTTTTTTGCCAGGATTAATTTTTGAAAAACTTAATAGATTTTTGAATAAATATTATAAATCAAAAAACTTTTCAATATGTAAGTTACCAAGAGTTATTTTGAAATTTAACATATTTCTATCAGTGTTTTTGACTTAAATAAAGTAATATTTAAAAGGAATTTACAACCTGCAAAAGAAAAATCAAAATTTCTTAATCAATAACACAAAACTTCTTTAACGAACATCCTTTTGACCTCTTTAATTACATGCATATACTCTACAAGCTTCCATGGCCGCGACAACTAATGCACAGTTCCTCGTTGAAAGGCAAAAGTTCGGAGCCCGAGATTGATGGTTCTGTCCTGCTCCTGACGTTCGAGATTTACCATCATATACCTATAATACCTGTCTGAATATTACCTGACCAACAGAAAAAAATAGTGGCGCCATCCCGTTGAAAACTTTTGTACTAACATATCGTAAACAGTTCGGATTTTTATCCGAAAGTGTACGAAATTCTATCGGACGATGTGATTTTAATTACTACTCGTCGGATTCTTAGCGATTTCTTCTTGACAATTGATCGGAATTTCATCGGTAAAACTCAGCGTAGACTGTACGCTTGGGCGGACATAACCAATTAGTTATCGACGTAACGGGCAATTTTTCGATGAAAATCCTATATTCGAATTCTCATCGGTCGATGAAAAATTGCTACTAAGGGGGGGACAAGTGGTAGTAGAACTGCCACTTTTATGTTGTAACCAATCAAAAATGAAAATCTCGACAAAAAATAACAATTTATTACAAATCCACAGCAATTTTTTAATATGTTTTCAAATCTCCATATAATATAATTAATATAAATATAGACTAAACATGTATGCAGATTAAATATCGATATTGGCACTAAAAATTAATTTTGGCTGATCCAGTGATACACTCTCAAACTTTAAGAAATTATTGAAATGATATTGATACTAAATGGTAACTTGAAAACCACATTTCACAGATTAAAAATAAATAACACTGTCAACTACCACCTCATTATAAGTATAGAAGATGAGAAAAGTATTTTTCATTTTTATACCTCGTTATACTATTTACATTAACAAAATTATTAATTAACAAATAGATAATGAATTAAAACTATAAACCTTTATTTTACATGATTGATTTCTACAATCAAGTTGAACCATTGATAAGTAAAACTTGTGGAAGTTATTTTGAGTTTTCATACATTTTAAAGCATCTGAACTTCTGTAATGAAGGTAACTATTAATTTAAAGAATGTAGTTACACATAAAAATACATTACTAGTATGTCATATAAGTTATATGCGTCATTATATAAAATGCAACAGTTTAAAACCCACCAAATAACAATAAAGCACAGCAGTAAGTTAAGTGAATTATATTATAGATTAAAATAAAAATAACCTTTCGAAAGGCTCCTTAAATTAATAAATATAAATTATTAATTAAATAACTATAAAATAATAGTTAAAAGAAAACAAATATCATGACTAACTTTTTATCAATGTAGCTTTGAATAATAATCCAACAAATTTCGTATTTAAGGTGCAAAAAAGATATTTTTTCATACAACTTCTCAGCAAACTCCTCAACAGAAAATAAAGTATTATTGACCAAAATCAAAGCAGATTTCTCATCAATTACAATATCAGCAAAATGAAGGAGAGGGAGAATTTCTGCATAATGTCGAATGCATATTGTATATTGAAACCTGCAATGATTTTTATGTAAATTAAGTCAAATTAAATACCAACTAAACATTTGAATAAATGCTAAAAACTATGCTGGCATAATTACTTAGATTCCAATAAATAAAGAAGCTGGTACTGAGATGTAATTGAAGCTGATACAATAAGCAACTTGACATCTTCTTTGGGAGGATTGGTAACTGCCTTGTCAAAAGCTAATAATGAAAAGAAAACAAATTATTCAAAACTTATGATGATTATAACAAAATCTCTATAGTGAAAAAAGTTAAAACTTACCAACAAAAAATTAGTTGTGTTCTAAAACAGTCAAAAAATAACGAAGAATGGAATTTTTAAAAAAAAATATTATTCCAAAAAATGCAAAATATAGTTGATTTAAAATATTTATCTTTAGAATATTACAAACCATGATTCAAGAATACTGTATAGTCTACCATACTGAATAAATAAAAGCTTAAAAATATGATTTTTTTAATATTACAAAGACTAATCTTTTCTCAAATAAAATCTATATAGCATAATAAGATTCAAAAACTAAAAAAAAATGCCTGAAACCAACAGCCTTCAGAATTAAAGTAAGGTTCACTCAAATTAAATAAAAATGGGATTCAAATGTCTGACTACTACTTGGTTGCAGTATGTTTTATTAGTGCTATATTTCAGCTATGGGCATCATAATTTTAAGCAACAGTAAAACCATTGCTTGTTTGACGAAAAAGGCCAAGTCAAATAACAGTACCATGTTGTTGTTTTTAAACATCTTTCCTGCACCTATTTATATTATGGGAATCAAAAGTACTTGCATGCAACTTAATGCAATAAAAAACATTTGATATTTGGCTTTGGTATTAAAGAATTATGAAAAAGGACGATCTAAAGATAGATTACAGTGAAAGGCATATTTTATATTTTCAATCGATAATACAATATAAAAACAACTAACAATAATCTGATTTTAAAATATTATGGTAAAAACTAAGTTTTGTTTTTACAGTAACCAAAACCAAAAAATATTTAAGAAAAAACAAAGAGTGGGAATAAAAAGTTAAATGCAGCTGACACTGACTACATTTTAAACAATTATATTAAACTACATGAAGAAGAAATTGACATGCCGATTTTTCTACTGAAATTAGTAATATTATTTTAAAATTATATACCTGGAATTATAAGTTTTTGTATATCTTTCAATGATTTAAAAGGCAAGTTGATGACTCTGACAAAAGCATGAGGAATGTTTTGTTCATTGCAAATCTGTTTCCAAGGAGAATTATTGTCTGGCTCAAATTCAATTACAAAACTTAAATCAGACCATGGAATATCATTAGAAATTGAAGAAGAGTTTATAAAATACACAGTTTCTTCTTGATCCCTGATGTTGAAAACAATATTATTTATTAAAACTCAGATAAATATACATATTTTTAATTATTAGGGGGAACCAGGGACACATGACCCAACTTGTAGTTTTTTGCTTGTAACTTTTAAAAAACACTATTTATGGATGTGATAATGCAGTCAATTTATACTTTGTATTACACAATATATTACTATTATTCTGAAGTATTAACTGCAATATAAGTAAAATATAAATTATTTAAACTATTTAAAACTTTAGTTTTGGGTCATGTATCCCAATGCACAGGGATACTTGACCAACCTATTAGGAATACATGACCCAACCCAAAAATTTGCTAGTAAGACTTAAATTTATCAAAATACTTTTACCTAATAACAAAACTAACATCATATTATAAAGTTTTTTTTTTAATTTTAGTTTTTTAAGACAAAATTGTTACTTCTTATTTTTATCACATTAATAATGCTTATATTAACGAACCTATCAAATTTAAACGTAAAATCTTGTCTAAATACAAAACTGGGGATTCTTTTAGTTTATAGAGAAAACACATATGGTTGAATAATCTTCTATTTGATCAATATCAACTTGGGATGTATTATCCATTTCAGGCCATTTAAAACATTTTCCATCGATTCTTTCTGCATACTGAATTGTAAGCTTGTTAAAAAAAATTCCCTTGTACTTTCCAGCAAACCAACCCAGAAGAACCCAGTCATTTATTTTTGGGACTCAAGTGATTTTTAAAAAAATTTTACTTGGTCTACTTTTGGGTTGTTTACTTGGGTCACGTATCCCTAATTGGTTTGGGTCAAGTATCCCTAGTTGAACTTTTTTTTATTAACCCCAAAACAAAGACATTTGCGAATAATTACATTAGCACTATTATGCAAGTAATTGTAGCTAATAGCATGAACAAAACAAGTAACTAATTGAAAAAATCTTTCCTTTAAAACAAAAAAAGTAGACCGAAAAATCTTATGGCACCAAAAATTTACTTTCAGGGCATGAAAACGTATTTGTTTGTATAGCTAAACTCGTACTCAATGATTCAGCTGGTTGCTTTCACCATCATGTGATTAGCTGAATGAAAGGAAAAAAGTGATGCCACTTCCAACTCATAAAACTTTTTCAATGTTGAGAAAAAGGCATTGGGTCATGTATCCTTATAGGTAAAATGTCCCTAGTTTCCCCTATTCTTAAACAAAAAAAGATACATTTATAGAAATATTACAAGCTTATTACCATTAAATCAAAACTCATCTTTAAATATGGAACAATTTTATTTTTACTTTATTAAATATTGAATACCAATTAAATATTGGAACATTTGTTACTAGAGCTGTCATCAACAAATGCAATACTAATAATAAATACAAAATAAAAATCAACAAAATAAAACACACAGAATTTAAACTTCAAAGTAAATAGTATAAGAATTTAAAAAAAAAAAAACTTACTTAAAAATCAAGGTATCAAAACTAAGAATAACATTTTCAGGAATAAGGTGTATTCTAAAATTTATCTGATTTTGCTTTATCGCCCAATCAAATGATGAAAAAATTACTTGCAAGTTCTTTTTCAAAATAATTATGACCTATAAAATCATACAATTAGTAAAATAAGTGCACAAAAACTTATATAAAATAGTTTAAAATTTTCTACTGTAAACATGTCTCAATTGAAATCAGGTACAAAAAAAAGACATTTTTTTTAAAATTATTACTCACTTAAGAACATTATCTACTAAATTAAAATGTACAACATAGAAATTCAAAAATAACATGCAATATTGCAAAAAGACATCCATGAATAAAACTGTTTTTAAAAAATCAATAATAATAAACTTTTTTTCAATAATACAATGGAAGTAAATAATTATTCTGTAAGGAATTTTGAAGAAAGTGTGTGGGTACATCAGAAAAACATTGGGATATTTGGGCATCATTTTATACTTTAACACACAGTAATAATAAAAAGTTAAATAATTTTTTATTTGTGATAAGAATAAAGTGTTATACCTTCCAATATGATAATATAATAAAAGTGACAACTAATTCTTATTTCTTTATAGGGAAATTATAAAATATATATACACCTACTTATATATTACAGTTGTATACCTTAAATTTAAGATTGTTTTCCTTGCAAAATTCATACTTCTCACAAAGATATTGACACAATTGTTTTACTTTTGGATGCACAGAATTATTTTCAAACCATTCATCAATTTCATGCTCAAGATTTTCAATAAGCTTTTCATAAAATCCTAATTAACATAAAATTTAATACAAATATATGCTTTCAAATCACAATCCTTTTACTAAGGATCACTTAGTAATTAATTTTTGTAACTGAATTTAAACTCGATATATATTTTTTTAATTATAAGACTATTTAAAACTAATAGCACATATTTTGATTAAACATAGAAAATGGTATTTATGATCAAAATTATATTGCGAAAAACAAAGAAGTGTTTGAAAAAGTGCATGCAGTTCTTACTTTTAGTAACACCTTTATGAGTTTTATCAAATGCATGCAATACCAATAAAGCTTGAGGAACATCAAAGTGAATAACACATTCTATTGTTTTCAGTATACCATGACAAAGTAGTAGATGATAATAATAGTTACTCATATTTTCTGCAAAAAAAATAGAGAACTGATTATTATAATCGAATATTTTATAAGAATTGAAAATATTGATCTGACATAAATATAACCTGAAATAAATTTTAAATAAACCCTAAACTTTAATGTTTTAATAAATAACACTAAAAATGTGTGAACAAATAGGAAAAATGTTGCTTTGAATTTCATTAATTTAGTTATAAAAATGAAATTGATCAAAATAAATATATTGGCTCTTTTTGAACTTCTATTTAATTTAAATAGTATTTCTTTATTGTATCAAATATAATACAATTCATTTTTGGCAATATCAAAGTATATAGATATTCAATATCTATATACTTCGATATTGCCAAAAATGAATTATATAAGTTATACATAAATAAGAAAAAAAATTCAACTAAAAAAACTTGTTTGGTACCTATTACAGAAAACAAATTTGAATTTGATAGTAAATATTAATAAAATAAAATTGAATTAACAGTAATTACCTTTGAAGTTTTTATCTTTACAGCTCTTAATTTCTTGATTCAATAGAAAACATGTCTTATAAGGCGGAATATCAGCCAATGTTAAATTTGGCGAGAATGTAAAATTATCAGAAATCATAAGAGATTGAAGTACTGGCACAGCAGTTTCTTCAAGGCTTAACAACATTCTTACATAATTTTCTAAAAATAAATTGGACACTGATATTTTAAATACAATAAATTAATTAGAGGATTTAGTAAAATGAATCTGCAGTAAATTTAAATACCAGGAAGTTCAACAAGCAAATTCTTGATTTCTAAATGAACTAACATGGGAATACTTTCTTCGTCAAATTCTTTGGATTGAAATTTGTCTTCAGTGCACCTCGATTCCTTTGCTTGTAACTTGGAAACTAGAATTAAAGTAGTTTAGAGTTATATTGACCCTTTCCACTACATGACACACATTACAATGCTTTTGTTATTTAATTTCAGATGCATCCTAGTAAATAACCATATGCATTTAGCTTATAGTTAGCCTGTATGTACATTTCTTTTTTTTTTTTACCTAAAGAGACCTTTAAAAGACACCTTTTTTTTATCAAAGACAAAATTACATTTTATTTTTTTTAAATGAAAAAACATCAAACATTTGTTTTAAACTTTTCAAACTAAGCATGTCATATATTAAATTTCTTGGTAAAGCAATTTGAATGGAGAGCAGAGAGGCAACAAATAATTACGCCAGGGACAAAAGGAAAAGATTATCTAGAGCACAACATACTTATTAAAATAACAAGTAAGCACTTTTGTTATTAATATTATATGACAAACACATTGTAAATCTAGACAGAGGATACAAAATATTTGACACATGTCCAAGAGTCAAAAATTAAAAAAATACATTGTCACAAATTTTTAATTCGAAATAAAATTTCATTTTTACTATATTTTTTAAAAAAATAATTGGATAGATAAATTGCATTCTACAAAATACCTGTATAAGAAAATACAAATAACGCTTACCTAAATTGCCATACTGTTTATAAGAAGTAGAGCCAGGTAATTCTTTGAAGGAATCATCAGTTTTTGGGTTTGAGGATTGAAAAGAAAATTTCCTTTGAATGAAACCTGATAAGAGGTCCACTGGTCGTGACAGATTTAAACTACATGGCTTCATTTTATCTACATTTCTTTTAATAATTTTATCTGTAGGTTCTGATGTTAAAGCCTTACTATTGAAAAAAGGAGAGGGATTTTGATTATTTCCTAATTGTGCCTTTCTTTCGGTCACACAGGTACTTTTCATATCAACATTAGTTTGATATTGTAAATTGGAAAGTTTTTCTTTATATGAATTTATTGCATCACTATTTAAAGTTGGTGAGTCCTCCGTATTAGTGTCTTCATCATGGGAATATTGATGAAATTGCGAAAGTTCTTCCATTGGAAATACACAAGATTGGTTTTGATAATCAGGCATGTCCACAGTTGTTTCAAGTTCTTCAAAATTGTTAACGATTCTTGTGCTTTTAGATGGATCTGGGAGTTCATCAAGTGTATAGTCTAATTTATCATTATTTGTATTCTTAACATCACTAAAAGTTCCACAATCGATTGTTTTTATTTGAGTTGAATACTGATTTAAATGTTGGGACTCACTAAACATATTTACAGTACAATTCATATTTTGAGAAAGTTTGTAAATTGAAGTATGTTCTGGATCTATTAATGCACCTTCACTGTGTTTATTAAACATTTCTTTAGGCGAAAACAAGTCTTCTGTTTTGCTTCTATCAACATTTATTGGTGAAACAAATTTAGTAGATTTTTTTCTAATATTTACATCATCTTTTGTGTGCATATTACTGCAGTCATCAAATATGTTCTTTATTCCAGATACTGTGTAGTTGCAGTCTACCATTGAGGATCTTGTAAGTTCTGAAGCAGTATATTTTTGTTCACATATCTGAGATACATTTTTTACCTGTTTGTCATCATGAAAATTCGTAAAAAGTTTCTCAGAGTATTCTTCAAATGTTAACTATAAATAAATATGCCAGTTAGCAAGCAGAACTATGAAAGGGGTACAAATAAATCTTACTAAGTTTTAAAGTATAGATTGATTTTAATTTAATTCTTAGATGTGGAACATTGTAAGAACTAAAAACAGCCATTGCATTTAATACAATTTTTAAGAAAATTTGTATCTTGAAACAGTACTATACAAATAAAAATAAATATGGAATAAATGCACCAAAAATATATATTTCTAGTTGACACATAAAACTGGACAGAGTAAAATTATGAACAAGCACCAGTGAAGGCATAGCAAGGAAAATATGTTAACATTTTGGATTGGTTTCATCAAAACACATACTCAATTTTTAATTAACTGTAATTTATTCCTTTATTCATACTTTGTTATAGTAAACATATTGGACATTACACAGAAAGGAGACAGATCTTTCATGGAAAACATGGGAGATCTGTCACTTTAAAGAGTACACTAAAATCTGACCTGTACCTAAAAGCTGAAATGGTACAATTACATCAATTTTTACAGTTAAGTATAACAATTGCTGATGGTATTATTGGTGTTGGAAAATATTTTTATATTTTAAGTTGCTTGAAAATAATAAATTTTAAACTTACAAAATTTTACTGTGGCTACTTTAGGTGTAATTCAATACTCTGTTTAAATTCAATAACTGAGAATATGTATTTTTTTTAAATATACATAGTAATAATAATAAGCAATAAAATAAAGGGTGCAGTTTCAAAACTCAGACTCTATAAAATAAAAATAAGACATATAGGGTTCGGTCGGTTCTGGGCACATTTGATAATCCCACATTTAATTGGACCAAGTCATAAGTTACACTTAAGTCCATAAGTTATACTTTGTAGAATGTGAGTTTTGCAACTTAATAACCCCTCAAATGAACTAAATCACAAAAATATTGTTCAACTTAAAAAAATTACTATTTTTGCTTTAATAAATAAGGCTAATTTAACATCCAAAAATGAAGAGACCAAATATAGTTATTAGTTCTCATTCAAGTTAGATATTAACAACAAAAATCACCTTAGGTAACTTCAACTCTTCAAAGGTCATTTGTTCATTATCACAACAAAAAAATTTTATTTCCTCTTCTGGTTCAACATTACTGAAAAATAAAAGTTAGTGATAAACTTAACATAAAATAATAGTGTTTGGTATAAATTTGTAAAAATAAATGCATCAATATCATGTTAAAAATATTGCTAAGAACCTGAGAACAGCAATGATAAAAAAGAAACAAAAACATAATAGTTGAATGCTGAAAGTTAAATATCCATTACATTAATTTTAAACACACAATATTTAAAAACATTATATTCAATGAATTTAGGTAATTTAGAATTTACTCACAAAAATTCATGATCTTCAAAAGCTGAATCTTCGAAGTCAAATGGATCTTCAATATCCATAATAGGGAATACTTTTAGCAAAGTTTCAAGAGAAGGACAGTAGTTTCTAGCCTTCAATAAAGAAAATGGAACTTGGGGCACATCCAAAAGTGGAAATGTTCCTGTAATTACAATATAGCAATTAATATATAACTATCATCTATTGCATATTTATTTTAACTTAACAGTTACCTTTTGTCACCTTATACTACATAGAGATAAATTCGGATAAAAGAAAAGATGACGTTTAAAAAATAATTTATTAAATAAAAAACATATTAAGGAAACAGATTATGTTTGTTTAAATTTCTTCGAACAAGAAAATAGGAATTTCCATTTTACACTCAAAGAGTTACAAACGTCAATTTTTATATTTCCTTTGTTTAGACATTGTATTAATCCACACCCATTGTAGTAATTCTAATATTACAATAGACCAGTTACTTCATGAATTTCTTACCAAAACTTTATACAGTAGAGTCCCGTTTATCCGAATCCCTAGTAATCCGAAATTCGGCTTAACCTAAAGGCACCAGAATTTTTTTTGCTAAATTATGAAATGTATAGGCATAATTAAAAGAAATACACAAAAAATAAATACGTACTTACAAAGTTGAATTTATATATCAAAATATGCAGTAATTTTTTATTTTTTGCTGCTCAATTTTGGTTTGTTTTAAAGCAGCCCTGTCCCACCATCTTTTAAATAAGAGAATGTCTGAAGTAGTGGCTTCATCTTGTGCTTCTATGTATCTAAGGGCCTGATCTAAGATATTTGTAGCTTCTGTAAGCGAAATGCTGCACTTACTAGACTCGGAATTAGGAAGGGCTTCACAGACCCCTTTCAGTGAATAAGAACGAGACGAACACTCTATGATTTTAGGTTTTCTCTTCTTGAACGTTTTTCTAGGTGTGAAGTGGATGATTCCCGATTATCTGAAAATTCCTATGGAATCTCGATTAACCTGCTTCGGTCCCGTACCTTTCGGATAAACGGGACTCTACTGTATTTGCAAAAAAAAAACACTCCTTAGAAGACTGCTTAGGAAGGAGAAGGTTCTTGCACCATCCACCATCCAAAAAGGAATACTCCTACCTCACATTAACTCAAACAACAGCCATTCCTTACCAAGGCATCACATCACAACTCAAATAGTCATACAGAGACGTCTAGGTTTTGCAAGAACCATGGTGCAAACACATTGCAAGCATATGAAGGCTGATTTAAAACTATTTTTTTCAGTAAAAATACAACTTTCTAGTTTACTACTACATTCTCAAATTTAATTTGATTTTTAATTCTCCCACCAGGTAAGAATGTTAGATATTACATCAATTTTTATGCTGAAAAGGATTTCTTATGTCATTTCAATATTTAAGAAAGTCAGAAAATATACTGAAAAATAAAAATAAAATAAAAGCAATAAGTATTCAAGCATAACATTTAATTTGATTGTGCAAAACTAAAAAAAAGCATAAAAACATATAATTTAAGGAAATGAATTTATTAGTTTTAATAAATGCATTTACAGTGGGAAAACTCTGTTGAAATCAGAGGCTAAAAACTATTTTACAAATCTTAAATAGAGCTCCACTGTTTGTTATGTTAATATGTTTATTGTGATTGTTTATATGTATCATATAAATGTTTTGATAAAAATCAATCTTGTAACAAATAATAAATAGCTAAACTTTCATAAAGAAATGCAGCATTCCCTTTAAATTAAAATTTGATTAAAATCTAATATTGGCAAATTTTTAAGTGAATAAAAAGCTTTTGCCTAAACAGGAAATAAGACTAACACATTGTTCAAGAAATTGCAACTTTTATTAACATGAACAGTACCAAGTACTAGCAGAAATCTTGGAAACAACAATACAGCTATTAACTGTCGCAATTGGGCCTTCAAACCAACAACAAAATAGAGTTTTGAGTTGGGTTGGATTGAATTATCCTCGCACAAGAGCTACACAAGGGCAATTGAAGACACGCAAGGGCACAAAGACAAATGTATGCAAGGATTTTTCACCTATCTTACTTAGAGATATTAAAATACTTTACATACTCATATCAACCTTGTAAAGCAAAATGCATATATTTGATGTGTATCAGAACTAAAAAAGGCTACAAACTGGTAACCGTAGATTTTAAAATTCTGCCAAAGAGCAGAAAAGTAAAGGTTACAATATCCTTAGTTTCCAAACACCTCAAATCCAATTAATAACAATTAAACGTTATTTAGTATAAAACTTTAACTAATATTAAACTAACTAATATTAAAAATTAAAATTCAATACATAAATATGTAACATTTTTCTGTTTAAGTTAGACACATACCAGGCAAAACTTTTCCTCGGTAGATGTTTAGTTCTTTTTCATGAAGTATTTCTTCTTTATTGAAACCTTCACAAGAATATTTATTTTGACATGCAGATATCCTACCAAATGCAATAGAAAATAAACGCATAAAAAATGGTGTTATTACGTATTGTATATTTAAAATTAAAATTTCTTAGGCAAATAATCATCAATATGTATTGAATAATGTTGAGTCTCATTCGATTAATTGTATATTATCACCATATTGAGTAATCTCCAAAACATTAAAATATGCAAATTTTTACCTTTTTTTACACATTAAAAAATAAATGTGTAACCCTTGGCTGTTTATACATTTAAAAAAATAAAGCATAATTTATTTAAGACTTATACTCGGTGATTTGTGGTTTTATCAAAGGAAAGAATAATTTTCTATGTTAAAAAAAATTAGTCACAAAAGACAGGAGCTTTTTGGTAACCTGAGCGACTTGAGTTATAGGTTTTATCAAAACTTGTACCTTTTTAAGTGATACTTTGCAATTAATCAGCCATAAACAAATTATAAATTTTCAGCTACTTTTATAGATAAAAAAAATCCTTGATAATATAAAATGGTTAACAACCTAGTTCAATAATTAAAACTTACCAATTGAAATCGTTAGAGAAAGGTTCGGTATTTCCAGCAATAAGTGCTATAGAGTTTTCAACTTTTTTAGCTTCACAAGAAATAAATGTTGCATCATATTGTACTAAAAAGAAATGCAAATACAGATTAAACAGTTGTTGGTTGTCAAAAGTTTAAGAAAGCTTAATTGGCATTGGATGATACAACAGAATAAAATACATAACAATATTAGGTACTTTTCCATTTTGATGATGCAAGCGATAACGTCACCAAAGAAGTATAACCACTGCCAAACGGAATATTTCCCATGATAACCTTTAACTGTGTATAATGTATTTTGTGGCCAAAAAATTCGGTTTGTCACCAAAGACTCGGTTCAGCAAAATAGAAAAATACGAAACATTACATTGAACTTAACTAATTACGTTACAAAAACAAATAAAGCAGTAATTTATCATTTTACATTGTTTGAATTATTAAACAACTGACAATCGTGATTAAATGGTTACATTTTTTAGACACTGATTTTTTTCTTTTAAATATTTAATGTCAAAAATTCATCTCAGAGAAACCAAACCACCCTCTGGATACAAGTGGTTCTAAAGTAAATTGACTGCAAATTTTCTTGTTTTTCGAACAATAGATGAAAAATTTCACACCAAATAAGAGGTTTCACTCAATTTACCAAGGATTAATTAAATATATTTCAATGGTGCTTAAGGTAATATTTTTAATGTTGCTAGCAATTAATAGATGCACATTACCTTAAAAGTAGCACCAACATGTTTTTAAAAAATATACATCTGTATGCTATTTTTACTTACTATTATCCCAAGGTGTTTTGTAAGTTTTATCGGTCTTCAGTATACCAGCGCCATTTTCATTTAATAGAAAAGTACTTTCAGGAATTAGTGTTTCTAACAAACATTCTTCAAAAGTATTAGAAATCTAAATAAAGAAAATACAAATTTTTAGATAAGATTTTATATCTTCATTGGAAGTACAGCTCTAGTATACAGTGAGTAGTAGTGAGAAAATAAGATTGTGAAACAGCAAAAACTTTGGATATGGCAATTATACATTTTCTCAACTTGTGTATTTCTGTCAATCTGCAATCCAAAATTTAAAAGTCATGGCCAAAATGAATTGATTCAAGCCAATGCGCCAAACTGTGTATAAAAAATAAAAAGCTGTCCTAAAATCGTCTTCTGATTTTGGACATTTAAATACACATATTTTAATTTTATGATTTAAGTTAAGAAAATGGGCAGGTTTAACTAAAATGTTAAATTTTTTCACAAGATTACTAAACAGTGCATAATGGTAATTTTATCTTTTGTAATTATAACAACTTACCTATTTCAATATAATTATGTAGTTTAGTTTAATTACTTGATATCAAACAATGTGCAATTTTACCACAATGTATCAAAACAAGTTTGCAATACTTTTTAATTCGATTTGTTTCAAGGCAGGTTTAGTTGGATTTTAAAAATAATAAATTGCAGCTTAGATTCTTGATTTTGTTTTTAAAATATAATTTTAGGTAAATTTAAGTAAAGTTATTAATAAGCAAATTGAAATACATACCTCTTCATAATAGTCAATAGCTAGAAAACTACAGGATTTACAAATAGGAAATTGAGTCATTTTGTACTAACGATCTCTTCGAGAACGAAATGATGAGCACTATTTTAAAATGTCGTAAAATCAAAACATTCAAAATTACTAAAGCTAGAGCAATATTCACGAACATTATTTACCTAAACAATGAAAATATCGTGTAATGAAACCAAAAGCTGAAAATTTTGCAACAAAATTTTAATAAAAAAAGGCATTTAACATGTATAAAATTAAATATGATTCAATGCTACACAGCATTTTTCAAAAAATAATACTTTCTCACTTATTTCTTCAGAATTTTCCTTTCCAAATCAAAATATTATTGAATATCGTCTGCTGGAAAAATTTTGTTGCCAGACACAACTACAAAAAGTAACGAAATAAATAAATTGGATAAATATCTTTGATTGGTTGTTTTCTTTGTAAAAACAATAGTTAACGCAATCGTTCGGGATGTTGCTTTATGGCAGCAAAAACTAAGATTCGATTATGCTATCCCTAAGAAATATTACGAGCCAACAAAAGTTTTGCGTAACGAAAGAGTTAATTTCTAATGTACAAACAATAATTCTAGAATGCCCTGGCTTGTTTCAACACTTTGCCACAAAAAACAAAACAACCAATGGCATCGCAGTTCAGATCACGTGACCTTTTTTTAAAACCAATTAGCTGTTTCAACACTTTTTGAAAGAAAACGAAACAACCAAGAAAATCGCAGTTTGGAGAATTTGACGTCAAAATAAATATTCCCATTGAAAAAAATCGGTTTTTTCAGGTGACGTCAATTTCCAGCTTTCACAAAATAGCTTCTTTCTATCGGAACTCCGATTGGTGTTCTTTTTCATATAAGATTCAATTTTTCTTTTTATGCTTGGGCGCGTCAAAATTGGTAGCGAGAGTCGCCTAGATGGTGCCACAAAAAAAATGACTATCAATTTTGGGGAATATGCCGAGTCTGCAAAAGGCTTGACCGCCAATATTGCAGCCCCATTAGTGGAGGAAAAAATTATAGAAAATATCAAAAAGTTAATTTGGTTTTCAGGGTCATGTCCCTTTCAACACCCAAAACCAAAAGTATCCTTATTTTTTATACTGAAAAACACTGACATATATAACATTGATATATATATATATATATATATATATATATATATATTATATATATATATATATATATATATATATATATATATATATATATATATATTATATATATATATATATATATATATATATATATATATATATATATATATATATATATATATATATATATATATATATATATATATATATATATATATATATATATATATATATATATATATATATATATATATATATATATATATATATATATATATATATATATATATATATATATATATATATATATATATATATATATATATATATATATATATATATATCAATGGATAAGGATAAACAAATATAACAAAGGACAAACAAAAATAAGGATACTTTTGGTTTTGGGTGTTGAAAGGGACATGACCCTGAAAACCAAATTAACTTTTTGATATTTTCTATAATTTTTTCCTCCACTAATGGGGCTGCACAAACATGACAATGTTATCGGTTCTTGAGCGAGGGAATCACCCTGAAATATTAATTATTATTATCGATGTAGTTAGTTAATGTAATTAATTTATGTAATTATTTTTTCCAATTTTATCCTTTTATTTGTTTTAACCATAAAAATGGCCATAATATCGGTCCAAAGGTGTGGGGAGTTGACCTTCAAATCCTACTTAAATAATTTATGTAATCTATATAATTTTCGTTTACGTAAATGATTATTACAAAGTCGGCTCTAAAACTATTAAATTCTTTAAGAACCGGTTTCGTATTTTTGCAAAAGTAGTTTTTTAGCGTTCGAGTAGGATGTAATAAATTTTATATATACATATAAATATTTATTTTTTTTACATTAAAAAAACTGGCTATTTTATTCTCCTGTCAAATTATTTGTACAGAATTCAATTTGGGTTTAGTAGCATTCTATGATGGTAATCCACAAAAATGAAAAGATAAAACCACGTTCGGAAAGTAGGGTGGTCGGAGATTTACCGAGGACTTCTGAGGAGGCCTCCAATGGGCGACCAAACAACTAAAACCACAATTTAAATCCAAGTTTCCACGATTATTCGTTTTTCATCGCCATTGACACAGCGCCATTGACAATTTATCGTCACTATTGTCCAATAATCTAACCAATTTTAACGGACATTTAATCTCCCTCCCCTTCTGAGACATGGGGGTGCCCTTGGTATACAATAGTTATTTAATTACCTTAAGGGGAGTCGGATGGGTGTTTGGGTCAAAAATGTCGGTGTTCTGTTTTTCTTTTATTATACATATCTTTAGCTATAATTTAAGACCAAGATTATCGATTTCTGTTTAGTGGTTCTCTTTTTATAAGTATTTTTTTAAACTTTACATTTCTTTTGCGTTTCCTGAAATATATAAGGTTTTTCAACAGTTAGGAACATTTTTCTCGGAAACCATGAAAGATATCAACATATTTTGTTTTATTATTTCTTCCCTGTCAATAGCTCTTTGATTTAAACTAAGGAATTTTAAATATCTCTGCTCAAAAAAAATTATATAACTTTAAATCTGATTTTATTGTTTTTAATACGTATTTTCTTAAAAAATCACTGTAAAAGTATTTTTCTATACTTTAAAATATCCTCAGTTTAAATCAAAGAGCTATATGTAAAGAACAAAATATAAAAAAGTTAATGTTTCCTCTCAAGATGTGAAACATGCCCCTATTGTGTATTAAAAAAATAAAAAGTTTTTTTATATCAAATTTCCAATATTGCCAAAAAGTTTTCCTATGTCATTATTAGTATGCGTGCAAAATTTAATGAATCTCAGTAAACATCTTCAGTTGCATCTTTTTGTAAGATTCGTTGATTTATCGTTGTTTCAGAGTTTGTAAAAAATAATAGCTTGGATTAATTAGTTCCCATAATATTATTAGCATGTATACCATATTTGTTGATATCTTCAGTTAACCAGAAATCCGCAAATTTTGCAAAATAAACGGCCTCACCTGCAAGTGAAGACAATGAATTTTTTATGTTGATTCATTTAATTAACTTAATAAATTGCCCCTACCTTAAAGATGAAGATAAATATTTAATTGCTCTTTTGTGTCAAAAACATTCAGAAACTCTATTAAAATCCTTCAAATTTACACTATTTTTTTAAGTCGAGCAACATTCGAATAAAACTGGCATTTTCCCATGGTACAAAGGACTTGGCTTTTGCAACCGGCTTATAGATTTCCTTTTCTATAAGCTTTCCTTTGAGTAATTAAAATTTAAGAATCTTACTTAAATAGAACGTTTATTTCTCTTAATAGCTTTCAACATCTAAAAAACTTGTTGAGAAGTCAAATATAACGTTATATAAAATTTGAAATTAAAAAATTCATATTTAAATAAATTTACAAATATTCATTAAGAATCTAATTACATAATCAATTAATTTAAAATAATTAAAACAATGATACATCAATTTGATAAGTCATTGTAATTTTTAAGATTTGTATTTTCTATTTAAGATATCTATATTACATAGTAATCCAACTTAAATTTAAAATAATTAAAACAATGATACATCAATTTGATAAATCATTGTAATTTTTAAGAAATGAATATGGACTTGTAATTAATGGCATAAACATAATTTGCAAACAAGTTCCCTTTATTCTTTCTCCCCCTCCTTCGTTTTTTAACGGTCCTTCTTTTTTGTAATGAAGATCAATTTGTAATGAAGGTGATTTTGTAATGAAAGTAATTGTCTCGCTGTAATTTATCACTTTTAATTACCTATTTTCAATTTTTAGGACAGCCTATTATAGATCGAATTTACAGTTTTACATCTTTTTAATCTATTCAAATACCTTTTTCGATACTTCCGGACACTTTTTAAAAGACGTCTTGAATCAAGTCACGCTCAAGAAATCCTGAAAAACGATATTTTATTCGCTCACGGCATCAAACCGTGTAGAAGTGTGAAAGTTCAAAACAACTCTCATTGTCGTTTTATATAAATAGCTCAACCGATCAGAAGTAACGAATATTTAATGAGAGGTCAGTTGTGGGTGCATTTCCAAGCATTTATTATTTTTATCCACTGTCGGAAGATATATTTATTTTTTCAAATTATTCTGACTCGTAGGTCTGTAATGATTTTAAAATAAAAAGATGAAAGTTGATTTTGAAAATGTGTTTGCTAAGATGTTAGGAAATGCGTCGTATCCGGTATCAGAGGTACTCTTGTTTTCATATAGACATTGTTTTCATAGTCTACGTATATGGAGTTCATTTGATAGTGAACTATGCCACCAGCTATACATTAAGTTTAAATCACAATTTTTCATATAAATGCTAATGTAATAAACTACAAAAGTGACCCTCTTGTTTATTTTAAAATATCTATTAGTTTTAGAGATTTACGAGTTTCATAATTATGATATTCAACCCATTTTATTTCTGTTAAGAGGATGGGAGGATTGTTATTTGTATTCAGAATACGTGTTTTGTTTTAATTAACTACCGTATTTGGAACATCTCATAGTTTGTTTAGCTTTTGTTTTTTGAAATGGGCAAAGCTATGTGCTTATCAAACTCGAAATTTTTGTAATGCTTGCGTTTTATGAAATATTTAAAATTAATATGAAACCTGATTAGTATTGTTCTTTGATGTAAGAATGGAGAACGATGTACAATGCTGATTCAAATAAAATAAAAATTGTAAACTTAATATCATCTCAATCTAAAATCTAACTATTAAGTGCATAAATTTATTCACCTTTTTTGAAGTGGAAAAAATAATTTTTTTTTCTTTTAACTTCAATACTTCATATTTTTTTGCAAACATCGAGTTTCACTACGTAATTAAATTCTATGAGAAAATGCGTTATATTCTTTTGCATCAACACATAAAAATAGATTTTAAGAAATTGTGTCGTCTTTGATTTGTAAAATGTCTTCATACGAATTATGTTCGATAAAATCTTAACCCAAATTCCCTCTGAATTATTAAATATTTTTAATGCAAGGTAACAATCTCCCCACAATATGTTTTTTTATGTATAATTTTTACATGACTTCTAAGGTGCAATATAGGATTCTCCGACCTTGTTTATTTATCATCCCTTTTCACCAAACTACTTTCGATTTCTCAACGCTCCATTAGAACCTTTAATTTTAAAGAATGAAAACTAGAAAAAGAACTATGTTTCTTTTGTTCGTTACTTTCTCCGAAATAATGTGAAGATGTGGGTCACTTTTCGGGCGTCCAAATCGAGACTCCTAGCCTTGACTTTTTTTTCCCATAACGAGAGCGTATAAACCACTCGGATGATGTTTATCGGAAGGGAACCAAGTATTAACACTTTCATTTTTTTAATCAGCAGTCCATGCCCACTCATCCGAAATATTAATTGCAAAAAAACCCTTATGTGATTAACGATGTTTATTGGCTTTGACTCATTTTCCTAGTAGTTATAACCTTGCACTTACATGAGACCTTGTAGTTATAGAGTCTAACTTTTATGCAGTCAACGCTTGACTGCATAAAAGTTATTACCTCAGGGAATGCGACAGGAACCACTTAGGCTTTTCTCAATATAGTACTTTTATGCAGTGTTCAGCTGCTTGGAAGTTTCTCACTAGAAAAGATGATGAGAACTTCCAATGACACCAAATTCTAAAGAAGAATTAAAAAAAAATATAAAAATTTTTTTTCGATTATAAATACTATAAACGCAGAATTCAATCATTAAGCCAAAGACACATAATAGCCGCGATTCTACCCCTACACCCTAACTTAAATATCAAAAAGGAACTTACTGTTGTATACCCAAAAACGTATTTATAGTGTAAATTCGTTTTACTATCAAAATATTATAGTTATAAAAAGTTGCTAAAATATATTCATATATTTACAAAACTTTTTTTTCTTTATGTGTATCAAATAAGTTGAATTATACTTTAAAGTTTAATTTGATTTTATTTTTAAGGGGGACCAGATCCCACAAAATTTTCAAAAATGGCATTTCAATGATTTTTAGTGTTTCTTAAACTATGCAATCTTAGCTTTACAACGATATCTTAAAATATAAGTTTCAAGTGTTAGAAGTATTTTTAATATTTTTTTTAAAATGTTGTTTAGGTAAAATCCCCTTATGTTTCATAGGTAAGAAATCACTATTGGTTACTTTAAACGCTTATATCTCAAAACTTACTTTTTCAATTTTCGTGTACCTTTTTCTTAGAATCTACTATAAGTATCAACCTGAATTTTTTTATACGTATTTAATAAGCTGGTTTCTAAAATTCGCTGGAGGGATTTGAGCATAATTTTTTTTTTTTGCTTTTTAATATTATTGATATTTTTTAGGTCAAAAATTTAATTTAAAAACTAAACTAAATTTTTTAAATATGCCTCCAGTAATGTATAGTTGAACATCCATTTAATAACTAGTAAACATTTCATTAAAATGTATCAAATAGATTCTGAGAAAAAGGTACATAAAAAAGGCCATTTTAACATGGGCTTCAATGGAGGGCTCCGGTCCATTAATTCGTCATTTTGACTATTTTTAAAGTTTGGTGACAAGCATAGGTAACAATAATGCAGATAAAAAATATTTGCATTTTAAACGGTAGTAAATCTAGAGATTAAAGTTAAGAAAATAATTTTCAGTTTATTTAAATAGAACCATAATGCATAATATGTGGCACCAATTACTCAAATTTTAAACTTCGTATTTCGGTTCTTTTCGGATAAACATCTACCATTGATACTATTTCTCTCTTCACATCGCTTTTGGACATCGCTCTATAACGAAGCTCTATACAAAAGGCTCCAACCATCACACTGTGTACAATTAAAGGGCAGACTTAGATTAGGTAGGAGGATTAAAAAATGCTTCAGATACAAGTTTGCTTTGTCCACCTCTTTGTTACGCAAATATTTCGTAACGGTCGCTCTTTCGGGAGTTCAATTTTGTTTGGAGTTGAAGAACACGATTCCCGCTTTTGAAAAGAAAGTAGACGAGTGTCTTTTCTAGTTTATTTTTCAGTTTGTGTAATTTTCAGTTAATGATATGGCTGTTGGTGATTCAAATTTTGATTTTGAATGGAACTCGAAATTTCTATTAGAAATAAACAATGAAAACCTTTTAATGGAATGATACGCATTTTTATAGGTTACCAAAACGAGATTTCAGCATTCACTGCAACATTTTTTATGTTTCACAATTTCTAAACAGTCAAAAAAAACTTTAACGTAGAGTAGTTTCACAAGCTTTTTTATATTATCGACGCTTTTAATGAATGTAGACTTATTATTGGCACGTGATGCAAGAATCTTACAAATACAGTTTTCAAAATAATCATCATTTTAAAATATACAGGCAAAGGCTTTAAAAAATCTCTCAGGGCTCTAATCAGTAAGTGAAGGTGCATAAGACAACCGTGATGCACAAATTTCTGTCTCTTTTTTGACGTTTTAGCTTCCACACTACGTTTATAACGTAGTGGAAGGTATTATAATCGTTCAGTACGTCCGCCTGTCCGTCACACATTTTCATAGCCAAAACTACCAATGCTACAGGCAAGGTGATACAGGTGATACGTCAAAAAATTCAGCGCATCGAAATTAGAAGACATTGAAAATTTCAGAAAAAAATTCGAATTCGAAGTACTTTAATTATTTAAAAAACTGCAAAACTTAATGCTTATTTAAAAAGCAAACGAAGCCATTTTTATTAGAATTAAATCACTATTGCCATTCGCAACAATCACTCGAGGAACTTTAATTCTTTTAAATAATAAATAAAAAGAAATTTATTTTTGCGACATCAATCAGTTAGAAATGACGTCAAATATATTTCACTAAGATATTCTTTGTTTGTTTGTTGATATAAAAATTAAATTAATTGAAATAATTATTGAATTTTCGAAATTAAATAAATGAAACTAGCCAAATTTAGCGTGTAAATGTTTATAATTGAATTAATGTTGTGTTTGGCGACTTTTTTCCTGTTAAACACAAATGTTGTGTGGAAGCGGTCTGTGTGACAGATTCTGTTACAAACTTACTTGTCATTATTATATAAAGAGTCTAGTTGCAAAAATAACATTCTTCAAAGTATAATAAGATAGAGGGTCCGGTCAATTCATTGGCGACATTTGATGAACGTAAATTCAATTAGACGACGACACGAAGTCAATAATGAACAGCCCGGACCATATATCTTAGTTATACTTTTTAGAATGTTAGTTTTGCAACTTGATCCTTCATTTGTTCTCTATGTATAAAATGTATTATAGTAGTATAAATAGATTTTTTACATAAAAAATTGACACATTCTAAATTATCTTAACACCTACAAATACTTTTGGGGGGTTCCAAAAGTCCACAAATAAATGAAGTACAGGGCAATAGGTTGAGAAGTTAAAATATTGTCCAAAAATAAAAAAAAGTTCATTTCGAAACTAGTTGCTTAGGTTTCCCCTTATTTTAAAAATAAAAATCTTTTTTATGTCGAGATTTAAAAGTGATTAACTTGAGATGAATGTTTTTACGAATTAAAATACTAATTTATTCTAGAACTCATTACATCAACAGAACTTTCAATTAAAAAGGCAATCACAAAGGAACCTTCTAAAGTGCCGAGCAGCATTTCAAATACAAAAACGCCATCACACTATTTTCACTTCATAAATCTTGGGTGCCAAGTGCATTAATCTTTTAACACCTGGCAACAATTTGCTACATTGATGTTCCACTTGCAACACAATTTTGAAACTAATGGTCAAATGAATAATCTACATTTATTCCTTTCGCACTTTTAACTCCACCTTTTTCAATACGACAACAATCCCAAAGAAAGATCTTCTTTAAATTAACCATTAACCCAGCAATCACAGTCTTATGGGGCATTTATCACTTTTATAGCCATTCCGTGTGAAATGCATAAGAGTTCGAAATGCATAAGAGTCGTTTTGACAAAAATGTAAGTTGGAACAAACATTATGGTTTAATAAAAAAGATTAAAAACATAAGAATCAATTGGCGAGACCAGGGCTAGTTTTCCAGTGGGGTCAGTTTTTTTTTTATATCTCTCCTTATATGGGAAATGAGCCGTTACAGGGCGCAAACTGGCCGCTGGTTTATGAACCAACACGTTTTATTTAATCCACAAGAAGCTTTGTCCAGTTGGTGTACTGTTATCGCTAGAGCTGTTTTTGTGATTTTAGCTTCCAGACTACGTTTATAACGTAAAAAGTAATATAATCGTTCAGTCCGTCTGTCTGTCACCCACTTACCAAGAAAGAACTACAAGTGCATGGGATACGTAATTTTGAAGCAAAAAATCAGATTAGGCTACATTCCAAATTTCATTAAAAAATTTAAATTAGAAGTTTATTTAAAATTTAAATAACTAAAAATTTAAACTAAATTGAAATAACATGCAAATTCCATTTTTATTCAATACTAGCAAATAAATACCCGTACTTCGCACAGACTAAAAAAAGGTTTTAATTGATCCAAGTATATGGACAATTTAGTCCATTATAGGCTAATTAACTTAAGTGTTATTATTCCCGCTCGTTATAAAGTATAAAATACTGTTACTTATATTACCTTAAAAATCCAAAATAAAAAAAATACGCTATAAATGCACTCGTAAATGTAATCGAAATTTTCCTCATGAACATATAAAACCTTTTAGCTCATTTGGCGCGTTTTTGGAAAGAATTTGGCGAGAAAAGAGATATAGCTACAAACACTCTTATTATACAGCTCTACCGCAATGGCCTTCGAAAAAAAATCAGCTTATAAATTTTTAAAAAAAATTCTTATTTGGCGGGTTTATGAAAGAATTTGGCGAGTTTGGCAAAATATTTGGCGAAAAAGTGAAAACAAAACCCTAATATGTAGCTCTAGTACGATGGCCTTGAACGCGTTTTTGGAAAGTATTTGGTGAGAAAAAATATATAGCTACAAACACTCTTATTATACAGCTCTACCATAATGTCCTTCAAACAACAAACCAGCTTATAAATTAAAAAAAAAATATTATTTGGCGCGTTTAAGTAAGAATTTGGCGAGTTTGGCAACGTATTTGGCGAAAAAATGAAAACAAAACCCTAATATGTAGCTCTAGTACGATGGCCTTGAACAACCATCATAGTTATAATTCACGGAAGTAGCTTAAATATGCACCTTTTTGCAATCAACAGAACCATCAATGAAGAAATCCATCACCTAAACCCACAATAAAATCCTAGAATGGAGACTGAACGGAATTACGTCACTTGACACGTGTCAATTAATTTTCAAATAATGAATTTAGTTTCTGAAGGTAATGGCAGCAGAATAAAATAAACATTTTCAATTTTAAATATTTTCGTTAAAAGTTTTATTTAATTTTTTCGGCCCGTCCGTGGCCGAGTGGTTAGGGCATCAGCCTAGAGATTCAACCTTCTCAGGAGTGCGGGGGTGCGAATCCCACCTACTGCCAGTCATCCTATAAATCGGATCCGTGCTGGAAATAGTAGAAAAATCCTCATCACGGATGGGCCCGAGTACACAGGGGCAAACGTGCTCGTTAAATCTGTGGAGTCCAAAGTCCCGATGGCGTTAGCGTACGATGTCGCTCGAAGTTCCGTAGGGTGCCCGATCAGGTGTCGACCTCGTCACTTGACCAGGGTTCTAAATTACGATGCGTTATTGGCTGTGTTAAAGCTCCTGAAGGAGGCTAGAAATAGGTAGCCGGAAACGATTACCTTACCTTACCTTAATTTTTTCAGCAGATGGCATCAGGAAAATAAAAAAAAATGATCGGATTTGAGCGAAAGTGGTGTATTTTTTTCAGAATGTTCGAATTTTCTCTAAAAATAGAAAATTTTGAGCTCTGAAAGTTCAAAATCTGTAACTTAAGTATGAACTACACATTTGTGCCAAGTTACGAGTCAAACAAATGTCTTGTTTATCTTATATATAAATTAAAGTCCCATTTTTTTGTTGTGACGGCATCGCGCCTGAACGGCTGGACCGATTTCACTAATTATTTGTTGTTATTGTCAGGAGACAGTCATATTGTCAGGAGACGTTGTGTTTGTTATTGTCAGGAGAAGGTTCTTAATGAATTAGTTATTCGAAATTAGAACCCAAACGAGTGTAGGAGTGCAAAACGTAAGCTGATTTCTCCATAGGAATAGCATTGTAAGATTAGAATTTATACTTTTTATTTCAATTAAAAAGTAATTTCAGCACGTTCAACGCGAACGAAAATTAAGTATAAGCACGTCAGAGCACGTGAGTTTAATTTGTAAGATTTTTATTTAAATATCCTTATTTTATTTATTGAATTGAAATCTTTTGATTTTTTTTGTTTCCGAATTTAATTTAATTGATGTTTATAAATGGTAAGAAGTGAAGATATTGCTACAATGTATCATGGCAGTAAAGGCGATTACTATTCCAGATCTGATGAATACTTCTAAGAAATGTTAATTTCCTCTACGTATAGCGTAGAAATTTATGTTTATAAAACTGTCAATTTGGTATAGCTATGATATGGCCAATTGAATGTTGGCATTGGTGGCTTTTGGCGAAGTTAAAAATTTAGCGTAGGGTAGCTATTCCAATCCAGTTGTATGGGTTAGGGTTAGTTTGAATTATCGTCGCACTAGAGCTATACAAGAAGGATATTGGCCACGGGCGTCTTTATTTAGAACCACAGTCATGTGACTAGCCAATACCTGATAAGGCACCCAATGGAACTCTTACATCGTGCGCAGCGTCGGGAATTTGAAAAATATTTAACGTGCACTCCCACCACATGGGGTATTATTCTTTGGACATTTTTGGCTGCATTTGCCAAGGATCGATGGATTTTTCGATCAACCTTCAATTACAATTCAATATTCATAGTAAAGACAAGAAAACGTCTGTCGTGTCAGCTAGTGAGTCTATAAGAGACATACCCACACACACACACACAAAACTTCATTTTTATTACTATAGATTTTCACTGTTGCCATCCACAAGTCCCACTGACAAGTGGGATACGTCATTTTGAAGCAAAAAATCAGATTAGGCTACATTCTAAATTTCATTAAAAAAATTAAATCATAAGTTTATTTAAAATTTAAATAACTAAAAATTTAATCTACATTGAAATAACATGCAGATTCCATTTTTATTCGATACTAGCAAATTTATACACGTTCTTCGCACGGATTAAAAATTATCAAATCGTTCCAAATATGTGTAAAATATAACCTGTTATAGGATGATAAACTTATGTCATTGTTCCCGCTCGTTATAAAGTATAAAATCCAGTTTCATTGCCTTAAAACTCTGAAATGAAAAATACGCTTTAAAATGCACTCATAAATGTCATCACAATTCCCTCATAAATACATAAAACCTTTTAGCTCATTTGGCGCGTTTTGGGAAATAATTTAGCGAGAAAATAGAAATAGCTACAAACACACCCATTATACAGCTCTAACACAATGACCTTCGAACAACCGACCAGCTTATAAATTATTTATAAAAGAAATTGCCCATTTGGCGAGTTTTAGTTAATAATTTGGCGAGTTTGGCAACGTATTTGGCGAAATAATAAAGACGTAAAACACTTATATGCAGCTCTAGTGCGATGGCCTTTATTAACCATCATCGTTCAGTAATAGCTTAACTATACATTTCTTGCTTTAATATGCATACATACAGTCAACAGAAAAATCAATGAAAAAATCCTCAAATAAACCCACAATAAAATCCGGGAATGGAGACTGGCGGAATTACGTCACTTGAAACATGTCAATTATTTTTCAAATATTGAATTTAGTTTCTGAAGGTAATGGCAAAAGAATAAAATTCAGAAAATTCGAATTTTCTCTAAAAATAGAACATTTTGAAACCTGAAAGTTCAAAAATCATAATCGTATGAACTACGCATTTGTAACAAGTTACGAGTCAAACAAATGTCTAGTTTATGAATCTATAAGACACACATACATATATACAAAACTCATTTTTATTAGCCTACTTTTCTTTTTTTTAATTCGAAAGAATTAAAAAAAATGAAAAAGTAGGTATTGACATGCGGTCGATGTCCGTCCGTATACCCCTTCCAAAATCGGTTCTATCATTCGGATCTTAAAAATTCTTTTTTTGTTAGAAAGCTATGACCTCAGAGACACAACTTTCATACTTTTTGTCCGCCTGTCTGTACGTCCGGACGGACATAAATCTACTATCTGTCGGCGAATTTCCCATTGAATTAACATTGAAATTCAATTTTGAGTCATTTAAATCACTGTTGCCAAATCAACAATGGCATGAGAAACTTTATTTATTTAAACATATTTGAAGCAAAATAATATTTTCATGAATCAGTTTGGAATGACGTCATAAAATGTAGCACAATTTGATTCTTGATTATTCATTATTTATCTACCAAGAAAGCGGCAAGGCATACTTTTGCATGCGATTATGCTTAGTTTTAATTTACATTTCTTATTTTTTTAATGCAGTTCGGAGTAGTTTCATTACTTTTGTTTTGATAAATATTTAATTATTCTTCGAACTACAAATAAATCACGAGCAGATGATAAAAATATTTTAATTAATTTGCGAAAGAATATTAAGGAAAATAGTTGATTTTGGCTTTTAGAAGTTTAAATTATAGCTGGGTGCTGTTTTCGATTTTTTTTCTAATGTGTATAAATCTAGTGTAGAAACGGCTGTTGATGATATTTACTTTAGAAACTAGTTTTTTTTTTCCCGATTATAACTTCAGTAAGTATATAAGTAACAGGAAAGTAGGCTATTTTAGTTCTTTTATGAACTTCTTGTTTGCATACAATTCTGCTTAGTTTTAATTTACATTTATTTTTTTAATGCAGTTTGGAGTAGTCTCATTATTTTTGTTATTAATAAATATTTAATTATTCTACGAACTACAAATAAATCGAACAGACGATAAATAATATTAAGTTATTTGTGAAAGAATATTAAGGAAAATAGTTGTTTTTGGCTTTTAGAAGTTTCAATTATAGCTGGATGCTGTGTTTAGCGATCTTTTTTCTGATGTGTGTAAATCTAGTGTAGAAACGATTGTTGATGATATTTACTGTTATGAACCTAGTTGTTTCCCAATTAGAATTTCAGTAAGTATTTGAGTAACAGGAAAGTAGGCTATTTTAGTTCTTTAAGAACTTCTTGTTATTATAGATATCATAGTTAAAGTATTAGTTTGGCTGATCACAGTGACCTCCAATGCTAACGACGGGATGCGCATGGAGGCCTTTTAAGAGGTTAAAATTGCCAGTGTTGCTGCCACTTTAAGGAGAAAAATACTACGAAAAAATACCATTTAATTCTAAAATTACAAAAAAAATACTAGACAAGGATTTAAAGTCACTAAAAAGATTCCAAAATGCAGCTAGTATTTTTATGATAATTTTTTGTAATTTTAGAATTAAATGGTATTTTTTCGTAGTATTTTTCTCCTTAAAGTGGCAGCAACACTGGCCATTTTGCCCTCTTAAAATTCCTCCATGCGCGTCCCGTCGTTAGCATTGGAGGTCACGTGATCTACCAATCTAATACTTTAACTATGATATCTATGGATATAATTCCGTTTGGATTGTTGTAATATCACAATAGAGTTCTTTTGATGGTTCATTATATATGTATGAAGAAAGATGCATAGAGTATTCTAACTTAGCATAAAAAAAATATGCAAACTTTCGCTTTTATTTTTAAAGCATCAATTGTACTAATTATATATTTTTTGAATTGTAAATTAATTTAACAAACTATAAATAAGAGAATTTTCGAAAGAAATGTAAATGGGAAATTGTGGCGACACAAAAATATTTATTAAAAAAGATTGCATCATTATTCTTCGAACTTCAAACAAATTTAGCAAACGATAAAGTCTAATTATTAAATCTGAGAAAGAAGATTAATAAAAATAGTTAATTTTGGCTTTTAAAAGTTTGAATTACAAATAGCTAAAGGCCCTGTTTGTTATTAGAATTAAATCACCATTACCATTCGCAACAATCGCCCGAGAAACTTAATTCTTTTAGACAATAAATTAAAATAAATTTATTTTTGCGACATCGATCAGTTTGAAATGACGTCAAATATATTTCACTACGAGATTCTTTGTATGTTGATATGAAATATTTTCATTCTATTTAAAATCGAAGAATATTACATATTTATTCTTTGAAATATAAATTAATTTTTCAAACGATAAGTAATAATTATTGAATTTTTGAAATAAAATAAATAAAACTAGCCAAATTTAGAATGTAAAGGTTTAATATAGAATTAATGCTGTGTTTGGCGCCTTTTTACCTGTTTAACACAACTTTTGTGTGGAAGTGGGTTAAGTGACAGATTATGTTACAAACCTACTTGTTTTCAACGTTGAGTAACTTAACTACATATTTGATTTCAAAATAATTCACACCTCTTCCCGTCAAGGTACTATTAAAGTCAAAATATGATGTCGGGGCAGGTTTTGAAAAAAAAAATTGGGCCAAGATTTCCGGCAATGACTTGTAGATAAACGTGCTCTAACTTTTATAAAGTAAGATTAATATAATCCGAAAATGTAATTATTTTCAATAAATATATGACCAAGTAATGTAACCATACATTAAGTTTCTAAACTTTAAAAAAAGGTTTTCTTCTAGTTAAAAAAAATATTGTCTACATAGTAATAAAAAGAAATCTGACAGAACTTGTACCATTCTGAAGCAATACGTCGCTTTATAAGGAATGGTTGTAGAAGCAGAGTAGTATCAAGAACTTATATAAATATTCTTAACAGATTCTGAACTTTATTTCACAGTAAAATGTTAATTTGTCATGTTGCATCCTAAGTTTTGGAGTCAATAGGTTAGCACAAGAGGGGTAAGCCATCCCACCAAACTTTAGTACAAGTGATAACTCCGATTTTTTATTTTTTGCAATCTTAAGTCATACTTTAGACAAGGTCTAGAAATGTACAACACAAAACTCTAGTTACACAAAAGAGGACGTTACACAATTTTCTTGACTTCAAAGTGATACAAATGACAAGGATCTTTATTAAATATCAGTTAAAAATTAATTTGCGGTATAATAAAGTGTATTTTATTTTTTAGAATTTTAGCTATATTCTGGGTTACACTTTTTTAATATTTTAGTTTACAATAAAATGTACATAACAATAAGAATATGTTTAAAAGCGTGTAAATCTTGTTAAGAATTGTTTTAAAATTTGTACCATCCACTTTTGGTAGTTTGGGAAAATGTATCCTGCATACGGGGCAGTACCAAAAAATTCGACTAGACACGGTTTACAAATTTATTGCAAGGTTAACATAAAAATCGAATAAAATGTGTATGCAAAGAAAAATTCAAAACTCTCGACTCAGTGAAAGATCAGTAGATACATCAGCTGAGTTATCTTCAGAGATAACTAGTCAGGGATATCAGTCAGGGATAACTAAATAGCATTCAGAAAGCGAGCAAGCTTCACTCTACCTGAAAGAATAATAGCCAAATGCCAATCAAATTGACTCGGTTGCTTGGTAATTTGAAACTTACCAAAATATTTTGATGATTCGGACGTTACATAGTTACATGACTCAGATACAGAAAAAATTGAGATCAAGGTGGAAAAGTAATACAAATCCATTTTAAAACAACGTCTCATGGTCTAAAGCGATTGCGTAATAATTATATACTGTATATTTGTTTAATTATATGTATGTTTAGTAACAGGGAAAAAACGGCTTAATTTATAAAAGATATTACCATTTTCATATACAAAAACAAGGATGTTTCAATTGTTTTATTTTCGTAGTTTTCGAATAAAACAATTGTAATCGTAATTTCAATTTTAGTTTTAGTATAATATTCGAATTTGTTGTAATTGTTTTAGTGGGGTTTCTACCATTATAGCTTGAATATTTGTTAACTAATTTAAATTATCTTCGTCAATTGATAAGGACTTGCTTCGTGGCACACACTCTTTTAAGGTTGTGTAGAATTGCTAGTAAGAGCCATTCTGGGCATACACATTTTGCTGGATGGGCCTTCTGTAGAATATCGCTTTAAGGTTTCTACTTTTGACATAAATTCACTAACGTTTCCAATTTCTACTGTAGACACTTCCTTGGAATCACGTGATTTTTTTGCCTTACACAAATTGTCTTTTAACTGTCCTTTTGATGAATTTTTTTATCGACATACCAATGATCAGTGTTCTTGATAAAAAAATTTAAAGTTGGCTTTTATGCTATGTGGAATAGGGCCTAAAGGTTTTTTTTAGGTTAAATTAAGTCAAGGCTTTTTGATAGAGTGGCCCTGATAGCTCTCAGTTGCAAACTCAAAATATTTGTTAAGTGTTAGTTATAATTTTGTCATTCCTAGAACAAGAGTTCGCGGTTGGATTCATTGCTATTCATCTGACATAGAGGAGAGTTCAGAGTTCGAGCAAACAAAAGAATGGTTTAGGCCGATATCCCGCGGTTCGAAAAATAGCCGGAATGGATCTCCACTCTAGATATTAATTCATTGGAATTTGAATAAGATTAGTTTTCTTCCGCTCACGTGTTTCATATCAATTAGGTAACAAAACTAGTTGAACCTAGGGGCAAATCGATTTAATTTATTTTGAATTTATAAATACACGAGACAGGGTTAAACGAGAGACATGCAGATATTTTGTGATATTTGAACTCTATAAGGAAAATATAACCATATAAGACATGAAATATTTATTTTAGTGGCTGGTATATAAGTGTGGTACTAGGGTTGGTATTTTTTACGTTATCAGATTTTTTCGAAAACCACATTTAGTATTTGTGTCAAAACTTATCAGATAGGATTTTTTACTATTCTATAATTCTATATATTTTTTCCTAATATAAATATACCTGTTTATAAATTATTTATAAAAGAAATTGCCTATTTGGCGAGTTTTAGTTAATAATTTGGCGAGTTTGGCAACGTATTTGGCGAAAAAATAAAGACATAAATTACTAATAGCTCTAGTGCGATGGCCTTTATTAACCATCATAGTTCAGTAATAGCTTAACTATACATGTATTGCTTAAATATGCATACATGCAGTCAACAGAAAAATCAATGAAAAATCATCAAATAAACCCACAATAAAATCCGGGAATGAAGACTGGCGGAATTACGTCACTTGACACGTGTCCATTATTTTTCAAATAATGAAATTAGTTTCTGAAAGTAATGGCAAAAGAATAAAATAAACATTTCGAATTTTAAATTTTTTCGTTAATAGTTTTATTTAATTTTTTCAGCCGATGGAAAGAGACAAAAATGATCGGATTTGAGCGAAAGTGGTGTATTTTTTCAGAAAATTCGAATTTTCTCTAAAAATGGAACAAATATGAAAAAACTAAGCATCAGGTGCACACGTTGGTATTAAAGGGAATCTATCTTAAAAATTTCGAATTTCTGAGGGCAGTATAAGTAGGTATTTTACGATCCGAAGACAAACAGACACACACATACAAACTCTTTCTTTTATTATTATAGATATATCTTTTACTCATATGAATCTATATTATTTCCCAAAAACTATACACATTCCTATGCACACCGTATACAAAGCAATCCTTCGTATGCAGTCGTATAACAATGTAAGGTTAAATGAAAATTAGTAAACTGCTCATTTTAAGTATTTAACTTGTTAAATAAACAATTTTTTAAGACATTAAACAATTTTAAAACGCAAAAAAATATTTCCTGTACTTAATACTAAAAGATCACTTAAAAAATAACAGTTTTCTTCAAATAAATACCTATTAATTAGAGGTTTTCAAGTTTTACTTAGTATAAACAATTCTAATTGCAATGTTTTACATATTTTTTTTAACGTTTTATTAAAAAAAAATTAAGTTATCAATTCTACTGCTAATTGTGACATTTACACGAAATTAAACATTTATGCTTTTATACTTAAAAGTCCAATAACGATAAAATATGGTGGACCGTTAAGACTTTGTAATTGGCAGGTGAATATGAAACATAAAATAAGTTTTACAGCTAATACACACATTTCACTTATACAAATGTTGTTTTATAAGAATAGTTCATTTTCTTATAATATGAAATTTCTTCCGACTTTTAAAAATCGATTAAGACTATCTATATAAGTGGACTCTCTCTTTCTTTGAGATAATATTGATTTAAATTACACCCTTAACCATTGAGAGTTCTTTTCCCACAAGAACAAGCGTCACTTATACCGCCTTACAATTACTACCCTCAAACGTGATAAACGTCTCCCCACACACGAAATCAGTCTCAGCCGTTTCCTTATTTCCAAGGGTCTCCAAACTACCAAACTACGATTCTCGACTATTCTTTTATGTGTAGTAGATAAAATACATATTTAAAACATACATATAAATAATAACTATATTATAAAAACTCTTTGACTACAGTACAAGGATTTGTCATTTTTTAAAAAATTTAGTTATTTTCGAAATTCGTTTGATATTTAGTCGTGTGATCGTAAATTAATCAACTAAAATTTTTAAAAAATATTCAATAATATTTTACATAGAAATATGGTTAACTCTTAATTTGGTGTAATTTTAAGGATAACAAAATTATCAATTTCAGTCGTATAATAATTTCAACGTTGTTTTACTCGCCATTACTTTTTAATCCTTTTCAATTGATTTGAAGGCTTTTTAACTATTATGAAAATTTTCAATGCGGCTCTTAAGTAAAAAAAGTTTGTATTCCCTTGCCATATTCAGTAAAGAGTGTTAAAATAGGTAAAAACTAACAAAAAAAGGGCACCCTTCTTTCGATCAAGAAATGTTTGGCGAGATATCTTCAGCTTTAATCGTGTTTCTTCCGACCTGGAAAAATTGATTATGACAAATAAGATAATAGAGATGTGATGTGTTTAGGTTGTTTTCTGAGAAGAGTTATTTTCCATAACAATACTACATATGTATTCAGAAACTTTTTTTTGTTAACGCATACAACATACAAAAATGCCTTATTTTAGCATAGTGATGAAGCATTTTCTTGATCAGGTTTGTTGTATTAAAAATAACTCCTTTATTTAAATTTAAAGAGTAAAGGAATGAAGGTGATGAGTTACTTTTGAAAAACTAACTCTTCACTGCTCAAATACATTCGAAATTAAGTTCTGGTAATTGATATGAAGAGTCAGATATCTTTGAAACATTTTGGAAATACCTACAATATTCCCAAATTCAATTAATAAGGGTGATTAATTACATAAAAAGTTAAATTTGAAAAACTTACACTCTTAAAACAAAAGAGTGAAATTCACTCCTATAGGAGAAGTGCATTTTCGGCACCGGAAAGGAGTGGAAATTAACTCAGACTGAGTTAAAACCGCTCGTTTTAAGAGTGTAGGACGCAGATTGTTTTCTTTTATTTCTTTTACCCACTCCGAAAAAGAGTGAAATTCACTCCTATAGGAGAAGTGCATTTTCGGCATGGAAAGGAGTGGAAATGAACTCAGACTGAGTTAAATCCGCTCGTTTGTTTTAAGAGTGTAGGTTGAGTTGTTCGCAAATTATAAAAGGTTTCACATATTAGCCACACATCTTCTTCTCGTATAATTAGAATAATTAGAATCATATGACAGACAAGAATTATCTTTTTAGTGGTTATTAATCTGTGAGATAAAACATTGTTCAAGTAAAAGTAGTAAAAATAGCACTAAAGTATTTAAATTAGATCGTGCCTTAAAAATTTCGATTAGAAGTTAATAGTATGAGCTTAAAATCTACAATTGACAGAAAATGCACCTATTATGACAATGAAAAGGAAACTGACACTCAATGAATTCCAAAAGGATCAATTTTTTTTCTGTAAATGAAGACTTGTGATTTTTACATTTTATAAACGGGTCAGCCATCTTCCACAAAAAAAAATAGTTACAGTAGTACCACTTATCTTAAAAAAAGTTTTTTGGATAGTGCTTTTTTTCTTATGAATACTTATGAAGTCTTGCACCTAATTTTGATTTAGAATAAAAGAAATAATTTTTTACTTGTTCATTGATTCATTTTTAAAAAAATATACCAGTTCTAAAGTACTGTTTCCCTGTAACTCTAACACATTTCCGCAGAAATATTAGATTATTATTTTCTTACATTACCTCGTAAATAATCATATATCCGGGAGGAGTAGACATGCATGCCTCAACAACCTCACGGCGGTTTTTTTTAAAAACAAAATCACGAAAAATAAAAGGTGATTTTGAGATAGCGGTGGTCTTTATCGCAAATGTGCCCCTAGACCAACTATTAGCATCTTGGTTATGGGAATCTCAATGGAAATATGTGATAGTGGGAAGATGCTTGACACCTCGAGGTGTTCTTTAGCTAAGACCAAAGATTTCTATTGTTTCAAGATGTGTGGGTTATTGGGTATTGTTTCGAAAAGTAAACTAAACATGTTGTTGCGTAATTTTAAGATATTTCAGAAAATTGGTTTTTTTAGGAATTTTTCTTTGACGTGTTTTGTTAGATTTTGAATTTATAATAAATAAGAAGTAGGTTTGTATATGAATCTGTTACTTTTGGACTGTCTCAATTAAGATTTAAAGATCCAAGGAACTAATTTGGCCAACAATAATTATTTTTTAAACTTTAACATGTTACATTTGTTGCTTCTATTAAATTAAATCTCATAATAATAATTATTTTTTTACATATCCCTGGGTCAAAATTAGACCAGTTCCATAATGTTTGTGACCCTGAGAAAGTCCAAAAATAAAAGTGGGTCGTCCTTTATGTCCTTCCACGTCAAACCGAGGCAATGGAGTATGTGTTCGGGACTGGCTTATAATTATTATTCAAACATGTTTGCTGGTTTCTATTTACGTTTAAAAAAACAGCAAACTATTCATTAAATAAGTTTTTTTGGTTATATGTTTACAAAGATAGATCATTTGTAGGGGGAGTTGGTGCACATTCATGCAGTTGGTGCCATAGAAGCAGAAATTTGAAGTTATTTTTTGATATTATGAAAGCAATCTTGTGTATTCTTAAACAGCACAATCACTATTAAAAAAAATACTTTGAATGCAATCAATAAATTAATTATTTGCATTAATAGGGTCCATCCTGGGGGAAATCAATAGAATTATGGGGCACTGGGAAACACTTGGGAAAATAAGTTGAAATAAAGCAATTGTATTTTTTGATTGAGAAGAAATTATCTAAACTTTCGATGTACATGCCAAAAAATCCAACCATCAAAACTTTATTTTTAAGAAAATTAAAACCATCAAAAAGATCAAAATCGAAATTGAATGAAAAACCCTTTGATCTTTCAATCATCCTGTTTCTCTCGTTTTTCTCTCCTCCCCACTCACTAACTACAAAGTTATCATCAACAATGTATCAGTCAAAATTACATACGTCTTCGTCTAAATGTCTTACCGTCCCATTTAGATTCATCTGATGAATTGAATAAGTCTTACACTAACTGTAATAGCTGAATAGTAATACACTGCTAAAACAATTAGGGGAGCGCATGGTTTAAGCCCTTTCACCCCCAATGATTTCATTTGGAATTATCAGCTGGCGATTTTTTCTCTCACTAAGTTGAGCTGGCACTTATTTATCGTTAGATGGAAGAATCATGTCTTTTGAAGAATTAAATAATGTTTGTTTTAATTAAATGAAAATATGAAAAACATGGTAAAATAAAATTCACTCCCAAAAAATTTTATGAAATAAGTTGGCCCTAAATTCTTCAAGCTTGCATTCTTAGATGTTTAAAAATTGATTTTATATTTTTTAACAGATAAAGTTTTGAAAAAATTATTGTTATAATTTATTCAAGTTATGATTCCAATTTTTCACCTTAAATTTTAGTTAAGAAATTAAGATCCCTAAGCCTGTTTTTTACCATTTTATTCTGGATGCATAATGAATCTATTTTACAACATTTAGATTTTTAGAATAAAAATAAAAAGTTGGAATTGAAAGGGTTAGCAAAAGTATGCAAAGTGCTCCCCTAATTGTTTAGAGCAGTGTAGATGTATTATGTATGCACGTTTAATTCAACTTATATTATGATTATTATTTATAAGTGTGAACCACAGTGGAAAATATGGAATAAAAAACACTGTTTAAATAAATTATTTTAACTTTCTAGTATACAATACAGGAGTTAACATTACTTTTCTATTGTAAATGGTTGGACTAAACAGTGAATGATAAAAGTTATAATTAAAGGTAAAACAATTAACTAAAAAGGATTTAGGTTGTTTAAAGGGGAATAAGCCCGTTGGACCGCTAGTTTCCAAACCAAAGTGTCCCAGTGTTAATTCAATGGAGAAAAGAATATTTTTAAGCCACATTTCTCCGGCGGTATTGAATATGTTTTACAAACGGATTTTTTATGTGATACATGTTGTAAACTTACAGGTCCCGACAATTTCATTTTTAAAAATTGGTTCGAATATTGTTTATAAATGTTCAATAAATAATTTTACATAAAATATTTGAAGCAATTTCAAAAAGTGGGATTATAGATAGACCTGTTAGTTATCTACATTTATTATTAAAAAAAAAACGCTTGTAAAAAATATTCAATACAGCCGGAGAAATATGGCTTAGAAAATTATTTTTTCCCCATGGGAATGACCATGACGCACTTTGGTTTGGAGATGGGCTCATTGGCCCTCAAGCTATCATTAAGGTACATCAATGCATGTAGGTTGTATCAATGTACCTCAAGATTCTATTTTGCATAACTTGAATTGCAAAGACAACTTTTCTTAATTTAAGTAGGAACGGAAAGAAAGAGCAGTTCTATTTATCCAGGACGGTATTCCTTTCTGTGGAAAAGTCTGGAATAGTTGTATAATTCAACTGCAATTACTAAAATTTACTTTTGACCTACAAAATACTGAATTCCTTATATCATTACAGCAAACTACTGTATCACGCCAAAATTTGTTGTAGGTTGCTCAGTACACTTGCTTCATATTTTTAAGCTGATCTTTAGCTTACTGTAATTACCTAGCATAGAGTAGATAAGATCCAAATCCAATTCTTCCTGGACAATTTGTGTTTCACAGCAAAAAATGGAAAGATAAGTAGTGGACTAACATACTCTCATTTGATAGTTAATCTTTTGCAAAATTTATTTTCTTATTTCTTACTTACAATTACTTAATATTAAATATAAAGTAATACAAATATTGCGAAAATCAGAAACTAGAAATGGGGATTTTGTGTTTTTTACTCGTTTTGAGGATGCTGATTCTAAAGAAGAATGCCTTAAAAATCTTTGTGATTTTTAAATTTGTCGACATATATTACAGTTCTCTATAGAGAAATACATAGAAATAACCAGTCGTATCCCCAGTAACAATTTTTCATCGACTGATAATCGAATTTTCACCGTTCACCGGTGAGCCGATGAGAATTCGAATATCGGATTTTAATCGAAAATTGCCCGTTACGTCGATAACTACTCGGTTATGTCCGCTCGATAGGCCAGTCTACGATGAGTTTTTCCGATGAGATTCCTATCAAATGTCAAGATGAAATCGATAAGAATCCGATGAGTAGTAATCGAAATCTCATCGTCCGATAGAATTTCGAACACTTTCCGATAAAATTCCGAACAGTTTACGACATGTTAGTACAAAAGTTTTAAACGAGATGTCAGGTAATATTTCGAATTTCAGGAGGGGGACAGAACCACCAATATCGGGCTCCGCGCTCTTGACTTGAAACTAGGAACTGTGCGTTAGTCGTCCCGGCTATGGACGCTTGCACTGTGTTTGAGTTTAAATAAAGAGGTCAAAAGGTTGATCGTTAAACAAGTTTTTTGTTATTGATTAAGAAATTTTAATTTTGATTTTCTTTTGCAAGTTGCAAATTCCTTTTAGATATTAATTTAAGTTAATAATACTAATTGAAATATGTTAAATTTAAAAATAACTCTTGGTAACTTACATATTGAAAAGTTGTTTGGTTCATAATATTTATTCAAAAATCTATTTTCTTTAAGTTAAATTTTTAAAAAATTAATTATGGTCAAAAAGTTAAAATTAATTTCCAAGTAAATAAAAGAAATAAGTTATCACACAGTAAAAATATTTATATTTGCACGCAATTAAAAATGTTGTGTGTAAGTAAATAAAAAATAACTATTTTCAGTTTGAACATAATAGCTTTCGGGTATGAAGTTTTTGAAATAATTTAACGCAATTTGCATGTACTAAAATAAAAAAGCCACATTTTTCGGTTTCTTGTCGTTGCGATATCGATTCGTCATAATTTTCCGATGAAAAGTACATTGATTGAATTTTCACCTTTGACCGATATCGAATCGATGACTTTTATCGATAGAATTTCGTTCAACGATTGCCGATGTCGTCTCGTGCACTTTCGGATTACGGATGCGATCACCGGTGAGTTTTCGCTAGATCCGATGAACGATCGATGATCGATCGAGCAAATTTCGAGAAACAATGCTACTAGGGATTCGTCATCAAAATTTAATCCTTCTATTTTAAACATTCGATTAGTTAATTACAATATTATAATAAATGGTTACTTTTCATATCAGTATCTACTCTACAGACTTATATTAAAAAACTAAATACTTAACGCGAATGTGTCATAATTATGCAAATTAATTATAATTTTATTGATGTCACCACAGGCAGCATGTGTTTACAGAATCTAGTTTGGAAACATCCATTTCATATCGATTTTGACGCGTTATAAACCATCTGTGATGTATGGTTATTGAATATAATATAATCTTCGTTAATTAAAATCACCCGAGTATGCTAATTAAAACGCTTCACGCTTCTAGTCAATTACTTAATCAATTTTCCTGATCTTTTCCCCATTCACAGCCTTTATTTGACATTTCCCCTTTTAAAGAATCTTTCAGACAGCGCAGTTCAGGTCACACCGAAAATGAGGCAACAAGTGGGAGACGAACTGATGGTCTAATTGTACACGAAACCAGGTTCGCTATTAGCGAACCAGACTTCAATTTACTTTTGAAAAATGATGAGCAGCTTCTGTTTGAGTGATGCTTCACCTTACAAAACGAAGAAAGTCGAATCAACTCCATGAATTGGCATTGCGTTTTTTTGTAAAAGAACTGAATGCCGAGAAGTTTGGTTGAGAAATCTTATCATTTTGAATGGGGCTTAGCATCTGTTTAACCACATTTGTTAACAATCTCAGGTACAACAAAAGTGAAATGTCTTTGATACTTTCACCATCAAAATAAAAAATTTAACTTTTTACATCCACATGATTGCAACGTATGTTATAAAAGCACTATACTAATGTACTAATGAAGTACTATACACATCCAAATGTTTTGTGAAATTAAGTGAATTTATAAGCTATTTATTGCTTCAGAATTTAAGCAACTTTTATTTTACTTAAACAATCGAAATTCTGGTAGTATTGTAAAAATGTATTTTAAAAATTTAAGCGAAATCCTTCCTATTCCATCATCGAATCTATAGTAAAAAGAAACCATTTCAGAAAAGTATTTTAAAATTTCTATTGATGTTGTCAATTTGACTGAACAAATTGCTAGCATTCTACACGAAGTTGCATTTCATTAAAAATTCAAATTTTACAAAATATTACTTAGTTCCTTTTGGGAAAACAAGATCCAAAGGATGAAAGAGAAAGTCTTCGACGGTTTTGGTAATCCATGTCGCATTTCTTGATTGTTTGCTTCAAGCGTTTGAGAATAGTGTAAGGTGAAGTGTTTGGGGTTAATTAAATGTGATGAATAAAGGTTTAACAAAACATAAAAAATTGAATTAATCAATTTGTGGTCCTTTGCAAGGCAATTCTATGATGTTTACTCGGTAAATGTGTGAGAATAAAGTAAGTTAATGCAATTGGTCTAAGACCAAGCTTGCACCATTTCTCCAGAACATTATTTGTGTATCATATAAATACTTTTTTTGTGAAAAATATACCCTTAAAAATAATGTATTGTAATGTGCTTCAACTAAAATGTACCTATTTTTTTCAAATTTTTTTTCCCATTTCATCCAAAAATTGGTAATTCCATGTACTTATTTTTACAAAATGAGGATAATTAATTACTTTCTCACGTTCGCACAACTTCGGTTTGAAACAACAGGTGATTTATTTTTAAAAACAGATCTATTCATTGATTATCTATTGTCTGTATAACTTAAGACCATATAATTTGTTAAATTATGCTATAAATAATTATTATTAATCTACTTTATAAAGTTTATTTAAATTTAAGGCGCATCCGGTAATACACTCCTAAAATATTTTTGAAAATAATATTGGTGTAAAACAGAATATTTTTGGGGAACAGAAGCTTTTCTGGAGCTTTACCCTAAGCTTGTTATTAGGTTTGGAAAAAATAAAGTATGCATACTTAGCACGTTTCTTAAAAAAAATTATAAAGAATGCTTTTAATGAGTTGTAACACGTACTAAGGCCCACATTTTCGCGCATATATCTAGTCTCTATGTCGGTACGCAGCAGAATGGTTCCAAAGATTAAAAAAAAGTTTTGGAGCATCCTGAGCTTAAATAACCATAAAAAAGGTTAGTCCTGTAGCGGAATAACAGCCTATTTTCATTAAGCGAATTTTAACACCTTTCCGAAATCTACGTTTTGTGGTTCAGATGAAGATAGATTTAGACATTAATAGTGTAGACTGTAGACAGTTCGACATTAATAGTGTAGATAGCATTCACAAATTATCTATTTAGTATTTTATAAAAATATTTTATATATTCATCGCCTAAAATATATTAAAAAGAAGGTTAAATAATAATAATTTTTTCATATTGATAAGACCTTGCGTTCGTTTTACTGTTCTTAATGCCAAATGCATAAGTAAATTACGTCTGATAGGTAAATTAATCTGAAGATTTCTGACAAAGAAAATAAGGTTTTACTTATGGGAATTCCTGGATAGGAGTTGGATTTCACAGTAATTGCCTCAACCAAAACAAAGGAAAAATGGGCTCACCCACAAAAACGTTATTTATTTGCCGTAACATATGAAGCTATATGGCACTGTACAAGGAAAAGAGGCTTATCACTTGTTAAATTACATGAACAGAAGGTCACTTTTCTACATACGGTTCTGGATATGTTGCAGACGAAGAAGATCGCCCTGATGACCTTGAAATGAAGGAAGATTATTATCTTTTATACCTGTTCAGAAACTGGTTTGAGGGTATTTTTTATGCGAGAGATTTGCTTTAAATTTTACCTTTTTCTTTTTCTTTGTTTTACTTATTTGCAACAAATTACAATGAGATTTAAAAAAGTTTTTTTGTCTTAAAAATTCAAATTTAAATCTTTAAAAATTTAAAAAGCTATTACGGCAATGGAATATATTGCATATATGCAAAAAAATTTTTTTATCTATAATTTAAAAGACTTTCTAATCTGGGTTACAGCTCATACGTCTTTCAGTCTCTTTTGTTCAAGAAATAGTAAACGAATAAGGTATAATTAAATTAACTAACACATAAGTTTATGAAGGAATATAAAGCTATTTGTGCTACATATGATCTCTTCCGGGTTAAATTTATTTATAATTCGTTCCGGATCCTCTTTTATGAAACAAAGATCAACGTTTAGTAACAATACTTGTGTTATATATTTAAAATTTCACTGAATAATTATGTAGATAAATGCATAAATTAAATACAGAGTCTATTTATTCTTTTCATAACAAATTACAAAACTTGTATGATAATTTCATACGAATACATGAAACTTAAAAACTCATGAAGTTACCTTATAAATGCTGCACTTTTTCCTCTAATTTTTCATTCATGTTATATACATATAATTTCATGAAGTTATTTTATTTTTTTAAGTTCAAGAAAACATCAAAAGCATATTTTTCCCTTTTGAAAGAAATAGAAATAAAATGTTAAGTAATAAATAATACTTCAATATATTTTGAATTTATGTGTATGCAACGTACAAAATTGTACAACAACATATGTGCAACATTAACTGATAAATTATGTTCCGTAAAAGACAGTAAGGCTTATTCCTCATAACGGACTCGGATTAATCGGATCTCCGTTTTTAACTGGCCGATTTTTTTTAAACCATAAAATGTAAAAATTACTTGTTTCGTTATCGATCCCATATGATGCTGATAAAAATAATGCTGAAACTCTGTGGCAAGTTTCCGATTTTGTAGGCTTCAACGACAACAAAAAATTTATGGATTATTTTAATGGTATCTAACTTGCGATGCTTGAATACATTGAATAAAATGGCGCATTATTTTAATTGGGTATTTATTTATCCAGATTGCGTTTACAGTCGGGGGGGGGGGGGGGAGAACAGTCAAAATAATAATTTTAGGAATTTTTATTTTGTTTAAATAAAACCCATACATCTTGTACGATTGTTTACAAATACTTTTTTTGAAGGCAATTTCCAAAGAATTCTTCAAACACTTTACTCATATAAAACTTTTTTGTTATTCTGACATTGAACTCCTAAAATCGTAGTAAATAAGTTACAAACAACAGTATATTAATCTCGATTTGGAGTAGAAAGTAAAGTAAAACGCGCAGTCATAAATATCATTAAAGTATTACCTAACAGGCGATTCTTTGCTATCTGTACAGTTTAACACTCAAGAAAAATGCATTTTAATAACATGCTTATACAAAATATGAGAGTTTCAAAACAGCAACGACACAATTCTATTCTGACTTGGCCGATTTCTTTTCTGAAACTCTTAGAAAATGTACAGAAGAATGGTATTTACAGAACAAAAGGGGCCCAAGTCAAAAATTGACATATATTCTTCTTGTTCTGACTCGCTCGTATCACGTGTGCTCGCCCACACTTCATCTTAAGCTGGCATCTGCTGTTTGCCCGTAAGTAAAAACAAAGAATTGTTTTATCCGGGATCATTAAAATGATGGTTTGTATCTATATCATCTTTCTGTTATTATAAATTATGGGGGAAGCTAAACTTCATATATAATTTAAATAAAGTGCGTTAAAAGTTTAGTGGTTTAGATGTAAATTAAGAATGATTTGTTGGCTTATTTAACGTTTTCGTAATTCCATAGATGTTAAGGTAAAACCTCTTCTAGATTAAGTATGCATAGCATAAAAAATTGAAATTTATCCATTGTATGTTATGTAACATACGTAGCTGTAGTTTGCATATAGTATTCTTCATAGGAGAAAGTTCTCGGCGAAAATCATTATTTAACTATTTAGATTAATTTTAACGGCTTTCATTTGTAGAAATTCCTAATTATTCTGATTTATTATGATCATAGGTGTGCGCAATAGGAATATGCAATTATGTATGGAAATTTATTAGGCATTTCAACCTCTTACTGTCTTTCTAAAAACTACATATCTGTAAACTCTTGGGGAAAACATAAATACATAAAATTTGAATGTTTTAAACTTTAAGTGTATATTATTACTTTACGTTAATATTTTTTCCAATATTTAAGCAAGTTGAGATATTAAGGATGGCTTTATTATTATTTTCATATAACACCAAATAAAAAATTTATTCAACAATACATTTTTTTAAAACTATGTACTCAATTTTAAACATTGCATGTATCGTGCATGCGCCGTGCATATATTTAAGAAATATGGATGTAGTAAAATATTCGTAAAACAAACTACCACTTCGGATATGGTGTATTTAATTTTTCAATAATGGGTCAAAAAGTTATTTTTAATTATTAAATTGTATCGTATTAACATCTCAATAAAAGTCAATCTGAATTTAATTTAATGCTTCTTCTTGGCAAATTTGTCAATGAGCATGAAATAGTTAGTCACTGTTTTAAAAAATTCTGTATATCTTATGTGAATAAAGATTTATAAAAAATATTTTGCACCCTATTTATTGGCATCAGAAACAAATAGAAGTAATTTCCGCAGAACTTAATATTCAATTGAACTTTTGTTCTCTGTATAAGGCCTATCCCATTTCAATTATCATGTAAAACTAATTAACTAAAACTAATTCTAATTTAATTCTCTGATGGAAATAGTCGTGATCCAGGATATAATGTCGTACAAACCAATCGAATAATCACGCCCTCTTCCCACAACCTTTGACGCTCACTATACCAAAACCCACTATATAGAACTACATTGCTCAATATTTGAACATCAAATGTATTTCAAAATGCATCAATCAGTCGCTTGGATATCAACTGGGCAGATACTACAAGTCCTACTTTACTATACGATTGCGGCAAATCGTTGCTAGTGAATATTCATTTGACGAATGCAAATAATAGTGACCTGAAGACTGGTGAATTTGATGTTGCCGATGAATTTGGAACGATTGTGACATCCTTATATGGGTGGGTGTTTATTTTGTTTGTTTAGTTTGAATTATCGTCGCACTAGAGCTACATGAGGGCTATTGGCGACGGGCGTCGTATTTTAGAACCACAGTCAAGTGACGAGCCGACACCTGAGTAGGCACCCAACGCAACCGTTAAGGGCGACATCGTACGCAGCGTTAGGACTATGAAGGATATTTAACGTGCACTCCCTCCACACGGGGTATTATTCGTCGGACATTTTGGCTGCACGGGCCGTTTATAGGTCGGCAGTTATTTTGACGATGCCCGGACCCGAACCTGGGACCTTCCGCATGCTAGGCGAATGCCTAACCGACTGGGCTCCCCAGCCCCGGTGGGTGTTTATAACGACTATCCTAGGTTCAGAAGAGGCTAGGGAATCAAATACAGATTCTTTAAATAATGTTTAAGAACTCTCTACGCGTTATTCAATATATTATTATTATTAAAAATAACAACAAATTCGTGAATTCTAAGTATTATGATCATAAATTAATGCATCCCTTTTTAGTCAGATATTTTCTTACCTTTGCATTGTTTCTAAAGCTTAAAAATTATTATTTATTGACCAAACGAAAAATTTACCAAGCTTCAAAGAGGAATGCAAAATGGGTTCTTAGAAATTGATATTTGTTATGAAATATAACTTAAATTAAAATTTTATTTAAATGATTTTTATTATATATTTAGTTTATAAAAGTTCAATTAATGGCACTCCATTTACATAAGGTACGTTTTTACAGTTTGAAAGAGTAGTAGCAAAGAAAAACTGTTTTAAAAAAATAAATATTAACACAACATCCCCCAATTCATCTTGATCTGTCGTATTTTAAGGGAAAAATAGAACATTTTATATTTGAGTGTGAGTGTAGCTTTACCTAAGAATATTTTTTATTAAAATTTTTTTTGCTTTAATTGCTCATCTAGGCGATTGTGAAGAGACTTTACCTTTTTTGTTTTCTTTATTATCCAGGTTTTCGTTTTTCTGTTGTAATGAAAGGGATTGATGTCTTGAAATAAAATTATATGGCATTTGCTTATGTGTGACATAAAAATAAATTGAAGAAGTGTTTTACGTGCCTTCATACTGCCAGCCATCAACATAAATTCAAGCGAATAGTAGAAATAAAAGAATACATTTTAAAAAAAGGAAATAAAAGTATTAATTCAAAAGAATAAAAGAATAAATTCAAAAGAATAGAAATATTATCAAAAGTGTTTAAAAAATACTTTTATAACCTTCAGGTCCATTGCAGAATATTAATCTATCAATATGCATGAAACATATTATATAATGTATTACAGTAAATTATCAAATGTCTTCTTAGAAGATTTTCCCTGTTTTTCTGGAAAAATGAAATACAAATTTAAAATATGTTGTTTCGAAAATGTATCCACACAAGCCATATACATGATTCTTAAAAACTATATTATATTAATTGTATTTATCGAAAAAGCTAGTGCAGTCTAAAGTAGTTTTCTTCACAACAGTGACTAAATGTTTTAACTAGCTTTATTCATGTAATAGCAAGCTGCAAATTTGTGTATAATTATTTTGATTTATCTGTTAAATATTTTGGTATTTATTCATCGCCAAACAACTGTAATGTAAATATTTCAAGAAACAAATGCGTATAAATAAAATTTAATTTGTTAAAGAATTTTTTAAATGCTAATGCCGTTTTTAATCAAACCAATTTGCAGATGAGATGCGGCCTTTCAGGTTCAAAGATATATATTTCCCTTCTTTAAAGCCAACCGGTTATTCCCAACTAAATGTCTAAAGCAATACATTTACCGTATGCATAATGAATATATTTTGGAGGGCTGTTTAGTCGTTGGTCAGTCCCTAAAGCTAATGCATTAGTTTTAAAAAACAACCTTTGCCAAAATATTGATTTGGTATACAAGCATTTTTTCATCAGGTATGAGAATCGTCATAACAGAAAAATAAAACAAGTTTAAAAGAAAATATATCATCTGGTTACTTAATTATTAAGTTTTAAGTTTTAATTACCTCAAAATATTCTGAAACAAGTGACAGTATATTTTAAATTTATCAATAAACTTTATCAATTTATTTTCCTGATTCGATTTTGCTTTCAAATTTGTTTTTATTTTACTGTTATGACGATTCTTAAAGTCATACCTGGTGAAAATTTGCTCACATGATAAAGCAATATTATAGTAGATGTTGCGATTTCAAAACTAAGATATTTGAAACTGTTTAAGTGTTCAACGACTGAACATTCCGCTTAGGGTGAGTTGGTTATGGACACTCAAACAGAAAGACTTATGGCAATAAATGTGATTTTTATTGATTAGAAAATATAAGGATAAGGGTTTTTTTTTATCCAAAAAGCGATGATTAATCGCAAAAAAATCTCCTTAAAATCCTTTTGACTTTTTCCCTTCACGGTAAAACATTTCGAATACTTGGAATAGTTTCGTACATTTTCATTGGAAATATAAAATGCTTAAGATATTTAAAGTATTTTTAAAGTGCTTCATAAAAGTTTTAGGTAAATATTTTTTGTTTCTCTCTCACACCTAGCTTCGTGATGAATATTGGAAAACAATAATTCTAAAGTAATTTTGAATTAACAACAGAATATATCTAAAACTTATTGTGACAAAATTTGCTCTTATTCTTAAAGGACATTAACCACGAATCGGACTATTTTAATTCCGAATAGGTTTAATTTAAAGGAAAATACCATTAAACCAGCTAAAATGCGTATCAAGCATTCTACAGCAGAATCAAAATATCAAAAAGCAATTTAAATAACGTCTAAAACATCAGCAAATCGTTCTTTTCCGGCTAAATAAAGGATTTTAAGCTATGGAACGTGTCCCATTAAAATACTTGAGGAAAATTCACGACTTTTGTAATAGTAACACATTATCCAATACAAAACCGACAATGGTCTCACTTTTCCGTAATAGTAACTCTTGTTTGCCATTGCAATTAAAGAAAACTTTAACCTGGATTTTTCTACAGGTTGCTGTAAGGGTTTGACAAAGCGGATACTGGAACTCAATTTTCTTAGTGAATGGGAAAATTGTGTAATGACACTAGATTAAAATGCAATACAGTATTTGACGAAAAAAACTTATTGTCTTTCAATTATAATTTTTTTTATATAATTAGCTCGTGTGATGTGGCATCAAAGAAGTCATTAAGTTCAAAAAGATCATGCATCACATCTGGGACTATAGTTGTCATATATTTTTATTGAATAAGCATATATTTTTTTGAAATAAAAGCATGTTCTCTTATAAGGTCATTTCTAAATCAATACTTTTGAAGGCAATCAGTCTATTCTAGAAAAAAAATTCTGCAAAATATCGTTAAACTTCACTGCTGAAAAAACTAAATTTTCGGCACGACCACCGAAATTGAGCTTGATCATTGACCTTTTTAAGCAAATAAGCAACTTATACCTGAAATGGAGGGTCAAAAAGTGATTTCCAGATCCTGTTTTATCGAATCATTTCACAGTTATTGCAATTTAAAATAAATTTTGTAAAGCCAAAATGTAAATCAAAAACAACAATTAAATGAATGCCTTTTCTCATGAGTTTAAATCGAGTTAAATAAAACTATTAATCTTTGTTTTCTCAAAAATGTCAATTACATCTTTGTCGAAAAAGTCGAATGAGGCGTAAGAAGACAATGACGACAATTCTTAAAGTTGAATTACGGATATTAAATGGGGAAAGGAATACACACATTATCTTTATTTACATTTTCAACTACTTTCCATGGTCTGATCTTCTCTGATATTTTCTTTAACAGAAGCGAGGGTATGTGATTACTGCTTAAATTAACGTATTGTTATTCAAAAGTAGGGTTAGTTTATTTGTGCATTGGATATGGAACAAGCAGGTCACATTACAAATGCCAAACAAATAATATACAAAACAAGAAAATACCTAACAAAATGTTATGGATTTCTTTAAACTAAAGAAAATGATTGATGATTTAGAGATGATAGCTATGATAAAATATTTTGTGTTTCAAAGTAAAATAATGTAACTGCAATACAGTCTTTCATCATAAAGATTATTTACCAAAGGCATGGTATGCAAATACAAATACGTATTTCTTACCATCTTTTAATACTACCTTTATTTCGATTGGTTCTCTGTTACCACGTGATATTGAATCACGAATCGAGGCTCGAAAAATAATTAATTTTTATTCAGTATTTCTGTTGCCACTCAAGACAGGAAACATACGCATTACACTATAAAATGATATAATTACTCTTGCATGGCTTTTTATTTAATTTATTTAAATTTTCACCCTTGTTCGAAATTAATTTCGCTCGACAACTATTGTTTTTCATTTTTAAGGGAAAGTTTGTTTCAACTAATATTTATTTTTAGCTTTACTTTACTTGAAGGTTTGTAATATTTAAGATAACTTTCCACATCTAGATTTGTCCATTCAAATGAGGAATTTTTTTTTTCAAAGGTTAAACTAAGGATTGTAATTGTTCTTACATTATCAGATCCGAAATTTGAGTTTTAGAATGATGGAACAAACAATGTAAAGGGCGGAAAGCATAGAAAAAAAATTGCGAAACCACTGCTATAGAGAAGAGTGGGTTTTCCTGGCACCTATCTTTTGTCCTTCTCGAAACCGTAATTTAATAGAATTACTTTCCGTCCTTCATTCAATTCTATGTTTTCTTTTTTCCAATAAAAGATTAAATTTTACGAAATAAAAAGTCACAATGAGAAGATCAGCCGTTCCATAACTTAAAATATTTTAAAGGTTTTTATTTATAAAAAAGATGATTTATTTCACGATGTGTCTTTTTCTTTTATTATTCCTTCAGGAGAGGTTTCCCATCTGAGTTGTCGTCATCGCCAAATGATAGATATCTTAACCGTCGTATTTTTCGGAGAATTCTTTTTGGAATTTTTTTTTTGATTGAATTAAGAAAGTTTTGAACTGATTCAGGAAGGTTAAAGATAATAAAGTATTTTTTGAATTATTTTAAATAAAGGAAGGTTTTTTTCTCCATCTCATTATTACAATTGAAAATAAGGCTTTGTATTACTTAAAATAAAAATAAATTTCCTTGTAAATATGAATGGTATATATTATCTTTCTTAAGAATCCTGTGACCCATCATACTATTCTTTTTAATTAAGATATGAAGCAATTTGCTAATGACACAATTTTTGACTACGTAGGCAAAACCATTAGGGAACCTAGACATATAGTCATAAGTTTAATAAAATGATAGTTTTTATACATAATCCTATCTCAATTTTCCAAACTCAAATTTCTTTTATATTATCTTAAAAATTTTGAATTTTTTTGCAATTACTTTCTAACATCTAAATATGAACTAAAGATATAGAAAAGACAAAAATGGTTTGAAAAAACTTGTTACGAATTTGAAATATATTAAGCAGCTCACAATAAATCAAACAACAACTATTACGCACTTATTTCATCCTCAACAATGGTTTTCCATCTGACCTAATAGTTGGATTTCGTCTTCATAAGAAGTAGATCGCTAGTTCACAAAGAAATACCCCCTTGGTCTTTTAAGTGGGCAGAGGGGTCAAAAGTCAAGTTTACAGCACTCTATATGATATATTTACTTGTGATTGACAAATACCTTCCAAAATGAGTTTTTTAAAAATTAAGTTTGGTTTACAAAAGCATAAAATCAACTAAAATAAATTTTTTTATCAGCGAATAGTGTTTCGTTTGCAAAATCATTCTTTAGATTAGGTAACCAAACATTTTCTTTATTATTTACTTACAGTTAGCATTATAGATGAGTATTTTCTAATGCCTGTGACCAAATCTCTTCCCAAATGAGTTTTTTTAAAAATGAAGTATTGATAAAGTTTTATTTTCAAAAGCCTCAAATCAAAATTAACCAAAATGTTACTTCATCAGTATACAGTGTCTCGCTTGGAAATGGTACATTGGTTCTTTTAGGATTAGGTAACCATTTACAGCAAAATTATAAATGAACTTTGTTTCTGATGTTTGTGAAAAAAATCTCACTTTAACAAATCAATAATTGTATTGAAAGTAAAGCGTTTTAGAGACTTTAGAGAGTGTACTTTTTCTCTTTGTTTCGTGCATATTCAACATAATTTCGTGCATATGAATAAACAAAATAGTATACGAATAAAAATAATTATTTAAGTTTTTCTAAATATAATTTAAATTATATCTTAATTTAACAAAAATAAATTAGTATTTTTAATGGGATGTTATTAAAGGCCTTTGAAATCTCTATTTTCTCAAATTTAAATATCATGAAATGACATCGAAGAATTTGCTGAAACTGTTTTCTAACTGTTTGATACTTCAAGAATGAAAGTTTATTTTTATTAAGGGACATGTTATTATATTTTTTAATCAGCAGTAAAGAATTAAAAAGTACACAATTTAGAATAAATCTTACTCAATTCTTATTTAATAATGTGTTCAATTAAAAATCTATCAAATAAAAACTATCCAATAAAAGGTCATCATCATAAATTACTAGAATAGGTCCCATTTTACGGCAATCAAAAAAAGTTCGAAGTATTCAACAAACATAACAAAAAAACCTCCTTACAATAAAATTCAATACTCATGCCTCTTTGTCGGATAGGCTTCAAAGGCTGGAACTGTCAAGATTAATTAAATAGTTCAAATAGAGATTGGAAACTATCTAAGGGAAGTTAATTTTGCAGCCTGAGGGTATGTCTTCTTTCCATGTGAATTGCTCATTAATTCAACTTGACTTAGATTCTTATTGACAGTAGCATTTTACAACACTTCAGTCACCATGGAAGTATGAAGAATAAGAATATGTTGTGTGATCGTAAACCAATACAAGTACCGGGATGCCAATTGAAGCTACTAATCGCTTTTTAGCGAACTTTTGGGCTCTTACCTATTGATAACTTTTTGTAATTCCACTTGCTTCTTGCTATAAAAAAATGCATTAACAATTAATTTTCTCATCTTGTAAAAGGAAACATAAGATTAATAGAATTTATTTCGATACAACTTCGCAAAATTATTTTTTGTAGTTTGAATTACTGATTATCAAAGATTAAATTGAAGTTTTTCTGATTGAAATTTCATTAGAATGCGGTTGTTTGAGCCCATGTCATGCAATTGGTACATTTGGCAACTTTCAAAACAGCTTCACTGTCCGATCCTAAGAATTCGATCTTTCTTCTTACCACACTATATCGGTCATCTTCGCTACTGCTACACAATCAAATTGCATCTGCTTGAGATTATTTTTTCCGTGTTAAGTTGACATACCCGAATATGTTTCATTTCATTAAAGAAGGTCAACTACAAACTTAATTAAACTAAAATAATATTTTGCAATAAACTAATTTATAATATGCAATAGAACATTTTGTATTAAAATGTCATGTGGAAGTTTTAGTAACGTATTTTGCGAAATCAAAAATATTATGAATAAATTGCTACTAAGCTATTGAGCTCATTAAACAAATAAAGTCGCTGTTGCATTAAAAAAAGGGGATGATTGATTTTTATTTAAACTCAAGTTAATTACGAATTGATTATTTTCGTATTTCAAAACAAAAGCCTCTTTTAATGTGATTTATAGGCCTTGGCACTCTATGAATAACCATTTTACTCACAAGAAAATATTTTTCACAATAATATTAATTATATTTATATTAAAGAATAAAAGTTCAATGTTGTATTTTTAAAATCTATATAAACTTTTGCTGTCAAGATTCAATTCAAAACAATATCTTTTATTTAAAGTTTTTACTTTTTACCTATATGCATTATTTTGTGAAAAGTTTAATGATTCAATTAAATAAGTTCAACATTTATTTTGCTTTAAGAACCCCTTTGTTTTGAAGTTTTGCTCTAACATTAAATGTTTATTACTCCTGGTCTTTTTCGTCTACATTTTCATATAGCATCTGATGATAACCATTTACTTCCAAACTTTTAAAAGGTTACATAATACAAATTATATCATAAATTTGCTTATCTTCTTAATGCATTAAATGTTTTGAGATATTTTTTGAAATCTAAACAGTTTTTATAAAATTTGAAACTTAACGTAAATCGAATGCAAATATTATTAATTATGAGTATATTTAACAGAAATTTAACCCAAAACAAAGATTTTATAAACTCACAAATATTTATATCGACAGTTTTAATTTCCTGGGGGAGAAGCCAATGGGAAAAGGTATACAGTTTTATGTTAATAATAAAAGCTTGAGTTTATCTAACCTTAATTTAAATTTACTAAATTAAAAAAAGTATTTTTGTTACCATTGTTTTTACATGAAACAATTTTAAAATTTTACTCAATACTAATCATATAATATTACCAATCCACTAACTTATTTTTATAAATTAGTAAAAAACAAGTAGGTTTGTAACAGAATCTGTCACTTAACCCGCTTCCACACAACAGTTGTATTTAACAAGTAAAAAAGCGCCAAACACAGCATTAATTCTATATTAAACATTTACATGCTAAATTTGTCTATAGTTTCATTTATTTTATTTCGAAAATTCAATAATTATTACTTAACGTTTGCAAAAATTAATTTATATTTCAAAGAATAAATATGTAATATTCCTGCTTTTAAATATAGTGAAAACATTCATATCAACGTACAAAGAATCTCGTAGTGAAATATATTTGACGTCTTTTCAAACTGATCGATATCGCATAAATAAATTTATTTTAATTTATTGTCTAAGAGAATTAAAGTTTCTCGAGCGATTGTTGCGATGGCAATGGTGATTTAATTCTAATAAAAATGGCTTCCTATGCTTTTTAAATGAGCATTACATTTTGCAGTTTTTTAAATAATTGAAGTACTTCGAATTCGAATTCTTTTCTGAAATTTTCAATGTATTCTAATTTCGATGCGCTGAATTTTTTGACGTTGTCCGTAGCATTCGTAGTTTGGGCTATGAAAGTGGGTGACAGACAGACGGACTGAACTATTATAATACCTTCCACTTTTTACGTTATAAACGTAGTGTGGAAGCTAAAAGATATGTTCATTGCTTAAAACAGTGTCGGCCTCAAGAATTTTAAAAGTGCTATTCTTTAAAACCGTAAAGAGGAAAATAAGTACTGCATTAGAGGTAGATGTGTATTAATAGGCATCAGTAAAATATAAGACCAGTAATATAAAAGTGCAAGAAAATATATCGCACCACAATTCTATGCTGGATTTTGCAATATATTGTATGATTGCAAAAACCTATATTGAGTAGTAGAAATTGGTCTTAGATTGGTTGTATTATTGCAAGAGGATACTTGATTTAGTAGCTAAATATGACTTGTGGTTGAAGAAAAATAGACGAGGTTTTTATAACTTTATTAGAACTCCAATTATACGATTCAATTGCGATTGTACCCAATAGGATAATCAATAATTTGAATATTTGGATTCGAAATTTTATTGAAAACACTAAGTGACCAATCAGAACAATCATTGACAGGAGAATCGGGCCTACCACCTATAAGTAGACGAAAACAAATAACAAATATGCGATTTGAGACGGTGACTCATCATCCCAAGCCATTAATTCTCTGATTATAAGCGATTAGGATAATCAGCGATTGGTGTAGTCGGAGTTTAGATTATTGGAGTTCTACCGTATAACTTTGGACTTCTGCGCTTTTTCTACTGATAAACTAATGCTGAATAAATGAATTAAAAGACAATCTAACATCGTTAGTAATGTATCTATTTAGTTGTATGCTGTTAAAAACTGCAAATACACTGATACCAACATAACGAAATTTCCAGATCTTTTCTTAACCCATTTCTCGCCTTTCTCAAGCATCACACTTCAAACAAGCAGATAAATATTCAAACCAGATGACTTAGCAGACATAATGAGTGACAGACACTCGTGACGATCCCAAACGATAACGGGCAACAATGTACAAACCTCAAGAGAACCCGCCCACGCTAAGCACAGACCCCACTTACGTAACCCCGTCTCATAAACGTCCAATTTCCGTCAACAACGCCAATTTTTTCCGCTTGCAAAACAAATTCCCGAGCAGATAACAACGGAATGAATGGAATTGCCTTTTATACCTAATCTTTTGTGTTTCGTCTTGGAGGCTGTCTTCAAGTGTCAGATTTCGGCTGACAAACTAGCCACCGCAGTTCCACCTAAAAGGTTTGCATAGCATTTGAAGTCAGTGGGTTATGGCAATTACTACTAGTAAAGACACCTTAAAGCATCCTTTCAAAGACTTTATTTCAAAAAACGGGAATTTCTTAACTATTATTTAAAATTTAAATTGCACCTGCAATTAGTAAAGAAGACGTGCATTTATTTTGAAATATTTTTTGTGGTTATTGGGGTAAACTCTAGTGCTCGGTTATTCCAGCACTAGAGTTTTATCAACTACAAAATAAATACGTTTTTTTCTTCGCTGACGATTTGTGGAAAACTGTAAGGAGGGATTTTTTTTTCAAAGTATGCTTTTGAAAAGTTATGCCACTAGTTAAAAAATTCTTCATTTTTGTTTTATTTAAAACTAATAACCAAAATTTTCTCAGTAAGCAAAACAACTCATTTTTGGAAAAAAAATTCTTAGTCTCAAAAACTTTAAAGGATAAACTAAACTCTAAGCGGATTACAAATTAAGTAGATTATTTTCATTTGCCAAAGAAGTCATTACACTCTTGTGTATTGATTGTTTGAAATTTAAGTCAATATTAATCAATAGAAAATATTAAAATGCAACCAATCATGAAGATTTTCTTTGTTTTTTTAAGGTTGATTCATTTACAAAAGCAAAGGGTATACTTATTGGTAAAAAATTTCCTCAAAACTATTAGTTAATAGTTGGCTTCTCTAATGCTTCCGATACGGAAGTAGTAATAAAAAGTAACTTAATACTTATTTGTTGCAATTGTATAAAGCTTACTATTACTTTTACAAGAATTAATTATTTTTAAACTTCCGTCAGCAGATTACGTAACCAAAACCCTTAGCTGTCTGTGATCTCACAAAATCGTAAAAGGCTTTTCTAATTTTATGTAAAGCAATTTTATAAAATTAAAACTAACTTAGATCTTAAAGGGATAGGAAATGACACTTCTATCTAGACAACACATTTATTTATAACAATAAGATTTTTTTCTTTTTGATTTAAAATAGATTTTTTAATGCAGTTGAGTGAAATAAACTCATTAGTGGCAAAATGAGGTACAGCTTTGTAAAACTACAGAACTCTCAGTGAATTTACAACCAATCCTGTTATTCCAAATAGGAGATTCCACCATTAGTCTTCAGTTGTGATTGCAGTATGGGTGGGGATACTATAATTTTTCTATCTTTTCTTTCATTATCTTGACCCCACATGGGTCTGATCACAAAAGAAAAATCCCTTCCTCCATCTTACCATTGTCACGTGACGGGCGTTTACCAACCATAGAACGCAATTCTAAGATTGATTTTAAACTATAACGAATCAAAAAACATCCTTTGTGTTGCCATTTCCTTTCTTCGACTGCTTTCTGCAAAAATATGCAGACTCGGAAATCGTTTTTGTGTTATTGAAAACAATATGTATTCTCTTTCGATGATAAATTTGTGGAGTTCTTTCGGTTATTTGTAAAATAGCATTCGGGTCATATTGGGTAAGATGTTCCATCGATGAAGTAACCCCCCAATTGCTTAAGCTGCTCTTTAAGTGAATCATTTTATACATTTAGTGCTAAACGCCTTCTCTCTGAAGTAACAGGAATTTTATTTAGTAAATGGAAAATTAATGGTTTTCTAAGATAATACTTGATGCGCATGTGAAATTACATGTGTATTTGAAGCTAGAAACACACCCATGTATTAAATTCCACACGATTCACCTTTGCTTATGTTTAAAATGAAATAGCCTTTTATGGTTTTGTAAGATTAGATTTATTAATGTTCGATCTGTCCATAAATGTTTATTTTGTTTCTTTTAAATGATTAACCTTATTGTATAGAATATACAGACAAAGTATTCATTATGTTGTCTAACTTCGGTTATATCATGATATTTTAAAGAATTTATTTTTATTTTGGCATTTTATTAGGATAGTTTAACAAATAGTTTATAGCATGTCATGTAGATATGTATGATTGATTATATTTGAAAATCCGATAAATATAATATAAGAAATAATTTAATACAAACTTAAGTTGTTAATGATCCATGTCAAAAACTTTAATTCTATAGTTAGTTTCAGTTTTAAAGGGAACCATTAATTGAGTTAGCAAATCACTTTTGGAATAAATATATTATACCGCACATGATGTACATAAATTATGCAATCATACAATTAATTTAAAATTGAGGGAAATTTTTTAATTTAGTGTTTTATAAAGTTTGCAACTATAAAGCAGTTTTACTTCATTTTAGGCTAGTTCGGTTAATTTTTTAAAACTTATATCCCACCTTGACAGTTTTATTTTTAAAAAAACATAACTTTATCAACTTAACTGTAGCTTAACAACTGAGAATACAAACACAAGAAATTAAGGGCATTTTATGAAGAAAGTAGGGAAGACCGAGGTTAGTTTTTCCATGGGAAAAGTTTTCCACCACACCTTATACAAGAAATAAGCCGTTAAAGGCTCCAAATGACTGCTTGGTTTATGAAGCATACCCGTTTTGTGTCAACCACAAGAATTTTTGCTCAGTTGGTGTTGTAATATGGTCGTTAGAATTGTTTTTGTGATTTTTTCAACGTTGAGTGAATTTTTATGCTTACATTCAAACATAAATCAACCGTACTTGTATTAAAATTATAGTTTTATCATTGTGTGTACTAATATGTGGCTACTTTCTCTACGTAACTAAACATTCGTTTTCAAAATACTTTAAAATTCTTCTCGCCAAGGTACTATCAAAGTCAAAATATGATGACGGGGCATGTTTCCCAAAATTTCACAGGGCAAGATTTCCAACAATGCCCTGGCTCCAACCTTTGTAAATTAAGCTTAAAATTTCCAAAACCAAATTATTTTTATCGTATAAACACGTACTGAAAAAAAGTTTTGCTCTAGATGGAAAATTGTCTGCATAGTAATGAAAAAGGAAGCTGAATGAACTCGTACTATTCTGAAGCAATATGTGTCACTCCAAAAACTATCAGGAATGGATATAGTAGCCGAAAAGCATCCGGAAACTTAAATATTCTCCATAGATTGTAAATAATCACACTGCACAGTAGTAATGTGTCATGTTGCACCCAAAGTTTTGAGTCAATATTGACTTGTTAAAAAAAAGAGAAGGGGGGGGGGGGGGGGGAGAGAGAGTAATCCACCAAACTTTAGTCAATCTATTTTTTTTGTAATCTTTAATAATACTTAGACAACCTCTAGAAAAGATAACCAAAGCATAGTTACACAAAAGGGGAGGTTTTATGTAAGTGTAAAGGGATCCAGATGATAACGACCAGATGATAACGATCCGATGAAATTGGTTAAAATTGCTTGGTGTATAAAACTGGCTTTTTAAAAATAAACATACCTATATTCTGGGTATATTCTTTTGATCTATTAGCCTCGGTCTCCCCTAATGAAATGATAATCTATACCTCCTTAAAAAATTGTACGAATTATCTACTTTATCTGGATTTAGTTACAACATTTAAACATGACTTTTCTGATTGCTTTTAAAACTATAATCCTGTTTTAAACCTAAAAAGCAACTGATTCCATTGTCCTAAATACAATCCAGAACAAAATATCAGGAGATTTAGAAACAAAAAATAATCAGTCTATCTTCCAACACGAAACAAATTCGATATTGATGAGCAAATTCCGACACACATTATTGACTGTCAATCAACAGGAAACCAGAGCATCTGTTGAGGACCCGTTCTTAAAAATACCTGACTTGTTCCCAGTCGGTCACGAAGTGAAAGTGTCAAGCAATTCATTAAGATTGCCCGGGAATATAAGTGGACGCCCGTCAAATACAAATCGAAATCGTGCTGTTAAGAAGTCCATTTGGAACCCTGGAACTTTTTCTTTATTTCCCCCCGGAGACGTATTTACCAATAACCATTCTTGTCAGGTCTGGGACGAGTCAAAAGTCGATAGATTTGTATTGGAATGAGGTCTCGTGAGATGTTGATGAGGAATACGTTGGTGTAATGTGTTTGTGTTACTTGTTCTTTTACTTAGGTAGGGGCTGAATAGTTTTAAAAAAATGTAAATCTGCTGTATATTTTTTCCGATATTTTTCTTTAAAAAATTCTGACTTTAGTTCTTTGAAGTCTATATGCATAATAATAGAAAAGTTAAAAGTATAAATAAAATTATTAAAATATTTCAATAGAACGAAAATGATTTAGTTGGCAAAGTAACACTGTAAAAAAACTGAGTCTGGCCAATTTTAACCAGTTATGTTCTTAAAATGTATCAGTAACTTTCCTCGAAAGGTAAAAATATCTCCTTTTTTATGTAAAATAAAGAACTTTGCCACTATACTTTACTTCTTTCTCAACTACATGCTGCTTGGATTAATATCTGCCAGGATTCTCTCTACCAAACTTGGGGTCAATTCGGTTAACCATTTTATAAATACGAGCCACGCACCGTGGCCATAGTTACTTGTTGACAACGAAGTATTATATTGAATTGTCCAAAAGGATACATGTTAAATAATTTTGCTTATGTTTCTGATAAAAACTTAATAATCCAAAAAAGCGATGTAAACTTAAAAACCCAGAAACGACATAAGGGTAATGCGCGTTGTGAAGTTTTCTTACAGTGAACCTATCTAAGTACAACTGAACAGCTCTCCTGTCAAAATATGTCTTTCACTGCTTTTAAAAAACTGGTTAAAATCTGTTATTGTTCACATAAACTGTTGAATGAACTGAGAAGTTGGAAGAACAGTTTTTTAGTTAATAACATAAACATCAAGCAACGGTTTTGAAAATAAATTTGAAGTGATAAATACATTTTTTGCATAATGATAACTATTGAAGGATTGAAGTTTTGTTCTTTGAAATTAACACATATTAGGTCTTTGTTTGAAGGAGAACATCCGCATGTTGAAATGATTTTAAAAGCCTTTGGTCTTTTTCTTTAATTAATGATCATCTTAATTGTTATCTATCTTGTGCAAGAAATTTTAATATGGAAATTGCAACAATAGGTGTGACAAACATAGGTCAATAACAAGTTCAAGTCATTAGAATAAAAAACTCGTTCGAAGTTTAAACGCAATATGATTTCCATTAAATAGTTTTTTTTAATTGAATCGTAATGTTAGTTTTAAAAGAATTTAAATGGTCTGCATGATAAATGAAATTTATAAAGTTATAACACTATTTATCATTTTTTTACAACCTAAGTTTATGTTATGTTATACATGAAACTTAGCCAAAACTAACCCCATTTATAAAATAAGAATAATTTCAATAAATATATTCAATACATATATAAAAAATTCAATTTCCTACCCATGTCAAAGGACGAATTTCTAACTGGCTAAGCAAACATAACTGGCTAAGAAAAATATGCAAAATTGTTTTCAAATTATTAGTAAACTGAAAAGTAAATAAACTAATGACACTCCAATAGGTGTTATGAGTGTTTTTAAAAAGACTTTTACATTTACAAGGGTAAAATTTCATCATAGAAATTTGATAGGGATTATGATATCTTGTATATCAAATGTAATTTATATTTAAAAAAACTATAGAACAATTGCTTGAATTTAAGCAAAGAGCTATGAAAACTAAATGTAATATTTTAAGAAAAATAATTAATCAAACTCTACCACATCTATCGACATGGCATTTAATTTTAACTTTAAAATTAAACGATGTTTAATTGCAACACACGCATGTAATTCTATGTTTCTATTTCCTTAAGTTCTCTCCCATCATCAATTAAAACTGAAGTAAATAATAACACCATATATTGAGGAACAAAGATTTATTTCAAGCTATTTTTGTGGGAAATTCTTCGCGTCTTCAACGGAAAAAAATATTGAACTTGACCTTAAAAAGCATGCTAAAAATAGGTTATTAAAATCACTCTCTCTTATAGCATAGTTGTAACGTGTTTGTTATATTTCATGTTTCTAAGGCACTATGCATTGAGATGGATTCATGAAGTAAACAACGTAGATTATTGGCGCAATAAATAGTTTTTGGTACAGCATTTCAGAAAGTATCTGTTAGCACGAATATTTTCTGTATTGCCTTGTTATGGAAGGATTCTGTCAATGTATATTTTCCGTAGCGTTACGGATAGTTTCTATCAACTTTGATGTCAGAAAATTTCTATAATATGAATTTTGTGATATATAAGTGATTTTTTGGCAATTTTATTATGGAATTCCAAAATTGGCAGTTAACATAATCCCCTATAAACATAACGAAAACATAAATGTGAATTGAAATGAACCCCAATAAGAATATTTATTATAAAAAATCTGGATTTCCAATAAAAACTTAATGTTCTGTTGCTTTTGTTACGTAGTATAGTGTTTCATTTAAATAAAATATTCCCAATTCCAGTTTTGAAAATGAAGACGCATTTTCACTTTCTACTGATATTTTCTACGTGCAACATATAATTAGGATTGATCTTTAATCATATATTTAAAGAGTTCTTCGCTCATATTTGCTTTTGTCTTGTGTTGGAAAGTCACGAAACATTTCCAACGTGACTGGTTTCGATTTATTGCAAGTTCAATTTCTGAATTTGAAAAGTTCTCTTTTGTTGCGCCTTTTGTAAATCTTTTATCTAATTCTGAATTGAAATTGTTTCATTCAAATAATGGAATTCTTTGTTACCTGATTTCGATATTGGCTTGTTCCATAAAAATTTGTTTTGTTTGGTTTGAAAAAGTAGTAGATGGATATTTGTTTAGAAAGTTATTTGTTTGCATCTGAGCATTATATTTGGAAAGAACTTTTGTAATATAATGCGTAATAAAATATGTTTTGGGTTTTAAGATGACGCACCAGTACCCAAATATTATCAAAAATTGAAAGTTGTGTGATTATTAGTAAATTTTGTCAAGTAATAATTGTAAACATTGACGCAAAGTTGTATGAGTGTACCTTAAGTAGAAAGGTTATGAAGCATTTTCTGGGTTATTTCCTAGTTTTTGCAATATATTAATTAAAATTCGATCAGTCATTACCTTAATTTCAATTTTTAATTTTGTGCTATACTGCAATGAAATCCCTGAGACTTTTGTGAAAAAGTAATCATTGAACTGAAATCTGTAGAAGGGGTAGAGTTTTGGAAACCCATCCACCCTCCAAAAAATTATAATAAAAAGATACTGGATTTAATATCTCTTTTCTTTACATAAGTTTGTGATAAACTTTAATTCAAAGGACTATGCAGTTGAAAATGAGTAGTTTAAATATTCTAGCAATTCTATAGTTGAAAATATCAGAAATAATTTTTAAAAACCTTACTGTACTTATATATATTTTAAATTTTGAAAATAAAATGAGTAAAAATTATCGTATGATAATAGTTTTTTTTTAAATTTATCAATCATTCAACTTTAACATTTAAGTTTTAAAATCCATTTAGTTTCGGTTACAACTTTATCAATATAACGTAGAGATAGATAGGAAGATTCATTTGTTGTGTTCGAATAGTGGTGGAAATAATTACACTGTAAAATGTGCTTTTAGCTTCCACACTACGTTTATAACGTAAAAAGTGGAAGGTATTATAATCGTTCAGTCCGCCTGTCTGTCTGGCACCCACTTTCATAGCCCAAACTACAAATGCTACAGACAAGTGTGATACGTGAAAAATTCAACGCATCGAAATTAGAATACATTGAAAATTTCAGAAAAGAATTCGAATTCGAAATACTTCAATTATTTAAAAAACTGCAAAATTTAATGCTCATTTACAAAGCATAGGAAGCCAAATTTATTAGAATTTAATCACCATTGCCATTCGCAACAATCGCTCGAAAAACTTTAATTCTTTTAGGCAATAAATTAAAATAAATTTATTTTTGCGACATCGATTAGTTTGAAATGACGTCAAATATATTTCCCTACAAGATTCTTTGTACGTTGATATGAAATGTTTTCATTATATTTAAAAGCGAGGAATATTACATATTTATTCATTGAAATATAAATTCATTTTGGCAAACGATAAGTAATAATTATTGAATTTTCGAAATAAAATAAATGAAACATGTAAATATTAAGCATGTAAATGTTTAATATAGAATATCAATGCTGCGTTTGTCGCATTTTTTCCTGTTAAACACACTGTTGTCTGTTAACCCGGAAGCGGGTTAAATGACAGATTCTGTTACAAACCAACTTTTTCTCAAAAAATATTACTATATAATAATTTATTAAAAAGATGTAAATGGTCAGATGGGACTTTGGTTGTTTCAAGGGCGATGTGGATATTTTTTTCAAATTAAACTATTATGGAATGGGAATTTAAACGCTATTTATTTAGTTTAACTAAGTATTTTCTTCGTTTTAAATACAGATATTCCTCAAACTTCCGGCTGCTGTTGAAATCTTTAACTATGCAAATTTCATCAAAAGATACTGATGAGAATAATTTGTGTGTTTCATGACTTTTTGTAATGTTTGGGTGCATATGTATTTTTTGCGTCGCTTGTTAATTGTAGAGAACTCTACTATCACTATATACAAACGTTTAGTTTAAACTATTTTTTTATTTTCATAAATTATTGCTATAGAACTCTCAAATTGTTTATCTTATTAGAATTTTAATTCATAAGTCACTCTCAACAGCATACAATGTTTTCATATTCCATTTCAATGGTAAATTTTATACATTATGCCATCGTTAATGCATAAAACACAGTAAAGGTTACTTACTCAGCGTATCCCTTATTAATACGATTGAAAAAATTGTTTACGGTGATTTTAATAATTTTCAGTAATAAGTATAAGCTTGGAGTATTAAGTTAAATGAAGTAAGTAAAAAATTTGAAGGATATTGAAAGGAAAATAATATAAATTTTTAGATATTAACTATTTTCCTTGTATTTTTTGTATTTTTAGAACTATTTTTTTCAGAACTTTCCCATTTATGTGATTACTAGCTGTTATACCCGACGTTGCACGGGTAGAGGTGGAAAAATAATTTAACAGTCAATTTAACTATTTTTTTTCTTTCATTTTAGTTACATAAGATATGAAGATTACCCAGTAATTTTCCATTTAATTACCCAACTTGGATATAGTAATGATTAATATCAATTTCAAAAATACCTTTGATAAGAAGCGCAAATGAAAAAGAATACATATTTAAGTAAAAAATAATCAGTAAGAATTAAAAATGGAAAAAAGCTAAATCTTAAAAGGTCTCAAACATTTATTTTAACGCAATTCAAGGGAGTTCTCCAATAAATTAAGTAACTTTTTTGGACACTTTGTAGATATAAATACAATATAAGCAGTACAAAATGGCAGAAAAAAATGCGTTTAGGACAAAGATTGGTATAATCTGTTCTTCCAAAGTAGTTAAAATTTAAATCTCACTTTAAACTGATCACTCTTGGTCTGCGTGCAGAAAATAAAATATTCTTAATGAAAGTGAATTACATGATCTAATTGTTTAGATGTTATAAAGCTACTCTAGCAAACAGCAAACGATTTGCATTTTTTATATTTATTTGTTTTTTTAAACTGTGATAAAGATACTAAAGCAAACGATTTTTATTTTTAATATTAAATATTTTTCTAACTGCTAAAAAGCTAGCAAACGATTTTTGTTTTAGATGTTTATTTCTAATTTTTTAGCTGTAATTAAACTAAATATACTTAAAAATCGTTTTAACAAATGTGTAAAATAAAACTAAATAAACAATCCATGAAAACGTGCTGTTTAAGGAGCAATAAACCTCTAAGGTCTTCAATGCATTGAATGGGAAACATAAAAACGTTCGAAAACGATAAAAGGAATGGTCTGATTCGAAAAATTCTTAGCCTATGTTTGTTCCGGAGATGAGATGAATTTTTGTGCCAAATTTCGTGACGATCTGTTGCGTGGTTCTTTAGATCTCGTGTCTTAAACAAACAAACAAAAAACAAAAGTTGCCTTTTATGTATATAGATAAAACCTTTTAGCTCATTTGGCACGTTTTGGGAAAAAAATTGGCGACAAAATAGATATAGCTACAAACACACCCATTATACAGCTCTAACACAATGACCTTCGAACAACCAACCGGCTTATAAATTATTTATTAAAAAATTGCCCATTCGGCGAGTTTTAGTTAATAATTTGGCGAGTTTGGCAACGTATTTGGCGAAAAAATAAAGACATAAAACCCTAATATGCAGCTCTAGTGCGACGGCCTTTATTAACCATCATAGATCAGTAATAGCTTAACGATAAATTTATTGCTTAAATATGCATACATGCAGGCAACAGAAAAATCAATGAAAAAATCATCAAATAAACCCACAATAAAATCCGGGAATGGAGACTGCCGGAATTACGTCACTTGAAACATGTCAATTATTTTTCAAATAATGAATTTAGTTTCTGAAGTTAATGGCAACAGAATAAAATAAACATTTTCAATTTTAATTACTTTTGTTAAAAGTTTTATTTAATTTTTTCAGCCGATGGCATCAGGAAAGTAAAAAAAATGATCGGATTTGAGCCAAAGTGGTGTAGTTTTTTCAGAAAAACGTTCGAAACGATAGAAGGAATGGTCTGATTCGAAAAATTCTTAGCCTATGTTTGTTCCGGAGATGAGATGAATTTTTGTGCCAAATTTCGTGACAATCTGTTGCGTGGTTCTTTAGATCTCGTGTCTTATACAAACAAACAAACAAACAAACAAACAAGCAAACAAACAAACGGAAGTTTCCTTTTATGTATATAGATGTGATGGGTTTTAAATTTATTGTTGTTATTTATAGTTCTTATTTTTTCAAAATGATTTTTATATTTTACTTGATTTAATCTGTATTTTATAAAGTCCTACATGTTGACTACTAATCAGGAGGAATTTTTTGTATCGTAAAAGATACGCTTGCGTGCTAAATAAATAAGGTTTGAATAAAAGAAAAAAAATTACGTTCCTGTACCTAAAAAAATTATTTTAAACTTTAAGAATTGAAATGATTTGATAGAAGAAATCTAATTTTGGGAAATCAAACAAGGCTCATTTTACCATCCTACCTAATAAGTAATCACTCATTTTGATTATTGGCATTTCTTATTTTATCATAGTGAATATTCAATATGAGAAAATATATAGGAAATTATCTTGATGTTCATTTGTAATAGTTAAGAAAAATTAAGTAATATTTTGGTATAGTGTTTAATTTTGTACTATAATTGAATCAGTTTTAGTTGAAAGGGCTAAGCAGAAATTTGACTTGGTTGACTTACGCTTCTTTAACAATGAGCGATTCGTCAAATGGAATTCTATTCATTTCAACAAACATTTAGCTTATAATTTTATTATGCACTAGCTGACACGTCAGACGTTGTCTTGTCTTTACTATGAATATTGAATTCTAATTTAAGGTTGATCGAAAAATCTATAGATACTTGGCAAATGCAGCCAAAAATGTCCAAAGAATAATACCCCATGTGGAGGGAGTGCACGTTAAATATTTTTCAAAGTCCCGACGCTGCGTACGATGTAAAAGTTGCATTGGGTGCCTAATCAGGTGTTGGCTCGACACATGACTGTGGCTCTAAATAAAGACGCCCGTGGCCAATATCCCTCTTGTATAGCTGTAGTTCGACGATAATTCAAACTAACCCTAACCCATACAACTTAATGGGAATAGCTACCCTACGCTAAATTTTTAACTTCGCCAAAAGCCGCCAATGCCAACATTCAATTAGGCATATCATAGCTGTACCAAATTGACAGTTTCATAAACATAAAGTTACGTAAACATACGTAGGGGGAATTAACATTTCTTAGAAGCATTCATCAGATCTAGAATAGTAATCGTCTTTACTGCCATGATACATTGTAGCAATATCTTCACTTCTTACCATTTATAAACATCAATTAAATTAAATTCGGAAACAAAAAAAATCAAAAGATTTCAATTCAATAAATAAAATAATGATATTCAAATAAAAATCCTACAAATTAAACTCACGTGCCCTGACGTGCTTATATTTAAGTTTCGCGTTTTAAATTTGCGTTGAACGTGCTGAAATTTCTTTTAAATTGAAATAAAAAGTATAAATTCTAATATTACAATGACATTCCTATGGAGAAATCGGCTCACGTTTCGCACTCCTACACACGTTCGGGTTTGAACTTCGAATAACTCATTCATTAAGAACCTTCTCCTGACAATAACAAACACAACGAAAAAAGAATTAGTGAAATCGGTCCAGCCGTTCAGGCGTGATACCGTCACAACGAAAAAATGGGACTTTAATTTATATATAAGATATGACGAATGTTAGTGATTGTGAAATATCCAGAGTTGTGTAAAGTGTTTCCCTTGGAAATGTCTTTAAAATTTTAAAAAAGTATAAAATGAGATTGATTAATGACAAATAATGCCAACTTAAAAAATTATTGATAACTGAACAATTATTAATAATTAGTAGTATAGAGCATTGCTGTTAAATACTACAGAAATCCAACCAAATTTAGTCGTTATCTCGTTACGGTTAGAAGACAAGTTTTTTCTAAAAAAAATGTTAAAGTCAGAGAAAAATGTTGCTTGATTTAAGATTATTTTAACTTTTAATTAGTGTTTTATGCAAAACATTAAACATATTTGTATTATTTATTTTTCAAATTATTCGATTTCATAATCTAAGAGTACAATTCTTTCAATATTATTGTGAGTAATCTATGATCAAAATGTTCTTAAGCAAACATGTCAGCTTTATGGCTTCAAATGATTTTGAAAAAATAAATTTCAATAGATTAAAGAAAAGCTGTTTAGATTTTGTTTTGAATGGATTATCTGTCGGTAACTAATTACTTGCACAAATTCAATATGAATAATGTTTATACAATTCTACTCATAAACAAATCATCTAAGAGGACAAGTTGCCCCTCATTCTAATTCAACATCTAAATTGCCCCCCATCAAGTTTGGTCAACTTTTTCTTCTTCTCTGTGATGCCTTCGCGTTCTCAAGAAAATGAAGGAGAAAAAGAATTTAAAATAAACAAAAACACCGAAAATCACTATCGTCTGCTCGAGTTCACCTACTTTCACTTTCGTCTCGATATAAACGACGCCCACAAAAAACACAACAAAAGAAAGGGAGATCGCTTTTAGTGGAATAAACAAAAAAGAATAAAATTCTAAACAACCAAACGACTTTCTAATAGTGCAGAAGAAGAAGAAAATGAAGAGCGTTACATTGTGTGACGTGATGTCCTCGTGACGTCAAGAAGGTGATGAGGTATATAAGAGGACAGCTTGGACGATGGTCAGACATCCATTCATCTCCAACTCATCCTCTGGTCATCTCTCTTGGGCTTCTCTTGTGATTTATAACTTGAAAGAGTTAACATGTACTTCACTCAGGTAATATGCCACCTTTGATGTTTTGTTAACTAAGCCTTAGCTAACTATTTTGCAATAAGTAACTATTCATTTAGAACTAACTACTTTTTTTAGCATTTTTAGCAACTTTTATGCATGATAACCATAGTTTTCTATCATCATATACCTACTATAAAAATATTAATGTAAGGTAGTTTCTCTAAAAGTACTCATCGGTATATATGTAACTAATATATATGCTTCATAATTTTCAAATTCAAACCTTCTTCTAGAAAGAGTTGTATTATGTATTGCTAAACTATTATCTTAACTTAAATACATTTAAATGTATACTGAGAAGAAATTTTATAAGATATTAAGTCAAAAGTATCGATTGAAAAATTGGCATTTCGGAGAAACTTATTCAAAAAGTTTTTGGATAAAAGTATATTTTATGAAGTTGAAGTTTAGAATAGATTAAAATATAAAGTGTTACATGGCAATTTATATCTTGGAATTTAAAAAAAATTCATATTCTTGTAGTTAACGAACTATAATCATTAATTTTTATTACATTTTTTTTATAAAATCAATTTTTATGTTCGTTCCCAATAATAGTTTTTATATAACGTAAAATTTCTAAATTTCTGCAAGTCTAGCTTTCTCTAATATATATTAAAATATTATACGCATTGGTCATTTACAAAATTCTGTCTTTTTTAGTTAAATAATGTATTAAATTGAAATGACCCGGAAATTTAGTTTCAATATTTCAAACTTTCCTTAGCACTATCAATTTAATCTGTAACTTGCTTCCAAATCTAAGAAAAAATCGTAAAAGGTTTTCCGAATATATTGATAAATCCACACTATATGCGCCCTTCCTACGCTTTGTGCAGAGAAAACATATGGTAACCAGTGAAAACGGTGAATGACATATTTTTCCTCCCCGGATTACATTAGACAACCATCATTCTTATAGTTAGGTTTGACTGTTTTGGCACAATATAGGAAAATAGCAGTTAAATAAATAGGTATTTAGCCATTTTTTCCCACGAAAATTTCTAACTGGGTACAGTACTACATACAACTATATCCTTTAAATTTTGATTTTCAGTACAAAAAAAAATCTTTTTGAATCGTAATGTTATAAAAATGTTTGTTACTAACAAAATGTATCTTGTGTCTTGGTGATTTCTAGATTATTAGCCCTGCGCAATAAATCTATAATGTCACATACAAAACACCATTTTATTTCTTATTAAAGCAAAATAATAGAATTAGCATAAATAAAATAAAAAAATTGATTTATAAAAAATATTTTTATATTATTTTCAATTTATAAAAAAATATGTTCATATTATTTTCAATTTATAAAAAAATATGTTCATATTATTTTCAATTTATAAAAAAATATGTTCATATTACTTTCAATTTTTTTAAAAAAACTTTATTTTCAATAATTTTTATTCAATATTTACTCATCGACAACACTTTTTGAAAACCTAAATCTGTAAAAAAATACGTTCTTTCTTATCTCCATGTAAGACAATGCAGTTGAATAATTGATGGTTGGTGTTTCATTATTCAAAGAGATTGTATCTAACACGGATCATCCCTGGATTTTACAATGCCGCTCAAAGCGCATCTTTTTGTGATATCTGATGGCATTGAACAATTATACATCAGGCTTATTTATCATGCGTAAATGGATATGAGATTTACGATAATCTAGACTTCTAAACTCTCTGGATGAAAGCTTTAGTTAATAGAAGTGTTAATATAATCCAAAACCGGTTTCTAAAACTTGGGGGGAAAATGTATACCTCAGTACTGACTTACACCTTTTAATATGTTTTAAAAATTGTTTGAAAGAAAATTCTCAAGATTTCTTTCGTTAAATTTAATAAAAAAAAATTAATGGAAATGTAGTTTTTTTTAGTTTAGGCAGAGTAACCGGATTTAAATTACTCTCTAACAGACTAAGGTCTAAAATTTAGAATGGTCACGATAAAGATATTAAATAGTTTGCAATTTCTTTAAATTGTTCTTTAATTTTTAACGTAAAATATGGATATACTAGGAAGTATTTAACCAGTTTAATTATTAAAATTAATACTTTATGTTGTTACTTTTTCTGTATTTAAGAAAAACTTTTTATTTGGTCGTTCTAAACTTTTGTATTTTAAAATTGTTACTTCAACTTTAAACTGGGACGCATTTCTCAAAACAAAGTTCACATTTTTATAAAACCTTTTCTTCTTAATGCGCTTTTTATTTAAATTTTATAAACGTATATACGTAAATTTTATGAACGTAAATGTTTTATACGTGTACCTTTTAATCGTCTTAAAACACAACTTGTATGCAGTACGTTAATATAAATTAAACTATTATCACTTATACTCACTTATAAAATATCTTCTAAAAATTAATTTAACTAATGATTTAGTTGAAATACAGTGTTTTTATTAACTATTTTGTCAATTTTATTGTGTACTAGTCGATGAACTATCTTTGTTAGTAACGAGAAATAAATACATTTAATAGGAAATCGTAAAACTTACGAAACCTCTCAAGTACATTTGAAAAAAATGTAAAGTCTAAGTTTTCAAAGCTTCATTGTTCATCAAAAGTTTTCACTGACAACAACCAAATGCTTTTGTTCAATTTAACCAAGAACAATAGTGGTTATCATTGAAAATTGAATGATTTGATCTTCTAATAGCAGCCTACAGTAAATGTTCCTGATTTAAGTGTCCCTACTATTTGTTTTAGAAATTTTTGTTACAAAGAAACGTAATCTTAATGATATCTGAGTGGTGGCTTTTTAAAAAGCCAATGATTAACGGGATAATTCCAATCTCCAAAACAATGGTTTTGCAATCTTGTCGCTTTAAATTGAATTATCTATACGATTGTAGGAAACTGTTTCTTAGCAAGGGTAAAAAGTAAAGTTAGTGAAGGTTAGTTGGAGTCTTTTGTTATATAATTCAGGAAACTGAATGATCATTAACCGTTCAAAGATAATATTGTAATACTAATAATTCTTTAGTAATTTTTGACATAAAAGTAGAAATTTGGAGCTTGTGTATTTTCTTTCTTCAATTTTACTAATTCAATATCACCGTGAGGCAATCGTCTTTTTTTTTTAACTTTGAGCAAGCCTTTACTATGTGATCGAAATAAAAAATTATAATGATTAATTAAAAAAATATTTTTGAAATTCTTATTATAATAACAAATTTAGAATTATTTCTAAATCAATCTCAAATCAGAATTGTTCTTGTCAGTAAATTCCATATATTACAGTTTTCAATGTGACACTTTTCTAATAATTTTGATTTTCAATGGATGTATTTTTTGAAAAAAACATAGACTAAATTCAATCATTGAATACGTAGATACACACATTTTGCTGTAGATGATGATAAATGCCATGGGAAATTCAACAACATTTAAATTGAGATGATTTAAGTAGAAAACAACATAGATTATTGGAGCAAATTGTTTATACTTATACAAATTTTAATGTTCTTGTGTGAACTCCAGAAACCCACCTTCTTCAAAACGGCTACACAACTCAGACTATGTAATTTGCTTCAAACTATTTGCGTCAATAATATACGTTGCTTTCTTCATGAATCTTCTCGTGTTTCTAAACAGAGTTAAATTCTGAATTTTCTGATATTTTCTGAATATAACGTTTTCCTTCTCATGTTTCATGAGAAAAAATTAAGATATTTTCTGAATAACGTTTTGATTCTCAGGTTTCATACACAAAGTTGAAGATATTTTCTGAATAACGTTTTCCCTTTTTCTCCACAGGTTTCCGTTGTGGTTGCCCTCGTCGGCTTTGTGTGTGCCACCGGTGGAGGATACGGTGGCGGTTCTGGTGGATACGGAGGCGGAGGATTCGGCGGAGGAAACCGAGGAGCTGGCGCTGGAGGATTCGGTGGTGGATATGGTGGCGGAGCCGGTGGCGGATATGGTGGAGGAAACAACGTAAGGGTTGATTGGGTGGATTTTAGTTTCAGCTGTATTTTGAATTACGTAATTCATTTCTTTTGGTTATGTGCATTGTGCATGCAATGGATAGGGACGTTTAAGAAAGTCATTAAAAACTTAAATAGTTGAAAGAGGGATGATGTGGAATAAGTGTTGGTATTTTTAAAATATCGTAAAGTTTCTGATTTGAAAGTGAACTTAACTTCTTAAACCGGTAGTTAAAAAATCAAGGTCTAACGTACAGATAGCAGATTATACGCACAGATAGCATGCGAAGTAAAAAGTTTGACATTAGATATTAACACTAAAGCATTAGCTTAGCACTTTCAATTGCTTAACAATACTATTGCAAATATACCAATAATAACCTACATTTTATTATTGATGTTTACTAAAAAAAATTTACCCTACACTCATCCTTTTATTACAGTTATGATTATTAATAAAACTGAATTCGCATCAACTTTAAATAAACGAAAACTTAAATAAAGCTTCCATGTATAAACTACAAAAACTAATTCCCATTTCATTCCGCACAGCAACCCAAACCTTATAGCTTCGACTACGAAGCCAAAGACGACTTCGGCAACGTTCACTACCGCAACGAACAGGGAGACGCCAGCGGTGCAGTCAAGGGCTCTTATGGATACACCGACAACCAGGGCCTCTACCGAGTCGTCGACTACGTAGCCGATGCTAATGGATACAGAGCCAGCATCCGAACTAATGAGCCAGGAACTGATGGAAAGGAATCCCCCGCTGATGTGCAGCTGACCGCTGTGCAGCCGCCTGCTGGAATCCAGGACAAATACACTCGAGTTGGTGGAGGATATGGTGGTGGAGCAGGTTTGTATTGTTTCTTAGTAAGGTAGTTTCTTAGTTAATGTGTAAAATAAATATCAATATCTATGATACAGAATGTATGAAAGTTTTTGAATTCTTGCAGATCTTGTTGAAAATAATAAGTTTTTATTTCAATACCCAATATGTTACGATAGTGAAAGAAACTTTTTAAAAAAAGTTTGAAGCTATTTATTTGAAACTGCCCAAAAACACACATTTCAACTGTGCACTCTAGTACATTTAGCAATACCATTTTATGCAAGCCAAATGTAAACTTCAAAAAGCTGAGAAATGGTGTAAGTTTTCATATAAGGCTTACTTTCGAAACTTTAATAATAATTATTCCAATATGGTTGCTACAAAGAACTAGTTATCTAGTGTAATGCATTATAATCCGCTATACAATTACTGGTTGGAGGATGTTTTAAATTGACTATAATAAAAATAATGTGCTGATTAACCTAGGTCCATAATAGCCATTATTGAGCTAATACAATCCGAATGTTCATCTCATCCTAAAGCCTCAAATTAGACAAAGACTACAAACTACTTATGTCTATTTTTACGTTAACATATAGGGTTAATCAAATAAAAGTGGCCCCAACGTGGAGATAAGTAAACGACAGAAATGTTGCCAAGTCAAAAACCAATACAAAAACAGGTTTGCTAAAATGAAGCCATTGATCGCTTCAATATTAAGCCCAAACAAACGCTTGGCGACTTATTTGCCGGCAACTACGCTATGGTTTGAAAAGCTAGTTGAAATCTTATATATAAAGTAATATTTTTTCGTTGCGACGGCATCACGCCTGAACGGTTGGACCGATTTGACTAATTCTTTTTTCGTTGTGTTTGAAATTGTCAGGAGAAGGTTCTTAATGAATGAGTTATTCGAAATTTGAACCCGAACGGGTGTAGGAGTGCAAAACGTGAGCCGATTTCTCCATAAGAATAGCATTGTAAGATTAGAATTTATACTTTTTATTTCAATTTAAAAGAAATTTCAGCACGTTCAACGCGAACGAAAATTAAGTATAAGCACGTCAGAGCACGTGGGTATAATTTGCAGGATTTTTATTTGAATATCATTATTTTATTTATTGAATTGAAATCTTTTGATTTTTTTTTGTTTTCGAATTTAATTTAATTGATGTTTATAAATGGTAAGAAGTGAAGATATTGCTACAATGTATCATGGCAGTAAAGGCGATTACTATTGTAGATCTGATGAATACTTCTAAGAAATGTTAATTCCCTCTACGTATAGCGTAAAAACCTTATGTTTATGAAACTGTCAATTTGGTACAGCTATGATATGGCCAATTGAATGTTGGCATTGGCGGCTTTTGGCGAGGTTAAAAATTTAGCGTAGGGTAGCTATTCCCATCCAGTTGTATGGGTTAGGGTTAGTTTGAATTGTCGTCGCACTAGAGATATACAAGAGGGATATTGGCCACGGGCGTCTTTATTTAGAACCACAGTCATGTGACGGGCCCACACCTGATTAGGCACCCAATGCAACTTTTACATCGTATAAGCAGCGTCGGGACTTTGAAAAATATTTAACGTGCACTCCCACCACATGGGGTGTTATTCTTTGGACATTTTTGGCTGCATTTGTCAAGGATCGATGGATTTTTCGATCAACCTTCAATTAGAATTAAATATTTATAGTAAAGACAAGACAACGTCTGTGTCGGGTCAGCTAGTAAAATATAAACAACGTTTGTAGAGCTCTCTCTGATCAAAAAAAGTTTCCACTAGTGATTATTTCGGTTGTTATTTATCGTAGAGAATCGGACCTTTCTGTTTGTGTTAATACAAAAGCAAAACATTCTTAATTGATTGCAAGACCCAGAATCTGGTGTTCAGACCCGTTTCGGAATGTTTTTAAACTTGTTGACAGCAGATCCTGGCTGACGCCATTTTGTAACTGATCATTGCCTAGTACTCTTTTTTGTGGCACTTTTACACATTTAAATTCTTCAACAAACAACTGGTCACATTTTTTCCACGAATTCGTTTTAATAAAATTTTCTACAATGAACACTCTCTGCTGTACTGTGAGTTTCATCTTCACCTGTGAATTGATCAACTTACACTCACACAGTCGCAACTCACACTGACGCACTACGATCTGAACTGGCCAATAATCCATGAGTCCATCCAACCAATGCAAAAACAGGTTTGTCAAGTGAAACCATTGCACGCTCGAATACTCTTTTATTTCCACTTGAAAGCTTTCAGGCGGCTTCAAGAGTTATTCTCTCCAAGCGTTTCAACGTATTCCTATCTCTAGACCGGGACCACTTTTCTTTGCCTCACCCTGTATAAGGGTTAGGTTCAATTATCGTCGCACTAGAGATAAATGAGGGCTATTTGTTAACATATAAGAGTTGCGCGTTTTTTAATCCATACAAATTCAACAAAGCATCATATTTAAGATAACTTTAACATTTTAGGAGCTGGATATGGTGGCGGAGCTGGAGCTGGCTACGGAGGTGGCTCCAGCGGAGGCCGACACGGAGGAAGTGGAGCCAGCGGATTCGGCGGAGCTGGAGGATTCGGAGGAGCCGGCGGATTTGGTGGTGCATTCAAGCCCGGCCGAAGCGGAAAGTCCGGATACTAAACTGCAGCATCTAGCTTGCTATTTCAACTGTCTATTCATACTCTGAATGCTTTTCGGTTGGCTTCTGGAGCTAATGGTGTTCACTTTACTTTATAGTATATCATTTAGTGCAACTTAGAAAGAGAAGCTTTCAGTTGCATCAAAGTGCTTTTTCAAGTTTGAGAAGCATTGTTTTTGGACTATGGACTTGGTATATAGCTTTTAAAATATATTGGGATACGAAAGAATGAGATAGTGTTTCTTCGTTTTTAGTATGGTAAAGAGATTTTTCTTTTTCTTGAAGCGAATTTTGTTATTATTTAGCAGTTCAAAAACATGACTAATGTTATTCAAAAATCAACAATGTAAATATAATTTAAAGTAAGCAATTTAATTTTTTATGATCTTTATTTTCGGTTGAATGCTCAAAAATTTTGTCCTTGATCATTGATAGACAAAGACTAAGACAATTTCATGTTCTTGTTAAGAAATTTGTCTTTGGCTATTTCAAATTTAAATATCAATACAAATTATCAAAATTTTGGCATTATTATTTTTAAACAGATTACTTAAAAAAAAGAGAGATGCTAGGTTTCGATAAATCGTAAGTAATGTTTTAAAATCTGCAACAAAGATAACAAAATTGGCTCGGGCATTACGTGTTGATATACTATTCACTCTATAGTATTCCTATATTGTGATTATTTTGTGTACTGTGTACTTATATCTTTATGTACCAGAAAAAAATCATTTGTGTTTCATTTATATTGAAAAGCATTGCTATTCATTGGGTAAAAGTGTTCGTGTACTTTGTGGTTAGGATGTAATATACGTTTGGGTATATGATGTTATTTAAATAAATTGCATTGAAAAATATATATGGCTCTGATGTTTCTTATACTTCTTCCAAACATATATAAAGTATAAAACTATTTCTTAGTAAAAATAAGAAAATCTGAATAACTCCTTAGTCTTTAGAGACACTGCCGTTTTCATAAAATTTGCCAAGCAACACTTAATTCATAATTAAAAAGTATCATCACAAATGTATTATATGTTTTATAGAATTAAGTAAGTTATAGAGATTAAGGCTTTATTAAAATGACGTCCTATAATAACGCCCTGATTCAACACAACAATTTACTTAAGTAAAATAAGTCTAAAGTATTTTGAAAGAAAATTCACATAAAGTTTCGAACACTCAACAACTTTGTTTTGTTGAGTTAAATGAATTATGGAAGTACACTCTTACATAGATTTTCAAAGTATCACAAGATTTTTTCACTTTCTTGACGAATCTTTTTTTATGTAAAATGCTCTTATCAAACATTTCGTCAAATTGATGATATTAGTCTGATTTTGAGGTCATAAATTCAGCCAAATTCCAAATTTAAATGTAAATTATCCTTAATAATTATTTTATTAATTAATATAATTTCAAAATAATCTATATGATTCAGCATACTAAGTTTAGTTCTGATAAATAAACCTTATGATAAATAACCTCTGATAAATAAACCTTATGCGCGTCAGTGTGTTTTCAACTGATTTGCAAGTGATTAAGACGCATTCAATATAAGATCTTAAGAAAAGAGACCATTAAAGTCTTATACTGAACTGTATTGTGGCATAAAATAAATGTTAAAATCTGGATTAGAATTATTTAATAATTTTACTTTATTGAATTATCATGTGATACTATCAAAAAGTAACAGTAAAAGGGGACAAGGATTGTGGAAAGTTATTTAATCATGTGTTTTCCTAAAATTAAAACCCCAATTGGGTTTTTTTTACAATAAACAATTTTCATAATGGAAAAATAAACTTTCTTTTAGTAATCCCAAACTATTTTCCTTCTTTTTCTGAAAACTAATTATTTATTATTTAAAAATTTTGTTAAAATTGAAAAAAAAAATAATTATTCTAATATAATATTTTTACACACACATTACAATAAAACTATTGCATTTAATGTATGCAATGCTGAAATGCAATTATCCTTGATTTACTCGACACGTAGCCTAGTTATTCAGTATAAAATTGACTTGAGCAGTTCGTATGAATAATTATTCAAAATTACGAACGAATGATTCTAAAACAATGAATGGTGACCACAATTTATATTTGTTACTAAACTATGGTATTAAGAGCCAAAATAATGATAGTATTTATTCGGTAATATCTTTAATAACTGGTAGATTTATGCATGCTACATTTGAATCGTTACGTGTTAAAAAGGGTCAAGACCGTTACCGAATTTCCCTCAAAGATTCTTCCTTTCAACATTTTAGTGCATAGAAGAAGTGTGTAAGGAAACCTTTCTAAGCCCTTTTTTGCGTTTAGCGATTCATATAATTCATTGACTTTACAATAAATGTTTTGAAAATATGCACGCATTTTATTTAATGAAACTAATTTGTAATGCTCTCTGCTTTTTATTTATTAAAAATGATAGTTTTTTAGAATGTTTCAAAAGTAAGTGTAACAAAATCGATTTTGAATTGCGTCATTAGACTTAATTTAAGATCGATTAAAAATTTTAATTAAAGATTTATTTTTGAAATTTATGCATGAAAAACAACCATGCATATATTTGCCCATTTCCAGGTCGTTCGGAAGGTAAATTTATCTAAATATGAAAATTTATGAAAACTTTATTAAGACTTTTTACTGATGAATATAAAATACTTTATAAAGCGTTATGTGTACAAATTTTACGTTTTATGAAATTTTATTAACATATGCATGACTATGGTTTATATTTCTAAAGTATAAACATTCTTTATTTTCTAAGGGTAATAAATATGTCCCAGAAAATGAAAAGAGTTAGCTTTTTATTTTTCTTATTTTTAAACCGTTTTACCGTTTTCGTGTAATTCACAACATTTAATTGCTTTTCTATTTTCCTTTTGTTTTTAAAAAAATTGCTAAGGGTTATCTATATATAAAAATGATCTTCTATTAATTTATTAATTTAATTACTTTAAATGCCCCAATAGTTATATTTTTTTACATAGTTTGGTTGTAAATTGCAATATTTTTAAATCCACCTGAATCATGCAATTATGTTTACAACTTAATATACTTTATTATACTGCAACAAATATATATTTTTTAAAATGCACTCGTATATTTTATATAAAAACGTTTCATGTGTTGATGCTGTAGTAAGTAAAATTATTTAATCAATATAATAAATTATATATCATGCACAAATTATGTGCTTTGATTTGCATACATAATGTGTGAATACAAAAAAACCAAAGGACCTTATTAATAAAAAATTACAAAACATTCGTTCTTTTATAGTATTTTTCTGCTCATAAAATATGCTATAGTTTAATGCTTTTAAACTAACCAAGGATATAAATGGGAAAAAATGATTCATAAATGGGAAAAAATTATTGAGTTTGAGAAATAAGTTTTCAACTAGGCGTTTTAAATTATAAATTTATGTTTCAGGCATATGATTTTTAATAAATAGGTTTTGCAATTTTATTCGTTTCAGACACATACGATTCAATAAGTTATTATGCGTTACAAGAAAAGGATAAAAAGAAAACGTTGGTAATTCCTGTTTATCATCAAAAAACTCACATACCCAGCAGGTTCCAGCTTTATTTGCATCTTTTCAAACATCGTCCACTCAAATCAAATATTTGACAAAAATGAAATTAGGACTTAAGTATTATTATCTAAAATAGGATTGAAATAATAATTGTGATAGACATATTAGAAATGAGAAAATGTATTTCTTGCTGGCTCTCTGTCTGTTCAACTTTAAGGCCAGGGAAGCTCTCCGTGACGTCACGCTTTCGTTCTAGTTCGGAGTATCGGCTGTTCAGAAGAATAAAAGCGAAAACCTTTCGCCCATGACAGACCACACATTTCTTCTTCCGAAGAGCTGACATTTCGAACCGGCCTAGGAGAACCGACGTCTAGGAGAATTTATCTGGCAATATTGCTACTGCTATGTCTTTTCTCATGTTATTCTAACCACGTTTTACCTATAGTTGGTTACCGCTAAGTAAATTATAATTTAAATTAATTATCAATAAAACTTTGAATATTCACACCTCTTTGAGATTTGTTACGTGAGAAAATAAACAAAACAGTTGACATTTTAAGGTCTTGGTCCAATAAAAGTGTCGTTGAAAAAAATGGCTGATATAGTCTTCATTTGTGCCTATTTTTTTAGAACCATGCCAATGAAAATGTTAAATGTTTCAGTTTTGTTACATACTTCGATCCAGCATAAAAATCTTCTTTTTTCTTAATTTCCGCATGGTTTTTTCTACGGAGATAAGCTAAAAATGAATGAATTGAATTTTTAAAAGAAAAAATTTTACGCACATACATATTTTTAATCACAATAATCACAAGCAGATATGCGTCCAAAATTGCTTACACAATAAATACACCGACTCAAACACCCGTTTGAAAATTGCATTTAAAAAAAATTTTATATGAAGAGAATAGTTTCTAAAGTTCGTTTTTTAATGCGACGAAATTTGCCCAATACAAATTATTCTGTACTATGGTCTTCATTTGTCTTAAATTTTGTATATTTAGATGAAGTAATGCTTCTCTTGAACATATCCACTTTTCCATAGACATTTTCTTAAGTCAATATTGTCTTGATTAATTAAAAAACTTGCTCCTTATATTCCAACATAATATCAGGAGCAAGGCTATAACAATAATTTTTCGCATAAAATTAGAAATTTGTATGTTGTAAAAGTTTAGACACGAATACGAGATTATGATGGCCTTATTTCGCATTTTTTTTATGAATTTTATTTTTTTATATGATAAATTTTAAAAAACACGACAGCCGGTGAACTAAAAAGATTTAATAACAATATTAGTTCAATTCTACACCAAATAGACAATATAGCTACTTTAAATCTTTTATTGTGAAATATTACTGCATATTTTCTTCAAATTTCCAATCTAACATCTCTAGATACGAACCGATTGCCTACTAGTCCATCACCTTAAAGGTTTGCTACGAATTCGTGAATTTGGAGACATTTATTGGCCGATTTTCTTAATGGAAAGTGCAGTCTTTCCCTTATAAAATCACAAAATAGCGACTTATTGTTCTTTTTTGCACTTTAGTACAATGCAGAGATAGTCTTTTCTTCAAAAACGACAAAATAGTCTGTCTCATCAACGTTATTCCCTTCACACCATTATAAACGTTCCACCTTGATGTGTTGTTTTTGAGGGGAAAAACCGGTGTTTTAAAAAGCTAATTTTTCAATATTAGATTAAACCGAACGTATTAAAACAGCACTAAAGAGACTGGTTAAATTGTAACCGGTAAAAAGAAACCGTTTTTTTCTCAAGAAATTGCAAACTGCATATAAAGAAGGAACGTTTATAATGGTGTGGAGGGAATAAGGTTGATGAGAAAGACTTTTTGTCATTTTTGCAGAGAAGACTATCTCTGCATTGTACTAAAGTGCCAAAAAGAACAATATATCGCTATTTTGTGATTTTATATGGGAAATACTGCACGTTTCATCAAGAAAATCGGCCAATGTATGTCTCTAAATCCACGAATTAGTGGCAAAACTTTAAAGCGATGGACTGGTAGGCATTCGGTTTGTATTTAGATATGTTAATTTGTAAATTCGAAGCAAATATGCAGTAATATTTCACGATAAAAGATTTAAAGTGGCTATATTGTCTTTTTGGTGTAAAATTGAACTAATATTGTTATTAAATTTTTTTAGTTCATCGGATATAGTGTTTTTTTAAAATTTATCTTATTAAAAAATACAATTAATCAAAAAAATGCGAAATAAGGCCATTATCTACTTTAAATTAGCATAATTTCGTATTTGTGTCTCAACTTTTGCAATATGTAAATTTCTAGTTTTATGCAAAAAAGTATTGTTGCAAATCAAACAATTATGTATGCATTTTAAAGTATTTTCTTAATATGTTTACGGGCTTTTGTAATTCTACTATCAGAATTCTAAATTGTACTGCTAAATGACGTCATTGTCTAAACTTTTGCATCGCACTGTACAGCAAATACAAATGTAAAACAAATTAGCTCTGTTATTTAACTGTTTGGCTCGTTCATCGCTCGATCTCGTTCATCGTGTCAATGTTAAGTCTATGGGATCTTTAACATGTGACGGAAACAAAAACTGTACTTCCGGTTCTATTTGTGCATTGTAATCAAGAATAACAATGTTAAACCCTGCTACAGTGGCAATTTTTTTCGCACTTCAAATTTAATTAATATTGTCCCTACTCAATTAAAAGCAGCAAGTAAAACCATTTTTGATTCCGCAGGGCATGTGAAAATTTCAATTGACTTAACTTTGCCACTGCTATCTTCCGGCACCGTAACTACAGCAAAAATTACCGTAACCGTTGCATGCAAAACAGGCCTTTGTTAAAGCATTGTCAAATCAACAATTCGAAACCATCTTTCAAGTAGCCAAGGGAAGTGGGGGCTAGGAAGATAAAGCGAGTAATGATAATAAATGGAATGAAATGAGCATGCAATGAAGAAGGGAAAATTCGAGCAAAAGTTTAAAACTGCAAATTAATGAGCCTAGGGAACTGATGGGAGGTCAGGAGAAGAGGTTACAACTAACCATCTAGGGAAGTGGGATGGGATAGAATATAAAAAGGGATGTTATCGCTTGGGGTGCATCAATTGGAGAAGATTTCTTTACTTATGTTGGTATAGGATTTTTAAAAGAATATTATTACAATTTTGGTTGCAAAAGAGAAGAAAAGATGCAAATTGTGAAGGTATTGTATACTTAAGATGTTTTGTTTAAGTTTTACGTTGGAAGGATAACGATTTTTAAATTAAGTTAGGTTAGTTTGAATTATCGTCACTAGAGCTACACGGGATAACGAATTTTAAAACAAATTGAATGAATATCGAATATAAAAAATGACATAAAAACAACTATATCTTTAAAATTAAGTAAAATTTACGTCCTTTTCCAATAAACTCAAAAATATATATTATATTTAATAATGGATTTCAATCTCCTCTCTCTCTCTTTCTTTCTCTCTCTCTCTCTCTCTCTCTCTGTTAAGATTATAGAGGTCGATTATTAAGTTTAAACTAAACGAAATATTTAAACTTTTTACATTACATATTTTGTAAAAGCCCAATTTCAAATAATTCTACATTTATTCAGGTATTTGGCAAAAAAATACAATTTTCTTAAATGATTTTGAATAAATTGTAACATAAAAGTATTTTGTTCGTAAAAAACTCATCGCAATGTCAAAATTTATGTCAAAATTTCAATTAAAGTGTACAGTCATTACCACCTCTTAAACGTTTCAGCCACATCACTGATACAAAGTAATAAACATTACTTGAGTAAAAAATCATAACGTAATAATCGCAGGCATAGTGTTTAGCTTAAGGCATACATTGAAACATAAAAATGGACCAAGGAAGTTTAGCATTTTAAAAAAAAATCAAATCAGAATTTTGAGAAACTCCTAAATGCGATTTTTTTTTCATTTTGCGCAATATATACTTAATTTCAGCGACTCAAAGCCAGAGATCTAAACAGAACGTAAAAAACGACGAAGGAGGGGATTAGCAGATGATGACATAGTAGAGCGAGTCTTTTTTATTTTATTTTTTTGTAGTTGTATAGCGGCCCTGTGCTTTCAGTTTGCCCGCTACGAATTTACACATACAGAATTTTAAGAGTTTTTTTTTTAATTTTTCACTAATTTACTATTAATGGATATTTTCTTAAGCGCACCTTTAATAAGCAAACCGGATAAAATTAATACAGTTTTAGTTTTAAAAAAAATTGCTGAAATAATACCATCGATGTTATAAAGAGAAACTTGGTTGGCTTAAATAAGTCTTTCTAAACGGCTCTGCCCCTACCTAAACAAATTTACATATATTTTCAAATCAAGCCGTTGGAAGGTATGAAGCACATCAGAACAATACTGGGAAGGACTTAAAAAGGGAACCTTGTGGCAATTTAGATAATTCACTTGAAAAAGTTAAAGCTACAAGAAATTTCAATTTAGAGTAAATATTACAACTTTGTATAAGACTGACTCTTTTTCTTCTTCTTCAACTGAATTATTGCCAATTTATAAATTTAAGATATAAAATAATTGTCTTACTTTAATTTTATACTAGATTTCACTGCTGGTAATGGCAGTGGTAGGCTATAGTCGAGCAGCCGGCAACTACAAAGGAAGCACCAGCGGTTACGGCCAAGGCGGTACGGGCGGAAACGGTGGATATGGCAGTGGAGGATCAGGAGGCGGAGGTGGTTACGGCCAGGGTGGAACAGGCGGCACTGGCGGATACGGATCAGGTGGAACAGGCGGAACTGGAGGATACGGATCGGGCGGAACTGGTGGAACTGGCGGATATGGCAGTGGAGGCACTGGTGGAAGTGGTGGATTCGGAAGCGGAGGCGGAACTACCGGACCCGGAAGAAATACTGCAGGAGGATTTGGCGATAGTGGAAGAAACACTGGAACGGGAGGTGGATACGGAGGCGATAATAGTGGAACAGGAAGAAATACTGGAACGGGAGGTGGTGAATACGGAGGCGATAGTGGCGGAACAGGAAGAAATACCGGAGGTGGATACGGAGGAAGAAATACCGGTGGAGGTTATGGAAGCGGCGGAACTGGTGGTGGAGGGGGATACGGAAGTGGTGGACCAGGCGGAAGTGGCGGATTGGGAAGCGGAGGTGGAGGTGGTGGGGGCGGTTCTGGAGGATTTGGAAGGGGAGGGGGTGGAGGTGGTGGCGGGGGCGGAGGTGGAACAATTGGAGGAAGAGGCGGAAGTGGAGGAACTGGAAGGAACAGAGGAATATCTGGAAATGGAGGAACTGGAAGAATCGGAGGAATAGGTGGAAATGCAGGAATCGGAAATAACGGTGGAGTTAATTCAGGCGGATATGGAGGTGGAAGGACTGGTGGAGGAGAAGGTGATGGCGGATCTCGAGGCTCCGGTGGCGGATCAAATGGTTATGATCAAAATCAAAATGTAAGTGTTGCATTGTCTCTAAAACTTTTTTTTTTATTCTGTTTTTTTAACTTAATAATAAAAATAATAAAAATGAATTTAATTTGTATTGTTTTATATTAATCCGCTAATGCGGCACAACCTTAAAAAACTCTAGTAAAAGAGTATATTAATTGCTGATGACAAGAAGTTTAGCTGGGGAATTTCCCTCCGATAGTTGTAGATTTATATTTTATTATATATTTTTTATCATCGCTATCACAATCTCAAAATAATGTTTAGCTTTTGATACAATTTTATGTAATGTTTAACTATAGTATACATTTTGAAATAATACTATATATTTTTTAATAAATTGAAATTCAAGCTTATTTTTTCATAATCGCATATGATAACAGATGCAAAAAATATTTTTTAAATCTTCTAATAACAAATTCTAGTCCAAAGTTTAACAATCAAAAGAAAAAGATCTTCCGATCAATTTAGCAGTAATTTCAATCTTACTTCATCAATTTAGCATACAGAATCAGCTACGTTTTAGCCTTTGTTTAACTATTGCGCATATTACAATATAGTGTGCCATCCCCCCCCCCCCCTAACTACAGGACTGGCTCTTTTCAAACATTATTTTACTTACAACACGTCTAAAACCGAAGTCAATACCTAGCTACCCGGGTGAAACTCGCTATATTTAATGCATAAAAAGTAATTTTGTTTGAAACTGATTATTCCAGAATTGTAACCCTGAGTCACCATATTTGATAATGTTTGATTTCAAAATGAAAAACATGGATTTGCTCAGATTTTAAAGTATCATTTTTCTGAGTGCAATAACCATTACTCTTTCATTCCACAGAACGGACCATCAGAACCTTACAAATTCGACTACCAAATCACAGATGATGACGGCAACACAAACTACCGCAACGAAGAAAGCGACGGCCAAGGAACAGTCCGAGGATCCTACGGATACACCGACAACCAAGGTCTTTACAGAATAGTCGACTACATTGCCGATGCAAACGGATTCCGAGCCAACGTGCGAACCAACGAGCCAGGAACAGACGCCAAGAATCCATCCGATGTACAGATGACTGTTGAGGATCCGCCACCGGGAATCCAAGACAGATATTCTGGAAGTGGTGATGGTTTCGGAGGTGGAATTAGACGAGGTGGAGGCGTAAGAACTGGTGGATCAGGATTCGGTGGTGGATCTGGTAAGTGAAAAATTATTTTTTAATTATATGATCCAGGCAGAGAGGTATAGGGTTTGCTCCAAAATTCTTTAGTGAAGAGTAAGAATATGATATCCACCGTGATCGCAGCTCTAGACTTAATCACAGAAAATCGTTGCAATTATCAAACGATCGTCAACTGTGGCTCTTGTTCTGCTAAGATAGGATGTTTCATTCCACTGCTGTAATGGTACAGCGCCATCTAAATCGATAATATTCCATTTATTCGGGTATACCAAGATTTATCTCTGTATGAGTATGTGTTATAATCATACAATTTTTATCCGTTAAGTAGGAATTCATATTTCTATTTAATTTTAAACAAATGTAGAATAATTTAACTAAGTTTACTTTTCAGTTAAAGACAACTTTTTCTCTATGCATCTTCAGAAAGCAGGTCTTATGAAAATTTATTTAAAAAAAATTTCGTAGTCAATAGTGTTTGTCATGAAATGGTTGCGATTATCACTTATTCCCAAGGAAAGAATAACGTGCAACGTAACAAACAGTCCCCTCTCCCTGACAAACAGGCTCTTACGGTTTAAAAGTTTTTTTTTAAAAATAAAACATCGAAACATTTTATAATTTCTAATATCTATTTCCATGCACATTTCAAATTCCTTTTAATTTTACTTAAAAACACACAATTTTTAATTTAAACGTGGTACATCTGACTTTAGTAATTTTATAGAGACAGGTTATTTTTCATCATATTTTTAAAACTGTATGATTTTCATGCAGGTGGAAATCAAGGAGGGGGTGGTAACAGCGGATACGGAAACCAAGGCGGAGGTAACAGTGTATTTGGCAATCAAGGAGGAAGAGGAGGTAACAGTGGATTTGGAAATCAAGGAGGTGGAGGATCATCTAACTTTGGTAACAGAGGTGGTTTTACTGCTGCTGCTTCTAATAATGGATTTAGTAGAAGAAGGGCTGGTCAACGGTTAGGAAAAAGCTGGTACTGATGGACAACAAATAGACTTCAGTGTTAAATGGGTATTGAATTCTTATCTGATATTTACAAGAACAAACAATACCCTTCTTTGGAATAACTGACTTTTAACGACTGTTAGAGCTAGCATGTGTTATGTTTGAGATTCTGTATACAAAATACATGATGATGCCACACAAGTAAAAAGGGTGCAGTAATTTCACGGATGGGTATTTTTATTGGTTATTGGATATTAGTAAATTATACACTGCATTTTTTTGTGGTTGTGTAAGTGGGATTTATACCGAATTTCCTGTGTGCAAAGTCTTCATTCTTCATATATCTTATCTACTTTTAACTTCTGAGAACAAATTGCTTTGTTGCTTCATTGTTAATAAAAAGTTGGTTATCACCATATGCTGTCCACAGATCTTTCCCCTTCTATATATTTTGTTCTTCCCTTCTATTTTGTTTTTTGTTGAATCTTGTCTTATTTTTTTACGCCAAGCGTTATGTGCTGGATGCCCAGCAAATCAAATGTGTTTACGTGTTTAATGCTATGTTTTAGATAGCCACATTTTGCCATTTTAAATAAAAATAATGCTTTTGAACATGTACAAGACTTTTTATTTGATCTGGTTTTATTTTCCTCATTTAATTTTACTATATAACACAATGTTGTCCCTTGAGATACAAGCTTTTTTTAAAACTTGCGAAGTATTTTATGCTTGGAAAACAAAAGTTCAAGAATGGTTATGAGTCTTAAAATACTTTATATTTCAAAAATGCTAAAACATAATTTAATTTTGAATATTTTCTAACTATCTTTGTACTTTTTTTTACCAGAAGCAACATAAAGAATTTTTATTTTCTTTTATAATAAATTTATTATTGCAATTTATATTTTTGGAATAATATCTTTAAAATTTAAGTTAAAAATCTAATTTAAACCACAGTTTCAAAGTGAAGACATCAGAAAATCTCTTTGCAAGCAATTTCCATAAATTGAATGGCAAATTTGGACCTAACCTGAAAAAACTTAAAATAACGCAATAAAATATAAATAACTCAAATATTTACTTGTGGAAGTTTCCATCTATTCTGAGTTCTAAAAATAAAACACTTATAAATAAATATTGGGAGCGATTAAAATTAATAAACTCATCTTCAAAAAATATTTTTTTAAATACATTTAAAAACGTACTTGTCAAATGGATTACAAAATTCTAAAATTTTACACACACACAAATTAATTGTAAATGTTTGCGATTCTTTATCGTTACATAAGTATTTTTTTGTTTCAATTCAGTGTTTAGTTTATTCTCTTACAGATTATTTAAAAGAATTGCCAATCAATTTATCATAAATATATTCCTCCAAAAATAAATTTATTTAATAGAGTATCTGTAAAAGTCCAAAAACGGGATTTTTGCCATAGCATTTTTTTAGTAATGGATGAAAATTGCTATTTTTCTTTTGAAACCTTATATTTTAAGGTAAACTTTCATGGTAAATTGTTAATATTTTTATTCCATTATTACCAAGCCATTCTTAACAAATTTCGATTGGTAACGTAGAAAATCTTTCTTTTATATTAATTTTAAAGTATGTAAAATTAGTTTTTAAAAACGCCCTTTTTTGTTGAACATTTGATTGCAAAGTTATCAATACGAAGTGAGTACAAGCTTTTATATATCATTGAAACAGTTTAAGTTTAGTAATTAATTTAAAAGAATTTAGGGGTGATTTATTGGACCGTTGTAGGCAGGTCCCGCCATTAGAAAAGCTAATGAGCGTTGCTCGTTCAATGAGAGCAGAAAGGAAAGTTAAGTGCTAGAGGTGTTCGTGTTGACCGAAGCGCAGTTCGGTGTTTGGATGTCCGAATTGATACATGAAAGGGACAGTTCACAGTTCCACAGAGAGGACAGGCAAATTATTGGTGATTTCTAACAACATTTTTTAAAGCTACACATTAAAAAAATGAAGAATTATAATAATAAAATTTTTAAAATCGTATTCTCAGTGTACCAAACATTAAACACCATTCCATAATTTTTTTAAATATTTACATGAATTTATTGAAAATTTGAGAATATGAGCTAGATTTATGTTTATTACAAATAAATAAACAATACAAAATATGAATCAAAGCGAATGTATGCCATTGCAAAACAGAGTAGTATAAACACAGTTGCAAAACAAAATTACACAAAAACTGGAAACAGATGGAGCCACTTCTTGTATTCAAAATGAATCAGTTAAATTACTGAGGAGAATTAGCTACATTTTTTTTTCAATCACATATTCAGAAAATTATTTATTTTATTAAAGTTAAAAGAGTTAAAATTAAAATTATCTCTATTTTTCTTTCTCTCTCACACACACAAAGCTTCTTTACATTAAGATGCACAGTATTATTTTTTATTTATATGGGAAAATCTGATATTATGTAAGCATTACGTATTAAAACCAAGTTAAATAACAAAAAAATATTAATTTCATCTCCGTTATATGTTGTTTACATTTTATTTGAGATTGTATCCAATTTGGAAAGGATGAATGAATTTAAGTGAATGAAATAGTTAAATTAATATCTAAACCTCTGCATAAAAATCAAAAATATTTCGATTGCCCCGAAAGTGAAAAAATGTGTTTCCTGTGTTTCTTGATTAATATTTAGGTGTGAACAATACATCTATACATATATTTGCCAAATGTAAGCATAGTTTTAAATATTGAAAGTTAAACAAGAAAAGTGTTTACTTGTCAATAATAATATTAAAACTTTTTTAAGTTTAATTTACGTTTACTTTAGTAAGTAATAATTAGAAAATAGGTAATTTAGTGGTGACTATTACATTTCTATGAAAAAATATTAATTTAATCTAATATGATCAGTATATTTGTTTATCGCTTAAAAAAAGCAATTTCATAAACAGTTACTAAACTCCTTAATATTCATATACAAAACAGTATGCACAGTTATTTAACTATTAATATGTTATTGAAATTTGAAAGTATAAATTGTGTAGATGCAATTAACGTAATATAAACAGAATTTTATGAACTAAGAAAAATAAATGAATATCACTTATTTCTAAATTTTAACTATTTATCAGATTTTCTTAATATACCATATTGATAAATATCACCAGTCATAATTAAATTGCAATATTTTAATTTCATTAAATCAAATAATGAATCTGACACAAATAAATTGTAAGAGAAATATTCCATTGGTGACAAGATTAATACATCTAATTAGGCGAAGTGAGGAATTTTCTTTACATGTCAAGCATAAAATACCGCAAATTTTTTCATAAGCTAGCTGTGCCAAACTTTTAAATAAATTACAATTCAGTTCAGTTATCAGTTTTTGTGTGTGTGTGGATCATGCGGTTTTATTGCAAGACATCAATTTATGATCACACACATTTAAGTTATTTTAACAAAAATAAATGTTAGGAACTTTTCCATCAATTATAAAAACAAATTCAGTTCAATGTTACAAAAAAGTTAATAATTTGAGCATGCTGATAAGACCTTTTGATTGTTTTAAGAATGACACCATTTCTATTCTTCTTTTTTAAAGAATTCCAGGAATTAAGTATCGAATTCTTGATAATGGGAACCAACGTTACCTTCACTTACTAATAATTCAGTATTAGCCTTAGTCAACACCATTCCCGAAATATATAATTTAATGTAATTTGAAATCCCACAAGAACCAAACCTGAATTGGTATTTCAAAAGCATCACAAACAGTATGAATGTGAATACGGAATTCCTATCTGTATAATTAAATTCTATGATTTGGTGTGAAATTCCCAAACATCTATTCCAAAACCATTAATTGCATAAATTCTTCATAAAAATTAAACTAAATACCAAAACATGAATTTAGTTGTTAGAATACTATAAAAGTTACTAATTTTTTTTCAAATATCTGCTTGAATTCTTTTAGATTTAGATGTATAGTTTATTTTTTTAGAAGTTAAAAAATCTAACCTTATTTCTTAGCTTTCTATGGGAATTTGATTTGATATAAATACTGCTAAATTTTCACTAAACTTTCACAGGGATTTCCAGGCAACAGTCTTTTAGGAGTAGATTGACTGTCGCAGACTTGGAACCAGAATGCATGTTTTAAAGGTAAAATGAATTTATTTATATAAAATTCGTAATTAAAAAAGTTTCAATATTTATTGGGTTCATACAGTTCAAATTAATTTTGGTATTTACCTATTGATTTTAAAATTTCCACTTAAAGTGCATATGATTTATGATGAAGAATTTCATTTAAATGAAGTGTACCTAATGTGGCGAGTGTTCCTAATTGTAGACGCCATTTAATTAGGTTGCTTTAAATTACTATTTAAAATGTTTTGATATTGAATACTGGCACTACTTCATTAATTTGGTAATATTTAATTATTTAACAAAGTTAATCAAAAGATTATTTGTTTTATTTTTTAAAATACTATTTTAAAAAAACATGGTCCTTTTCCAGAAATAAATGACTAGCGATCATTAATGAAATAAGAGGAATACAATGTAGGTACTTTTCTAGGGCCTCATTTTGTATTTGTTGCATTAGAAAACTATAAACATTGCTAATATTTATAAAGATTGCGGAATAACTAATCAGGTGCTATTTTTTTTAACGAAAAATCGCAAAAATAGGGATGTGATGAGAGGAACATTTTTAAGGAGTTAGAATATGCACTTTTTATTTTGATTTAGTAGTTAGTAAACTTTTTTTTCTTTATCTTACACCGTTTTTTTTAATAAAATATTTGATTTTTGAATTTATGATATTTTGAATTCGAGAAGAATTTTTTTAAGCTTAGAACCTTATCATTATAGGGAGAGCTACTAAGACGCTCATTGTGTAGTTCATAGTCACATTACTATACCTAGATTTCACTTCTTATACTATGACTGCCCTTATTATAATTTTTACAGGGTTGCTAATTTTGTTTTTGACAGATGTACATGCAATATATCCAGCAAAATCACATTACAAAGCATGCTAAGCATAAAAATAAACTTTTAAAGTTTAGGCATTGTAAACTGATTATGCGTGTTACACATTTCGCCGGTAAGTATATAGCTTCCTAGAAATAAGATTCAAAGTAAAAAAAATCATTCCTAGTAAAAATGAATTTCTCAAAAATTAATAATACGATGTTCTCATTTTACTGTGAGTATAATATTCCAAAAAACAAATCATTTTAAATCTTAAATTTTTAGACCATGTTCTTAAACTTTAACTTTAATTAGGCTAAACATCCACTTGTTACTGGCGCATGTTGGAGCTCAGTAGGAGATATAATTTGTTATCATACTAAAAAAGAAAGAATGCATGTTCTCAAATTTGAATACAATGTATTCAGATCTATTACAGACCAATGGTATTCTCAAAATAAGAATATTATACTCAAAATTGAGAGCCCATTTTTAACAGTGGAAGCCAAAATGTGTTCATATTCATTTTGAAGAGTTTTTAGCACATAAATGAATACCTACGTTTTGCAGATTTTGGGAGCTTTCTTAGTGATGGCTGTCTACGTCAATGCTTATGGAGGAGGTTTCGGAGGAGGCAATTTTGAAGGAATGGGCCCAATGGTAAAAATTTAGAGTTTGACATTTTTTTTGGAAATTAACCCGATACAGCAAATGTTTAAATACACATATACGGTCAAAAAACAATACATTTAGGCCTTTAACAATAAATCCACCACAAATTATCTTTGGACAACAAATCTAAATATATTGCTTGTAACGTAACATAATAAGTAAGAGTGGTATTAATTGAGTGAATGTGATATATTTTTGTGACGACTTGAAAAGTTACCAATCCGTAATAAAAGTAGTCTAATAAAAAAATATTATTAGTTTAGACATAACGCCTCACGAAACAAACTATCAAGAATTTGAACCAATAAAAATTACTAAGTAGTTGACTCAATGCCCAACAAAAAAAAGTATTTATATAAAGTTGTTTGTAAAAGTCCCATTTCCTTTTAATATTTAGCCTTCAGCTGAAGTTTAGAAATTTTTTCCATTGTGTTGAATAAAGGAACCATTACTAAAGAAAGTAGCCCCAAAATGAAATTTTGTTGAATATGATTTTCAAAAAATTTAAATAAAATATCATTTTATGAATTTTATTAAATAAAACACCACACAAATTAACTGACGTTAACGTTCTACATTTAAAACTTTATTTTTCACTTATCTTTTGAGTCATTTTATAAAATATAGTAACATAAATTGAATATTATGCTTGTTGATGGTTTAACGTGTGTTTCAGGGACCACCAAAACCATACTCTTTCGGATATAACGCGGCCGACAGCATGGGTAACAATCACTTCAGAAAAGAACAGAGCGACGGTAATGGAGGCGTGATTGGATCTTACGGTTACACTGACAAGAAGGGTCTACACAGGGTTGTCGACTATGTCGCCAATGCTGGAGGATACCAGGCCAAAGTGAGAACGAATGAGCCTGGTACTGATGGAAAGGAAAACCCTGCTGATGTCCAAATGCAGGTTGCACATTCGGCTGCTGGCATGCAAGGTGAGTGATAGTAGTATTGGTACTTTTTTTGGTAGTTGCAAAGAAAATTTTATATTTTAACTAACATACTATATAATTGTTCAGGAAATTTTCTGATTGGAATTTTTAAATCATTACATTCTTGCAAATAATTTAATAAAATTTTATATTATATAGTTTAACTAAATAAAGCCCCATTGCAGCCACCCAAATATATTTATCGGGATAATTAAAATATTTATATTGAAACGCTATGGACAAGTTACTTTATGACCTTACATTTATTGAATCCAAATGCAGTTATAAGTAAAGCTTTCTAACTCAATCTTGAAGGATGTACCCAAACAAATTAAACATTGAACACATTTAAACAAAATTTAAACAAATTAACATTACATTATAAGCTTCAACTGAAACTTAATTGTTACTTATTTTTTATTCATCTTTTGATCTCTTAAGTTACGAACACTTAGCTACTGACACACCATATTATTCAATATTTTCTATCAGAAAATCTAATACCCGTTTAAAATAATACGAAAGTTACTTTCTGTGATTACATATCCCAAACAGTTGCCATATTTTTATAATTTTATTTTTCTTGCAATAGTGTCAAAAAAATTAAGGTGCCAAATTTGTTAAAATTCATATAGCTGTGCGTTTTTGAAAATGCATACTTAAGGTAATGTTCTGAATGATTTTACTGATCAAATAGTTACCGATTTATCTCCCCCTTTATGTCTACTTTCTTCACAACACTTATCCCGCATTCTTTCCCTGCTTCTCCCATCTTAGCTTTCTAATTTGAAAGAATTAAAAAAAATAATGTAGGTATAGACAATAGACATAGTGGAGATTTCCTTCCTTTAGTCTGTCCCCCCTATTACATTTCGTTCTAACCAAACGATTCCAAAAACTCCTTTTATTAAAGGTATGGCATTAAAAACCTATATTTTATACTTTTTGTGAGTCTCCTGCCTATCTGTAAAATAAGAACTTTTTGTTAAGTATCAGAAATCATAAATATACTCAATGTAATAATACTTACGTGTTTCTTTTACGATTGTCAGAAAACCTGATGTCCTTCATTGATGGATCGGTGTTATTTCAAACTAATTTATCGTTGTTAGTTATGGTTCTATTAAACAAAAAATTTAAGTGTTTAACATCTGTCAGAAATCTCAATCTTTTTTAGAGTAAATAAAAAAAATCCAATTATACTAAACAAGTACAACCATGTCTAAAACAAAAAATGACGGAGAGATACAATTGATATTGGTTATAATGTTACTTTACAACAGTAAAATAGAAATTTAAAGGAAAACAGAAAATTAGAAAATTTATGTATTATATGTTTTATATTATTCATATATTATATTTTTAGGTTATGGAAACATGTTTGGCCAAGGAAGTATGGGAATGAATAGCAAGATGATATTTTACTGAAGAATAGCCTCAAACAGATTCGGAAAGTTTATATCAGAATTTTATCAAATAACTGGAAATAACTGTTTTATGTTTTGCTGCTTTTGTTACAATGAATGTGTAAAGATGAAGTAAATAACAAGTAAATATAAGATGAATATGTAAAAATTTGTTTTATTTCAAACGCACAAATGGCCTTCTTTCTTAAAATAATTAAATGATTTGTTTATTTATCTGATCGTTTTATCGTTGTAATTGTATTGTTAAGTTGAATAAAAGGGTAATTGACAGTCATTAAAAAAAACAGAAAACCTTGTGTTTAAAAAAAACTAAATACACATTATAATTATTTAAGTGTTGATTTTTTAATACGATTAATTAACTGTCTTTTGTTTTATTGATCACAGGTAAACCAAAAGTAAGAGATTTTAACTTTGAAACATGATTCTTTTATATTTTTTTTTATGAATATTGGAAAAAATACTTAAAATAGTTTAAAATAATAAAACCCTTTTTTATATTTGTTAATGCTAAAAAGCACTGTTAAAACTTTTACAGTATTAAACGAAAGTGTTTTTATATGTAATAATTGCGTTTAGTGGAAATGTGCCATATATGTTTAGCATAGTATATTGCAATAATTTCTGCAAAACTTGGGGGAAGAGTTTATTTTCAAAATCATAAAATTCTGTCAACCGCATGCTTTTTTTTGTGTTGATTATGTGTGTGCTTTGGTTTAGGTTAATACTTTATATATAATGCTATTTCTCTCAATTTTTCGCTGTGTAAAGATATCTATATTATGTTCAGTGTGCCAATAAGAAATATTATTTTACTTTTATGCAAGAAATAAAACTATATTATCTAACGTTTGTTATATCTTTTTTTAATAAGTTTCGAATATAGAAATAACTTAGTAAAGTAAAACTATGATAATTTAATATATTTATGTGTAAATAAAGCATTCAAAGTATCGTTATATTTTATTTACAAGTAAAGTATTAAAAACAAGTAGGTTTGTAACAGAATCTGCCACTTAACCCGCTTCCACACAACAGTTGTGTTTAACAGGTAAAAAGGCGCCAAACACAGTATTAATTAAACATTTTTATGCTAAATTTGGCTAGTTTCATTTATTTTATTTCGAAAATTCAATAATTATTACTTATCGCTTGCAAAAGTTAATTTATATTTCAAAGAATAAATATGTAATATTCCTCGCTTTTAAATAGAATGAAAGTATTTCATATCAACATACAAAGAATCTCGTAGTGAAATATATTTGACGTCATTTTAAACTGATCGATGTCGCAAAAATAAATTTATTTTAAATAATTGTCTAAAATAATTAAAATTTCTCGAGCGATTGTTGCTAATGGCAATGGTGATTTAATTCTAATAAAAATGGCTTCCTATGCTTTTTAAATGAGCATTAAATTGTGCAAGTGTTTTTTTAATGATTGAAGTACTTCGAATTCGAATTCTTTTCTAAAATTTTCAATGTATTCGAATTTTGATGCGCTGAATTTTTTGACGTATCGCACTTGTCCGTAACATTTGTAGTTTGGGCTATGAAAGTGAGTGACAGACAGAGAGACGGACTGAACGATTATAATACCTTATACTTTTTACGTTATAAACGTATTGTGTAGGCTAAAAAGAAGTAATTGGCTCTTTTAGCCTCTTTTAAACTAAAGTCTCTATAGTTATAATTCGTAAAAAGATCATTTTTCAAAAATAAATAATTTTCACTATATTTTGACTTTAAAAATAAAATGCGATGCCTAAATAATATTTCCAAAAAGGATAGCAAATGCGAAACTTAAATATCAAAAAATCATATATACGTATTTAATGAATCACAAAATTTTTAAATAAAGCCTTTTTTTCGAAATTAAAATCGTTTTAATTCTTGTTTGAATTTAAACTAGTTTCTGCTTTATTTGCATATTACTTTTACACATTCAAAACACTATCAATTTTAACTATCCTTCAGAAAGTCCTTAAGAGATCGTGACAGTCTTTTCAGGTCATATTTCATTTCATGCTTCACTACTCTTGATGATAACCAATTAAACTAGTTGCTTTCCAAAGGACACAATAGCGAAAGTGTATAAAATTAAAAGTTTAAATATTATAAAACTCGTCCAGGCAAAGCATCCTGCGTTTTTTTTTACTAGATTTCATCTCTGTTGTAGTATTTTGTATAATTATGGATCCCGTGCCGGTCTTGTTTGGGCAATTGAAGGATTCCACCAAGAAGAGCCAGAGTATATAAGAAACACGTGAGTTGAGATGAACCATCAATCGAATCATCTCTTACCTCACATCTAAGCAAAACCTATCTTAAAGATGCGTTTTTTCGTGGTAAGATATTTGAAGAGCTCAAGTGCAAAACAAGTTAAATCACTTTTTGGAAAAAATTGAGTTGGTTAGCTTTTCGTACAGGTATTGTAGGAAGGGATCCACCAACATTTTGATTTGCACAAAAAAGTGACTTTTGACAAAAAGTGAAAACTTTTTTTGTGCAAATCAAAATGTTGGTGGATCCCTTCCTACAATACCTGTATGAAAAGCTAACCAACTCAATTTTTTCCAAAAAGTGATTTAACTTGTTTTGCACTTGAGCTCTAAATTTAATAATCAAACTTGTTTTTTTGTATTCTTAGGTCTATGTTTGTTTTACGTTTCCCATAATGGATCTGTACTTTTCGGAATATCTAGATGATTGTTTGTTAACCTCTTAAGAAATGGTGGTTAACTTAGAATCGGCTATTTAGGATATTAGCATATTTGCGATTATTTATAACCAAAATGTAATTTTATAAAAAAAAATTATAAAAGGTAACCTCTAAATGGTTCTTTAGGTTATTAATATTTAGTAATTAAACTAGCTTTCATCTGATGAAAGAAAAATAAATTATTTTAGATTTTAGTTACTGATATGTCATGGTCGTCGCTTGGCGGCCAATATGTACTACCTACCTCAGGTCAAATACCATAATTGTTTTTAATGCAACAAAATAATTGATTGTTTGTTTTTTTTTTGCTCTTCATCGGTAAGTGATTTTTGGCATAGATAAATGTAAAAAATAGTAATATGCACAATTTTTTTTATTACATTTGAAAAAAAAACTATTTCAGACAAAAAAAACAACAAACAAGTATTTTTAAGTATAGTTTTCTGTTTCAATACTTTTAATAAAACTTTATTTTATTAATATTGTGGTGTTAATGATCTAATTTTTAATTCGTTTTAGATGTCGACGTGTGTTGCTGTGCTAGTAGCGTGTGCTTCTGCCTTGGGATATGGTGGCAGTGGTGGGATGAATTCCGGAAAACAAGGTACTGCTGAAATAGGATCTGGATACGGCAGCAGTTCTGGAATGAAATCCGGATTTGGTGGTGGAGCTGGAGTAGGATCTGGATACGGCAGCGGATCAGGAATGGGGGCTAGAATGAATTCTGGATACGGCAGTGAATCAGGAATGAAATCTGCATTTGGTGGTGCAGCGGGAGTAGGATCTGGATTCGGCAGTGGATCCGGAATGGGAGCTGGAATGAATTCTGGATACGGCAGCGGATCAGGAATGAAATCTGGATTTGGTGGTGGAGCTGGAATAGGATCTGGATACGGCAGTGGATCCGGAATGGGAGCGGGAATGAATTATGGATACGGCAATGGATCAGGAATGAAATCTGGATTTGGTGGTGCAGCGGGAGTAGGATCTGGATTCGGCAGTGGATCCGGAATGGGAGCGGGAATGAATTCTGGATACGGCAGCGGATCAGGAATGAAATCTGGATTTGGTGGTGGAGCTGGAGTGGGATCTGGATTCGGCAGTGGATCCGGAATGGGAGCTGGAATGAATTCTGGATACGGCAGCGGATATGGAATGAAATCTGGATTTGGTGGTGGAGCTGGAATGGGATCTGGATTCGGCAGTGGATCCGGAATGGGAGCTGGGATGAATTCTGGATACGGCAGCGGATCAGGAATGAAATCTGGATTTGGTGGTGGAGCGGGAGTAGGATCTGGATACGGCAGTGGATCCGGAATGGGAGCTGGAATAAATTCTGGATACGGCAGTGGATCAGGAATGAAATCTGGATTTGGTGGTGGAGCTGGAATAGGATCTGGATACGGCAGCGGATCTGGAATGGGATCTAGTGGATTCGGAGGATATGCAAAGGTAAGTCACTTAAAAGCATTAATATGTTTTTCATACGAACTGTAATTACTTTCGACCTTTAGCAAAAGTTCATGATTTTGTTTAAAAAATATTCCTCAATTTTATAATCTAACCAAACTACACAACTATTTCTTACACACAGAATTAATAGTTCTGCTAAATTTCTATACGTGTCTACCCGGACTAAAAAGTGCGTTTGTAGAAATTATTGATTGTTTTGAATTACCATAATCAAACTTGCAAAACGAAAGAAATCGCACGAATATTTTTTTTAAATAGTAAATAAATACTAGAGAGTAAAATATATCTTAAAACTCGAACAAACAAAGTAAAATATGCAATGTGTTTTATTGCATAAAATATGAATTTAAAAAAGTTAAAGTTAGATTAAAAAAATGAAGTGGCTAGTAAAAATTGGAAATAGAATACTAATAACTAGCTGCGATAATTAAATAATTTTCTTCTATTTCAGTCCAAGCCAACCCCGTTCAACATGGGATACGAAGCCGCCGACGAGCAAGGAAACGCCCACTATAGGAGAGAAGTGGGCGACGGTAACGGCAAAGTTCAGGGCAGCTACGGGTATATGGACAACCAGGGTCTGTACAGGTCTGTCAAGTACATGGCAGGACCAGAGGGTTTTACCGCCTACGTCAAGACCAACGAGCCAGGAACCGACGGAAAGGAAAACCCAGCTGACGTTGTCATGAACGTCCAAGAAACACCTGCTGGCATTGTGGAGAAGTACAACAGGAGGTCACAGAACAACGCTGGATATGGTCTTGGACAGGGTAAGATTAAAAACCCAATTAGTAATATTATCACTTTTTCAAAGTATAACATAAGTTTTGAAACCGCATATATAATAATTTCAGAAATAAATCCAAAATTTAAGTAGTACTCAAATCTTGCATTATGTTAATAAGTATATTGCTTTGTTTTAGAAATATACTATTTATCCATGATCTGTCAAAAATGTCGTGCATATTTAGTCTATTTCCAAATTTTGGTAGGTTTAAAAAAACACCACGGAATTTTCAAAAAAAAATAATACCTCGTTTAAAGTGATTCTAAATGTTTATGAAAAGTGATTTATATAGCGAACTTATTAGTGCTAAATAATATCAAACTATTTTTCGGGGAGTACTGTAATACCATTAATAAACAATTCACTATATTCATTAAAAAATATTATTTTAGTTAATTTTTGGTATAATGTAAAAGCATATTAAAAATTGAAGTTTATATCATTTGCAGGATACTCTTCTATGGGAAGTGGAAATTCTGAAATGTTCATGGGTGGTTACTCCCAGAGCGGCCAAGGCGTCAAAAGCGGGAAAAGCGGATACTGAAACTTAATCACAGCTAACCAAAAGCTTAGCCAATGACTTCAAAAAACAAAAATAAATATAATGACAAAGAACCTCTTCTTTGGTGTACAGTAAACACGCTTTAGGATAGTGGAAGCATTGGTAATGGGGAATCTTTTGACTGGGTTAAGATTTTAAAATACGATAACGAGCACGTGTTTGCAGTATGCTTTGTTGTTTAAAAAAAGACATTTACTGCAATATATAGATTGCTAATATTAAATTGTTTGCACGCATTATTTGTACGTTTTTCGAATATTTTTTAAAAATTATTTTGGCTTTAAAAAACTAAAATAATTTAAATAAATATAATAATATAAAATAAAGCTAAAAGACATCTACCTCCTGTTAGTATCATGTGTTGTCATTCTCTGAAAAATCTTCAATGCATAAACTGTGTCCTATGTATTTTCTACATTCTTATTTCTAAATATTAAATTTATATGTTATATATTATTCCATATGTGTTATTTTAAATCGTTTTAGTCTGTAGAGGTAAAAGTGTGAAAGAATATTTTATTTTGTATATGTATGCTTTGTTATCGCAATAAAAATATTTTTGTTCATCTTGTTTGTTCATTGAAAAAAAACTGGTTAACAGGCTAAATATTTTATTAAACTTACTAAAATATGGGGCCTAATGGGCCCATTTTAACTTAAGATATCTGGGTTACATGGGTAACCGGCAGCATGTTCTGCATCAAGGTTTTATGGATTAACGTGCTTTTACACTGCAAAATAGGAAAAAGGTACAAGCGTACTCCCATTTTGTGGTAGGTAGGTCGTACTTTTCTTGATTTCTATTTCTAGCTCCATGCGGAGCTAAAACACAGCAAATTAAGCCTCATAATTTAGAATTTAGAACCCTGGTAGAGTGACGAGGTTGTGACACCCCAGGGGGTACCCAACTTTCCAGCGACGTCGTGGCATGACTACATTGGTCTCCGTAATCATTGAATTCATTTGATCTACGTACCTCCAATAGTTTTGACTGGGCGTTGATACATGGCTCAGTCAGTCAGGACTTCTTCCTTTAGATATATAGATGAAAATTTTTACTTTGCTCTTGGGTTTTTTTTAATTACTATAGTTGCCTTTGCCTCAGAGTACAATATATCATTTTGTTCTACATTTAAAATGAAAATTTTCACTTTTCTCTTGTATGACTTTTTTTGTATTTTTGTATTTTCTTCCTTGTTTTACTTCACAGGCTTTTGCCTAGTCTTCTAAACCAGCAATCAACATCTACTGTTTCTTCATTTTCTCACATGTCCTCAAGTTCCGATAAGAAGCCAAAGCCCTTCTCTTTTGTATATCTTTTGTAATTCGACTCCTTCCAAAACCCATTCTACGAAAACAAACCAAGAGAGACAGACCTAAAAGGAAAATCTCTCATTTTAACCGATGATGCAGAAGAAGAAAAACAGAAAACGAACAAAAGATAAAAGTCTGATCCAAGTAAAAAGAAAGCAAAAATAAATTTGAATACAAATACAAATACAAAAATTGTCGACTAACAACAGGACAGAGGCCCAGAAAGGTTGGTCCAAAATCTATCTAATTCTTTACCAGTTTCCAATGACTATCGAGATTCTTCTTAAAATTTTCCGCTCTCTGTGAATACACAACATAATCTGGTAAAGCATTCCACTCATTGACGACTCTATTGTAAAAAGTAATGTTTTCTTACCTCCCTTCTAAAGCATGATTTAATCAATTTCTGATCATGTCCTCTGGTCCGGCTATTTAAGATAAAACCTAAGCCCTCCATGTCTCCCTGTTTTATGAATTTGAATAACTGAATTATATCACATCTTGTTCTCCTATTTTCCAGGGAATACATGTTTAAAGATCTTAATCTGTTATCATAATCGATAAACACTGAACGACATGCCCCACCTTGTATCCCATTCAGTAATTTTCGTAAGATCATTTTGTAATTGCTCAATTTGCTCAACAGAATTTACTGTACTCGTCAGTTTTAAGTCATCTGCAAAAATACTTAACTTTCTATTCAACCCCCAGCTGATATCATCAATAAACATAATAAATAAAATTGGCCCTAGTGCACTCCACTTACTACATCATTCCAATCAGAGTACTTACTATTAATGTGAACTTTTTGTTTTCAATTGGTCAACCAATTTTTAATCCAAGGGATCACGGCAGTCCCTAACCCAAATATTTTCATCTAAAATAGCAAATCTTCATGAGGAACTTTATCAAAAGCCTTTTGGAAATCGATGTAAATAACATCAACCATGTTGCCTTTATCAATATCTTCTGTAACAATGTCATAAAATTTTAAAAGATTAGTTATACAGGACCTACCTTTTCTAAAGCCATATTGATTTCGTGAAAGCAAATTATTTGTTTCCAAAAAAGTCATAATACGCGTTTTCAACAGTGTTTTAAAAACTTTACCTAAAACAAATGTTATACTAATTGGTCTGTAATTACCCGGATAAGTTTTAGGCCCCTTCTTGTACAATGGAGTAACATTTGCCAATTTCCAGTCTGTTGTCACCTGTCCAGAAATAAATGATGACCTAACAATAGTCAGAACTGCATCCCCCAACTGTTCTGCACACTCAATTGAAATTTTAGAATAAATATCATCAAGCCCAGGTGCTTTGTAAGTTTTCATGGTTTTTAAAAGACGAATAACCTCTTCTTTAAAAAAATCACACTCAAATATAATCCTGTCCTTCAGTTACTTCTCCTAAAATATGCACATTTTTAAAATATTTATTAAAAACACTATTAAAAAGTCATTCAAAAGATTTGCCGTTTTCATGTCGTCATGGATTAACGGTCCTTGACTATCTTTAAATTGTCCAATAGAGTTACCCTGCTTAACATTACCTCAAGCATAAGCGAAAAATCCTTAGGGTTATACTTAATATCTCTAGCGAAATTCTCCTCTAATTCAGAATTGTGTTGTCTACTAATATTCTTAAACTCTCTCCTAGCAACTCTGTAAGCTCCCTGATCAACCTCTCTACCACAATGTTAAAACTAATTGTTCAAGGTTGAACCAAATTACGGTTCAAAGTTGCTGCAAAAAGGATTTGGTAGGCTATTGAACCATAAAACGGTATTTTCAAATTGCTTAACTATAGTGAAAGGTTGAACCTTAATATGATGCATTCCCAACGCGAAACTATAGTGAAAGGTTGAACCATATGCGGGATTTTCCCAACGCGTGACTATAGTGAAAAGTTGAAATATAATATGATGCATTCCCGACGCGAAATTATAGTGAAAGGTTGAACCATAAAAAGGTTCTCCAAATGCATAACAATAGTGAAAGGTTGAACCAAACTTGTTTTTTTGTGTTTATTCATGAATTAAAAATGTATTAAATACTATTTGTATCAGGATGTCACTCACACAGTGAATTTTTAATGATGCATGTACCGGATGGCCCAGCGGGTAGTGTTTAAAACAAATTAAAAAATAAAAACAAATAAGAGACACGAGAAGAATTTAATGACGTTTATTGAATGGTCATATTGGGCAATTAATGATAAAGAGTTTCGAAGTGCCCGCCATTTTTAACAAGGACAGCATTAGGCGGTTCTCGAATCCAACCATGCTCCATAATCCTTACCCATACCTTCCTCCTTCCTCCATACTCCTGCCATACTCCTTTTGTTTGGCCAATTCTTTTTGTGGGAAGCTTAGTTTAGCTTTTGTGGGGAGTTCCACATAGAGAATTGGCCAAACAAAAGGAGTATGGAGGAAGGAGGAAGGTATGGGTAAGGAGTATGGAGTATGGTTGTATTCGAGAACCACCTAACTTCTGTCCTTGTTAAAGATGGCGGGCACTTCGAACCTTTTTATCATTAATTACCCAATATGTCCATTCAATAAACGTCATTAAATTCTTCTCATGTCTCTTATTTGTTTTTATTTTTTCAATTGTTTCAAACACTACCCGCTGGGCCACCCGGTAAATTCAAAATAAACTTCATAAATATTTATTTTAATCTTTAAACAAAGTAGTGAAAATAGTTATATTAAAAAATGCTTCATATGATCGTAGGCATTTTTTTGTTAAATAAAATAAAAGAACATTGGTGAAAAAAAACAGTATTTTGTAACACCTTTTTCAATATTTTGGATTTAAAAAATATTTTAAATACTATTCTAATCAGCATTACATAACTATTATTAAAAACTATTTTCTATATTATTTTAAAACAAGATAACTTAGCTAAAGTATTTTTCAGTGGAGTTATTTTAAAACATTTTTAATATAACTAAAGTATTTTCTTTACTTTGTTTAAAGGTTATATTGAATTAACATGCAAAATAAAAAAATTACTGAGTGGCATCCTGATGAAAATATAACTTCATACTTTATTAAATCATGAAATTTCACAATTTAAAAATAAACTTCACAATTTAAAAATATTTCATGAAATAACTATTTTCTATTTAATGTAGTTTTAAATTTAATTAGGTTTTCAGGCAATTTCTGGAAAAGTAGTACTATAAAAAAAAATTAATTGCTCAAAATATTGCGAAAGCTATATGATTGAATACAAACTATTCCTTACACAAACAAAATATATAAAATTCTACACATTATGATAAAAATTCAATATATTTTAAGATCTGATTAAATTATTAAACTTTTCAGATTATCGGACTACACTCTGGTTCAAAAGTTAAGCAGAATTTGTAAAATGCAAAACAAATATGCTCAAAATCACTTGAAGAGTACAGGGGAAGAACCGCTTAATTTATCAGGAGTAGTCCCGTAATTGTATCTGCTTGGCGGACATTGGCGACAGGAAACCGATTTTCCTTTCGGTTCTTCTTTCGCGGTACAAACGTGTGACTCGTGTCCGCTGGTCTCTGGCGTAAATCAGGGTTGCCGCGAGAGAAAAACAAAGTGAGTAACCGATTTCCTCACACCAGTTTAGGCGATGACTCGCTTTCATCGCCAAAGAGGGCTGATGAGGAAAGTTTTCTACAAAATTAAGCGGTTCTCCCAATGTAGTCTTCACTTGTGGATAATTGTATACATAAGATAAAACATTATGCACATGCAAAATTTTCAATTAACGATATATCGTAAATCTCGTTTATTTTGTTCAGGTGCACAATGTCTTATGTGTTTAGTTGTTATAGTGTTTTAGTTGTTTAGAAGGGTTTTCCACTACCAAAATGTACCCTTTAAAAGATTTATAAAAATCTACATACTTTTCTCCAGATAATTAAATAATATACTTACAAACGAATTAATCTTACGAACAAAATTATTGTAAAATGTTTTCCAGCTAATAATATTTGTAGTTAAAAAAATAGTCCCAAATTTTTCTTCAATATGTATGCATATATAGTAGGAAATTTTGGGCAACACAATCTGAAAGCAAATAAAAAAAATACTTACATTTCACCAAGATATTAAGATTTTTTCGATATGTGCTTACGTTTTATTTTATCACATTTCATTCAAGTTGCTAAATGGAAAAACATCTAGCGAGTTAAAAAATATTTTTTTAATTTTATGCTGAATTTAGTATGCGAAACTTACTTTAGATCGACAAATTAAATTTTCAAAAACAAAAGAGATGTTTAAACTGAGTAACAGATCTTTTTGGAGCATAGAGTATTTTAGAATTGATTTTAGTTATATTTGGATAGTTGATTCGAATTATCAAATGATTTTTTTCTATTAGCGATCAGCTTTTTAAGATATTCAAGGATTGTTTTATATCAAAGAAATTCTTGAAATTAAAAACCAAAACGTTAGTTTGAACATTAAAATGTGTTTCTAATGTAATTTTGGATGCTGAACAAGAACCTGGTTTTCGTTTAATTTCTACCTCAAACGGTTTGTTAAAATGTAACTTTTTATCTAAAAGTGAGAAGATTCAATCTTTTCAGATAAAAAAGTCATATTGTGACAAAAAAAAATCAGGCCTTCTTAGACACAAGAACGTGCTATCAGCGACCCAATAATAGCTAAAATCAGTTCTTCCTATTCACCATTAAACAATGAATTTTTTGTGGCTTTGTGTTATTTATGCCTAAGAGGCATTTCTAGAAACACAAATATAATCATAAGAAATAAGTAAATATACATAATTCATAAACCTTAAAAATTTAATTCACTTCACCATGCGCTTTCAGAAAAAGTAAGAGTAATGATTGGGTTTTATGTTTTAATTTAAAATATAATTATATATTATATAATTGTTTATAATTATGTCAATATTTTATAATTGTTTTAAATTTTAAAAAAATTGGTAAAAGTTTCTAAATTGGAGGATTTTACCTTTTTTTAATGCATCTTTTGCTTAGCATTATAAAATATAATTATTGCGTACAATAACCTTTTCGGATAGCCCATGTGCAATTTTTCAACTTGGTTACTATTTGAAAGAAAACAAATCTTTCACCAAGTGACTGTCTTTTCTTGGGGTCATACATTCTGTATCATGCTTCACTTTTTCTATAGATATCCAATTATAAACTCGTTGCATTTTAACGACACAATAGAGAAAATATTCAAAACTGTGTATTTCAACAACAAAAACTCGTTCATACAAAGCATTCTGGGGCATTTTCAAGATTTGTAAGGCTTGTTCTTCATGGAAGTATCTTGCATAATTACGAATCACGCGCCGGTCTCGTTTCGACAATTAAAGAATGCCATCTTGAAGACAAAAAGTATAAAAGCAATGCGAGCATCCGGAAGAACTATCAATCGCAATCAAATCTTCACTCTCTTCTTATCTAAACCAGACCAACCTAAAAGATGCGTTTCTTCGCGGTAAGACATTTCGCTTATTTATATCTTTCATATTAGTTGTTCAATGTCGAACTAAAGCTGAGTTCACATTCGTTTCAAAGGATGTTGTATCTTCGAACAGATAATTCGATTTTAAATTATCATCTCTTTAGGCTTCTTAGCGGTACTCCAGATTTATAATGTTTCGTCAATTTAACAAGCAAAATAATGTTGAAGTAGGCTTTTTTACTATCACTTATACATGTTTTAGTATGAATTCGCGTCAAATGTTTCATCACCCTCTAAACACGGTGGCCAGTCCATTCTCTCTCTCTCTCTCTCTCTCTTCTCCTCTCTCTCTCTTCTCTCTCTCTCTCTCTCTCTCTCTTCCAGCTTTTGTCTGTATTTACGGAATAAAGTTAAACCAATCTTTTACAGAGCAGTTATTATATACAGTTATGTGATTTTAAAGGTTTGGTGCACAGTTTATAGATTAAGTGAAACTAAAAATATTTTTTTTAAAATTTCTGTAACAAGATTATTATTTTTTGCTTCGGGATTTTCAGTAAATTTTATTGAATATAAAATTTTACAATAAAGTATTCTATGTAAAACTGAATTTGTTTGCATTTTAAACAGTAAACAAATTTCCTATACACCATTTCGGCCTTTACAAAACACTTATGACCATCGAAGTTTATTTCAAATAAAACAATTTTACCAAAAGAATAATTTTAACTCAAACAATCAACTTGTCAAACTAGTTCCTATGCTTCAAAATAATGCTAAAATTTAGTGATCAACTTAAAAAAAAATTATGGTATGGGTACATTGAATGCCAAATACAAGAAAAAAATTATAACCTTTGTCCATAGTATTAAAGTATTTTTAGTAGTTCATTGATTTCTTGTTCATCATAGTTCTTTTTATTGATGTAAAATTGACACGGATATTTTTTTAAGATTTTCTCTTTATGTATAGTTTTAGCATGATCTAAACAAGATCTCTAAATTTGATATGTGATACATTATAAGAATACAGTTTATAGTTTTGACTGAAATAAACATTTGCCATAATCAATTATCTGAACATTTATTTTAGTATTTATTGCATATTTAATTTCATAACTTTTTTGGTGTCAAAAGGTATTAACTTTTTAAAAATCGTCTTAGGTCCCTGCGTGTGTAAGTCTGCATAATTTTCTGTTTTAATACTATTGATAAAACTTTGTGGCATTGATATTCTTGTGTAAGTTCTCTAATATTTTATTCGTTTTAGGTGCCTGCGTGTATAAGTCTGCTAGTGGTATGTACCTCCGCTCTAGGATATGGTGGTAATGGTGGAATGAAAAGTGGAAATGCAGGAATGGGATCCGGATACGAGAGCAGAAATGCAATGCAATCTGGATATGGCAGCGGATCCGGAACGGGATCTGGATTTGGTGGTGGAGCTGGAATGGGATTTGGAGGACTCGGAGGATATGCAAATGTAAGCCAAATAAAAACATTAACACTGTTTTTCATACAAATTTAAATTGTTTCCGATAGAAAAATGTCATTATCTTGTTAAAAACTAATCTTCAATTCCATAATACAACCAAACTACGCAACCATTTCTAACATTAAAAATTAATTGCTCTTATAAGTGTAAGTTTACCCGGACCACTAGCAGATAGAATACTAGACGATCTGGATGTGTGGGTGGAGCTGGAATGTGATACCGTAATGGACTTGGACAGAATGGAAACGTAAGATTGTAGAAGCAGCGCAAATGTAGTGTTTGTTGTTTACTTGATAGTAACAAGAACAGAACAAATTGTATCGAAGGTATGAGTTGTCCATTTATAAAAGTAGCTTGGAGTTATTACCACAAAGAAAAACGTAGATTCGAACTCAGACAACGGTGCCAGAAGGTTGGCTCGGTACTTACCGGTAGACCGTAAAAACCTGTTAAGAAGACTTCCAGAGATAACTCCAGAATCGACTTCTAGTGCCATTGTGACTGAGTTTAGCGTGATATATTCTTTGTGGTAATATTGCCAAGAATTTAATCGCCGTTTTGGAAATGGAAAACTTATATAATTTAATATTATTATATGGCAATTCCTTAAGTTTAAATAAACCATGTTACCATTTTATCGTATGATGATGATAACGGCAATGGTTACAGTTTTCAATTATTTACAACTTACTTATTAAACCGAACAAAAGAAATAATTATAAGACTACAAAATCTATAGAATAAAATATATCCGATTGTGTCCTAATAGGGAAGAAGGGGGCTAATGGGACAAATTTTTATTAACTTTTGTATTTCAGCAAAAATACAAGAATTTTAATTTCTTTTTTTACAAGCTCATAAACTGAACATTCGTTTACTCAAAAAGTCATTCGACTGATGTTAAAACATTAACATGTTTTAGTTACTGAGCATTTTAAATAAACATGTAAATGTCCCATTAGTAAATCCCCCCCCCCTATGTGGGGTATAATGGGACAGGGTGCAGGGCTAGTGGGACATGAGCCTTAATAATAAAATGTTGCCTTAATTAAAATTTCAAAAAATAGGAAAAGGAATCAGAAAACCCCTGAAATAGAAATGTTAAAGAAAACACCATTTAATAGTGTATACATAATGGCATTTTATTTTTTTAAACAGTTATTTCCAATTGAAAGGTGAAATATCAAATTTAAAACTCAATAATCGGAAATGGTAAATGTTGCCTTAATGAAAAGTTTTAAAAAATGGAAAAGGAATCAGAAAATGACCTGAAAATAAAATTTGAAAGCAAACACTATTTACATAGTGTATAAATAATGAAATTTTATTTTTTAAACAATTAATTCCCATTGAAAGGTGAAATATCAAAGTTAAAACTCAAAATCGAAGATGCTCGCATAGTTTTTGCTGAATCACTGGAAAGGATAGTTTTGTAGCTAAACCTTCTCAAATTTATAACAAACTTGACCTCTTTTTCAGTATACGTGAATTTAAAAAGACCGTCTTTATCTTCAAATAACTTACCCGTAGTTCATCGCTTTCTATTGCAGAAATATATCCAACGTAATAAAGAGTAGTTTGCTTTCTAGCAAATTTTACCAACAACAAATCATTGATCTTCACCAAGCTCTGTTCAGATGTAATTAATGAAATGACAGGTAAAAAAATATGTCATTGATAGAGCTACTTGAACTTTCACTTTTTATACGACGAAAAAGTTCAAAAAGTTTAAAATTTAAGTTTTAAACAGTTTTTGGCATTTTGACTAAATAAGATAGAGATTTATATAGATTATTCAGAAGAAGCATACAAAGCTAGCTTTACTCGTGTCCCATTTCACTCCACAGTTTCTGTCCCATTAGACCCCCAGTGTTATTATTTAAAAATGATCCAACACAGAACCACGTGCATTACACCACAGTATTTGACAGATAATATCTTAAACTATGATAAATTTTATACCTAAAACTATAGATTAATTCATCAAAAGTTTTTATTTAATACTCTAAAAGTGTTAAAAAGATACACTTTTAACTTACTTTGAATTCTTCAAAGCAACAATTCTTCGCTCCACTTCAACGCATGCTTTTAATGGCTGATCTTTGGTTGTTAAAATGTGAAATCTAACTGTTAAAATGCTGTAGTGTAGAAAAATTTGTAAAAAAGTATATTTTCCTCCGCATTTGACCCCTTGTCCTATTAGCCCTGCGTCCCATTAGCCCCCACTCTCCCCTACTATTTATTACTAAAGTAAACTATTTTTTTTTAAATTTCACGTAATCTGCATTTGTGATGTTATCAATTAGCCTAAAAGATTGTAATTAACATATACTCAAAATAAAATATAAATCACAACCTAAATAACTCAAAAAAATTATGTCATCTCCAGTCCAAGCCAACCCCGTTCAACATGGAATACGAAGCCGCCGACGAGCAAGGCAATATCAACTATAGGAGGGAAGTGGGCGACGGTAACGGCAAAGTCCAGGGCAGCTACGGGTATATGGACAACCAGGGTCTGTACAGGTCCGTCGAGTACATGGCAGGACCGGAGGGTTTTACCGCCTACGTCAAGACCAACGAGCCAGGTACCGACGGAAAGGAAAACCCAGCCGACGTTGTCATGAACGTCCAGGAAACTCCTGCTGGCATCGTGGAGAAGTACAACAGGAGGGCACAAAACAATATATATGGGCAGGGTAAGGTTGAATGATTATTTTTTACATTTAATTACTGGGAACTCAAACTGTTGAACTTCCTATATTTAGTCGGCTATTAAATTCCTCTTACGTGTATTAAAAAGTTTATTGCTTTAAATTGATGTTTCTACAGGAGAAGTAAGGTAAATGAACAAAATGTAAAAATAATTTTTAAAAAGTAAAAAAAAAATAGCCTACTGAAAAAAACTAATTAAATCTCCCGATACATCTGCAATACTTCTCAAGATTTTTTTTCTTGTGGTGTTTTATTAGTTTATTATTATGGTGGCTTAAATTTGTTATTATATGGTTTTATAAGTTTCAAAAACCATACCTTATAAAGAGATATTTCTCAACTTGGTATGTCGTAAGAATATTTTTGGTAAATATAATCACTAGTATATTTTTCGGTTAACTGAGAAGTATCTAAACGAATATTTAAAAAAAAACATATTATTCAATAACCCATTAACGATGATTGGCAATAAAATTCGCGAAATTGAGGTTTCTGACTTGGTTTATCTAAATACACAAAATGTAAGACAAATGAAGACCATAGTCCCAAACAAATTAAATTATAGCGAAAACAAATTTAAAAAATTTAAAGTTAACGTTTTTATTCGGCAATGAAGGTATCAAATAAATATTTAAAAATTGAAGTTAAACGGTTACTATATGTATGATGTATGCATTTTTGTTTCTTAATTCATCAATCACTAACACTTAAATTTTTGTTTTGTCAGCAAAATAAATTCATACAATCTGCCCTATATTTAATATAATTTCATTACAGGATTCTCTTCGATGGGATATGGAGGTTCAGGAATGTCGATGGCTGGCTATTTTCAAAGCGGCCAAGGAGCTAAGAGTGGAAAGAGTGGATACTAATACTGTACCACATATTACCAGTTTTAGCAAATGAATGAAAGTTAAATAAAAAAAATTAATATATAGGCAAAAAAATATGTACAATTTTTTATGCTTTGGGGTAATGCAAGCATGGATAGTTGTTGTAAAATAGGAATGCGTTTACTTGAGTGTGCGTAATATTTATGAATTGTTACAAATGACGATTGACTTTTTTACCTAAAGAATGTCTATTGCATCGTAATATATATGGACATTAAGTTGGTTTTTTTAAATTGCAAGATTTATTTTAGATTTATGAACTCTGCCTAACAGGTTACGCTCATGTGTCGTTATTCTCTGTAACAAAACTGCATTACCTCGTTTATGTCACCAGTCACTTTTATACTCTTCTTCGCAAATTGTACTTATTAATTTTTATTACTATACTAATTTTAAGTTTAAAAATCTTAAACTACTAAATTTTCATGTTCGTTTTTATACGTTGCTTTATTTGTTGTAGACGTTTCTCAAAGCGTGGAAGATTATTATAAATGTGTGTGTAGTTTTTGTACAATAAAAACTTTTTTTTAACTTGATTGGTGTTGATGTTATCTTTGGGAATTCAGTTCTTAGAATTGCTATGCAAAGAATATCCATGAATTGTGCAAATTTATCCATTAACTACATTATAAAATTACCGAAATGTATTTTAACAATAGAAGAAAATGTCTAAAATACATTTATATAATAAACAGTTAGAGGATATGAATAGAAAAAAAATTAATGTTAAAAAGAAATAACTTTTTTATGATGCATAAAAATAAAAGATGCATGTAGAAATCCTTATATTTGTGATAGATATTCGATATTTTGTTATATTAGTAACTGTTAAAAGATAGTTTCTAAAACCAAACAATTTATTTTTAAATGCAACATAAGGAAAAATAGTCTTTTTAGAAACTACTTGGCTTAATAATAAGCTGTTTGGAGAGTTGAAAAATCAAGATATGTCCCCAAATAGCGAAAAAATTTGGATTCCGCAACCCATTCTTTCAACTGTAGTGTAGCTTTTGTCAAAGATTTGATGAAAGCAAATAAAAAAAGTTTTTTTCAATCGTATTATTGATAAGCACACACCATTCGGGATATAAACCCGCCAAGGAACTGATAGTTTTTCAATACTTTTGATGGCTCATTATTGAAGAGTTAATTATGGCTCGTATTAAGAGTTTATTAACAGAAGTTTTTAAACGTACATATTTTTACATAAAAGGTTGATTCTGGTTTATGGTTGATGGTTTAATTTACATTTCCTTTTTTTTATTAATGAACAATTATATAAGGGTTCATAATACAAATTACTTATTGTGATACTTATTTTGCGGTTATTCTTTTTCAGAAAGAATATGAAAATATCACCGTTGAGAGATTATTTGAAGACGATAGATTGTTTGAATGTAGCTGTATATTTTATTTTCATATATTATAAATCATTGCTCAAGACTTAAATAAATAAAGTAAAACGATGTAATGATAACTTTTGACTCCATTTTTAAGCGAGCAATTGTCAAATCCTAGTATCCGTCGTGGCGACATTTCGTGCGTTTTGAAAATGTTGCGAAATTTTAAATGTTCCAAAAACGAGAAAAAAATTCTTTAAAACGTACTAACATAAAAATTTGTAAAAAAAATTATATATTTGAAATGTTTAGTAATAATAAAATACGAAATAACTACGAATATCAAGCTACATCGACCTCATAAATTGTAGCAAATGATTCTGGGATGGATACTAGAATTTGACCCAAGCAATTTTACATAATTATTCTTCAAACTGCAACTACATTTAGCAAATGATATTAAACAAAGTTGTCTAAATTAAATACCATTTAAAATAACCATCATTTTAAATCATCATGCCAATTGTAATTATCAATTTTAAAATTATATTTCTTTAAATTTAAGCAAAAAATATTGATTTAAGAATATAAAAACTGAAACAATTTCGACTGTAATTTGATTGTATTCTTTAAGGAATTTTAATTCAGCACATCCTGAATAGATATCGGCATAAAGGAATTGGAATCTTGTAGCAAATTTTTTCTATTTCTCTACAGCATAACTCACAATTAATTCCTGGACTTCCGTCGGCATCAAGTCTCTATTAGCCAAATCCATACATTACAAAACACAGAGAACGAATCAGACATGGATCATATTCTGTGGTTGGAAACAATTTATGTAGTACGAACTCCCTATTTATCTGGGCATACTTAAAATAGCCACAAAGATCTCAGATTCATTGTTATCTGAGCGTCAAAATCGGCAGCGAGAGAAACCTAGATGGTGCCCCACGAAAATGGATCTCAGTTCTCGGAAATATGCCGAGTCTGCAAAAGGTTTAATCCGCTAAAAAAAAAACATTGAAAGTAAAAGAACCTCCCTATTTATGCATACATATAGCTCCATATCTTTATTCCTTATCATTTACAAGCATCAATTAAATTAAATTTGAAAATATAATTAGAATTGAGTTGCGTTAAAATTGTTTGGTCGCCTTGAAATTTCTTTCAAATTGAAAATGAAATTTCCAAATATCCCACGCTTACAACAAATGCACAATGTTGTTCCCATAAAGAAATTGGCTCACGTTTTGCCTTTCTAGACCAGTTTGGGTTTTTATTTATTAAATCCTTAAAACTAGTTTTAGAAATTTGATATAGAAATTTAGGAGCAGTTTGTGCCATGAACTTAAAAAATTAGGAGAAAAATGCACATTTTCTAGGAGCATTTTAAGGAAAATATTTCTTATTACAAAATATTTTTGTTTTCATATTTATCCACAAATTCTGGATGTCTACAGTGTCTACCTAACGGTTTTAAGATTACTGGAAATGCTTTGCTTAAAGAAGTATAGGATTTTTTGCAATTTAATGATAGCTGGAGTAATACAATTTTCGGAATTACAATTAAGGATATCCGGAGTTTTGGGATATTACGGCTACCTAAGTTTATACATTTTTCGGTGGTCGGAGTTTCTGGATTATACGATTTCCGAAATTTTGGAATTTTACGAACGGCAAAGTTTCGCAATTTATAGATCGCAGAAGTTGTGTTAGCAGAAGTAAATAAGCTTTGCCGAAATTTTAGGATTTTTGGATCGCAGCAGAGGGTTTAACAAATTTAGAACTGGTGAAGAATTGCATTGAATTGAAGATGATTATTTTGGGCGAAACTCCTGGAAACTTTTTGTAAAAACTTTTATTGAACTGCAACTAAATAGATTTTGTTGCTGCATTATTGACGGATTCAGTCGCATTTTGCGACTAGAGACCGTGATTTTCGAACGCTGCTTAAAACATATATATTGAAATTGTAAATGAGTAGGATTTATAAAAGTATATGGCATGTTAGAATTTTAAATAATTTCTAAATTACTCTGTACAAAAAAGAGTTTATATGTCCAAAGAAGATTTAAACTTATGCTAGTACACAATGATTTTCAAAAGGACGAGGATGAAGTAAAATTATGATTTTTTTTATGTTTGGAGTAAAATCCATATTTACTGGAACTCCTTCTTTTTCATTTTAGATCTTTATTAAACAAGAAGTTTTTACAAAATGATGTTCCATCAAGAAACTAGTGGTTGCAGAATGTTGTTAATTTTTATTTTTCGTAATTAATATTTTTGTGACGCATTAAGAAAAAAATATGTCAACACAGAAGTGAAAGAATAGTAAATTTCCTTCAAACTCCATGACTAAAATATGTTACAACTTCTGATTGGATTCTAAGGTCAGAGGTTTGAACATTTTTGAGATGTCAAATTATGCTTGGATAGAACATTTTTGTACAAACACAGTTTTATAATTATATATGTAACAAAATGTTATAATATTAAATTAATGCTCATAATACAACAGCAAATGTCCAGAGTACATTGGGATATTGAACCTGTATTAAAACCCATTTGTAAAATTTTAATTAAAAAAATTACTTAAATAGTTTTCGTTTAATATAAATTTGTTGAATCCTGACAAGTACTTTATAGTTATATATCAACGTACGTATCTGAATGTTTAATTTTGTAAAGAAACAAAATCATAATACAAAATCTGCTCAAAGTACAGCACTCCTTCTCGTATGACCTATTTCCCATTTTCTGCGCTATAACTGAGGTTGTTGTACTCTACTAATACGATTTTTAAATTCTTAAGAAAAAAATTCTTAAAGATATTGTAAACTGGGCTTCTCTTAACGCGATTATTATGGTATATTAGAGTATATTGAGGAAACCTTATACATATATATTTTAAGGTGTTCACATAGAATGCCCTTTAAAGCTTAATGGACTATTAAATCTAAATAATTTAACTATTTATTTTCTCAACTTTGTGTTTGTTCCTAAAAATAATTATTACAACCAACCTATGATTTGAAAACGAGAACTGCATCTCTTTCTATTCCTACTTCACCATAACTAGCTTGATGATAACTTACTAAATAACTATGCCATGCCTTGGTTACCTATTATAAGCAAAGGAAATCATAACAGTTCTGGTTTTTGAGAGAGTGGATTCTTGCAACATACATGACCTGGATATTTCTATGAACCACTTCCAATTAAACAATTTGGTTTTACAGATTCATCTTTTACTTTTAAACACGTTTCTATTGGGATAATAGCTTAATTATGTCGCAGTTCAAAACACAAAGCGATTATATGACGGAGAATGGCCAAATGAAATTTTCCTCGGAAACGAACTTTGTAATTTTATTTATTCTATTTTTCTTTAAAAGTTTTGAAATCTTAGTTTTTTTTGTTTAAATTTTTGTGACAGAGTTTTAAAGATGTCTAAGTATATAAGGACCGGACATCACGAAACTTGTCACTTTTAACCTAAGAAAAGTTTTCTGACAGTTAACTCTTAAACTTTCGAGCTTCTTAACAAATAAAGATGCGTTCATTTATGGTAAGATTCTCAAGTTTTCTTCAAAATTGTAAAGGACAAAATAAGAGATGTTTTAATATTTTAAAATATGTTTTAATTCTTAATATAGTTTAGCAGTTTGTATTTGGTGTTGTGAAAGACATGAAAATGTGATTTAAAAAAAGTTCATAACAAACCTTCTGTTACACCACGTGAGTTAAAAATAGCTCGTTTAAATTTTAGCAAAGAATGCAATAATAAAAAACTGATGTATGCAACTAAAATTTTATTTAGTTTAATTTTAAATGACTAATTAAACTTTTTAACTGTAAAACAAGTACATATGTACAGATAAACCTTGTTGTACCTGTACACCTCTAAAATCTGCCATATTTCTACTGAAAGGTATACAATACAAATAATAAATAAGAATAATTTTTATTAATGTTTTCGAAATAAAATTAGGTTTAGTAAAACAGGTTTTCCTTCATTCTGATTTTCACTACAAATTTTTTAAGATATGTCTTCATATGTTTCAATCATAGTTTTGCAACTTATCATCTATCATTTAAGCTTAAAAGAAGTACATCGATAACGAAGTTTTAATATTTTAGGTCCTCTTGTTTACCGTTGTACTTCTGGTAGAGTACTCTTCAGCCTTGGGATATGGCACAGAAGGCGGCGACATCGTTCCTGGGTATGACTATGGAATGGTCTCAAATAGTAGATATGGTGGCTCTCAGGTTGGAAAATTGGGGAATGTAAGTAATTACAAAGTGAAATGGGTAAACATATTTATTTGCATTTACACGTATTATGTAAAATTTTTTTAATAAATAGGTACATTTTTGGTTTTAACTTAGATACTCAAATTTTTTTATCTTCATCCCAAAAGCAATATTTTTCACACGGCATAGAAAACCTTAAAACCTGAGCTTAAAGTCTGATATTCAAGAGAATTAAAAATGCGTCGTAATCATAATTTTGAATACTGCACTTTGTTTTCATTAATTTTTACACATTTATAATTTAAATTTTCTTGTATTGTCGGGAAGTTGCACTTAACTTATTAAAGACGTCTGGCAAGAAAACCTGCATTGATAATAATTTTTGATGCTTCAGTTTATTTAAATAAACAAAACATAAAAAAATGCAGACTACAGTAATACCAAATTTATGTAAGACAACCAATTCAAAATAAAATGGAATTGAAAAAAATAATTAAGTTAACAATTTTAATCGTAAGATAGGTATCAATGGAATTATCAAATGGTCTTTTATTGGGTTAAAATAATGAGAACTTTTTTAAGCACTCGAGTGCACCACTTCCCAACACTTTTCATTTACTCGTACATGCAAATGGGATACAAACAAATTGGTGATTTACAAACAAATACCAACAAAACAACTGATACAAAAAAATTGGTGATTTAAAGTTACCATAAATAGAACGAGAGCCCAGGGCCCCCAGACCTACGTTATTTTCTCACGAATACATTGGATTAGGTTTGGTTTTCATATACTTTTAGTGTATGCATACACGTTAGAGTGGACCGACAGCCAATTAAAGGGTACCGGGTGCAAAAGGTAGGTAAATTATAAGTTAACTTATGTCATTTTCTCAAGGCTGATTTTTACGTATGTTTTAGAAAACTTTGTTAAAAGTTAACAATCAATCTGCCAGACACTTTCTGCCGGCCGAAACTTATGCCAGACGCTTTAAAGGTCCCTGTAAAGTTCAGAATTTGTCTCGCGCATCTGAAGGCGCGGTATGGCGCTATACATATTTTCTAACTAAACAAAAATTTAATACAATCGAAATGATAATCTTTTTTCGTTTCTATTGCTTATTGACTCACCTTTATTTCTGCCACTATTAAAGTAACGGACAATCACAGTCCCCCTAAAAAAATTAAAAAAACAAAGAAAGATTATGATTTTGATTTAATTAAATTTTTGTTTAGTTAGAAAATACGTAGCGCGCCACCAGATGCGTACTACAAAGTCTGAACTTAACAGAGACCTTTAAATCGGCTGGCAAAAGTTTCGGCCGGCGGAAAGTGTCTGGAATTTTTATTATTAACTTTTTCTAAAACACACGTAAAGTTTTCTAAAACACACGTAAAAATCAGCCTTGAGAACATGACATAAGTTTTCTTATATTTTACCTACCTTTTACACCCGATACCCGTAAATCGGCCGTCGGTCCACTCTAGCGGGTCTGCATACACAAAAAATATATATTAAAACCAAACCTAATCCGATACATTTCATTCGTGAGAAAATAACTTAGGTCTGGGAGCCTGGGATTTAGGAATAAAAGTATTGCATTCTCACCCTATAGCCAAATTCTTTTTCAATTAATGTGGACAAATAATTTATTCTGACTTTTACGAGTCACTACGCTCACCTTATGTACTACTAAAGCCTATAAATTATAATTATCAAATTATCAGGTCAAACCCATACCGTACCCTGACCACTAGCAGATAGACCACTAGACCCGGGATCTGGATATGGTGGTTGGAGCTGGATTGGGATACCGTAGTGGATTTGGACAAAATGTAGTGTTAGTTGTTTAGTAATAGTAACAAGAACAGAAGACATTGTATCAAATATATGAGGGGCCCATTTCCTAAAGTGCATAATTGCTTGTTGTGTTGATTATCACATAAAATAATGTAGGCTCGAACTCAGACGTCAACGGTGCCAGAAGGTTGGCTCGCTGTTCTTGTCACTTACATATAGACCGTAATAGCTCGTTAAGAAAGCTTTAAAAAATAACTCTTAAATTGACTGTCTAGTGCCATATTTGTCTATGTTAAGCACGATATATTCCAAGATATTACGCCATTTTGAAAATGGACATTTCAGATAATACAATCTAATTATATGGCAATTCCTTAAGTTTAAAAGTAAAGAAAAGTTTTAAGTGAACTTTTTATCCATTTATTGTATAATGGTAAAGTTAAACCACATAAAAGAAGTAATAAAGTTAATAATAGTGGTTGGAGTTTTCAATTACTAGCAAATGAACATAACTTTCTAATAGTAATTTCCAAATAATATTATCTACTACTACATCAAAATATGTTTTTTCATTCACATAATTTGCATTTGCAAATTTTGCATTTAGACTAAAAGTTTTTAATTAAAATGTACTCGAAATAGAATATAAATCACAACCTATATAACTCCAAAAATATATTTCATCTCCAGTCCAAGCCAACCCCGTTCAACATGGAATACGAAGCCGCCGACGAGCAAGGAAACGCCCACTATAGGAGAGAAGTGGGCGACGGTAACGGCAAAGTCCAGGGTAGCTACGGGTATATGGACAACCAGGGTCTGTACAGGTCTGTCGAGTACATGGCAGGACCGGAGGGTTTTACCGCCTACGTCAAGACCAACGAGCCAGGAACCAACGGAAAGGAAAACCCAGCCGACGTTGTCATAAACGTCCAGGAAACACCTGCTGGCATCGTGGAGAAATACAACAGGAGGTCGCAAAATGGGCCAGGTAAGGTTGAATGATTATTTTTTACATTTAAATGCTGGGAACTCAAACTATTTTACTTCCAAATTTTAGTCTTCTATTAAATTCCACATACATGTATTAAAAAAGTTCATTGCCAAAGTTTATTGTTTATTTATTATTTATTGATCTTTCTACAGGAGAAGTAAGGGAAAGGGAAAAAATGTAAAAATATTTTTTAACTGTGTGAAAATGTAAAGAGCTTCATGAAAAAAAACTAACTTAATATATCCTGATAGATCTACAATACCTCTCTAGACTTATTTTGCTTATGGTGTTTTATTAGTTTATTATTATGGTACTTTAAGTTTGTAGTTGTATAAATGTGTTATTATGTGTTTTAAGTTTCACAAACCATACCTTATGAAGCCATATTTCTCAACTAGGCATGTCGTATAAATATTTTTGATAAAAATAACTACCATATTTTCGGTTAACTGAGAAGTATCTAAACAATGTTTAAATATTTTTACAAAAAAGGCAATATCCTTCATTAACCCGTTAACGATGATTGGCAATAACATTCACACCGAAAATAAGTTTTTGATTACTTAGTTTATCTAAATAAACAAAATATAAGACAAATGAAGACTAAAGTCCCGAACAAATTAAATTATACGGAAAACAAATTTTAAAAAAATTAAGTTAACGTTCTTATTCGGCAATGAAGGTATCAAATAAATATTTAAAAGTTGAAGTTTATGGGTTACTATATGATGTATGCGTTTTTTCTTAATTCATCAATCACTAACACTTAAATTTTTCTTTGTCGGCAAAATAAATTCATTCAATCTACCCTATACTTAATATAATTTAATTGCAGGATTCTCTTACATGGGAAATGGAGGTTCAGGAATGTCGATGGATGGCTATTCTCAAAGCGGCCAAGGAGCTAAGAGTGGAAAGAGTGGATACTAATACTATGCCACAGATTGCCAATGTTAGCAAATGAATGAAAGTTAAATAAAATTTTAATATAGACAAAAGGTTATTTAAAATTTTTAATGCTTTGGGATAATGCAAGCATGGATAGTTGTTGTAAAATAGGAATGCGTTTACTTGTGTGTGCGTAATATTTATGAATTGTTTCAAATGAGGATGGACTTTTTTACCTAAAGAGTGTCCATTGGATCGAAATAAATATGGATATTAAGTTGGTTTCTTAAACTGCAAGATTTATTTTAGTTTTGTGAACTCTGCCTAACTGGTTACGCTCTTGTGTCGAAAACTATACTAATTAGTAATTTTAAGTTTAAAAAACTTCTAAATTTTCATGTTTGTTTTTATACGTTGCTTTATTTGTTGTAGACGTTTCTCAAAGCGTGGAAAATTATTATAAATGTGTGTGTAGTTTTTCTCCAATAAAAACTTTTTAAACTGGATTGGTGTTGATGTTATCTTTGTAAATTCAGTTCTTAGAAACGCTATGCAAAGAATATCCATGAATTGTGCAATTTTATCCATTAACTATATTAGAAAATTACCGAAATGTATTTTAACAATGGGAGAAAATATCTAAAATACATTTATAAATAAACAGTTAATGAATATGAATAGAAAAAATGAATGTTAAAAATAAATAACTTTTTATGATGCATTTAAAAAATAAAAGATGCATGTAGAAATCCTAATATTTGTAATAGATATTCGATATTTTATTATATTAGTAACTGATAGTAGATAGTTTCTAAAACCAAACAATTTAATTTTAAATGCGACATAAGGAAAAATAGTCTTTTTAGAAACTACTTGGCTCAACAATAAGCTGTTTGGAGAGTTGAAAAATCAAGATATGTCCCCAAATAGGGAAAAAATTTGGATTCGGCAACCCTTTCTTTCAATTGTAGTGTAGCTTTTGCCAAAACTTTGATGAAAGCAAATGAAAAAAAGTCCTTTTCAGTCGTATTATTAAGCGTATTGATAAGCACACACCATTCGGGATATAAACCCGCCAAGGAACTGATAGTTTTTCAATATTTTTGATGGCTCATTATTTAAGAGTTAATTATGGCTCGTATTAAGAGTTTATTAACAGAAGTTTTTAAACTTACATATTTTTACATAAAAGGTTGATTAGGATTAATTTACATTTCCTTATTTCCTTTTTTTAATGAACAATTATATAAGGGTGTCATAATACAAATTACTTATTGTGATACTTATTTTTGCGGTTATTCTTTTTCAGAAAGAATATGAAAATATCACCGTTGAGAGATTATTTGAAGTTGATAGATTGTTTGAATGTAGCTGTATATTTTATTTTCAAATATTATAAATCATTGCTCAAAAATTAAATAGATGAACTAAAACGATGTCATGATAACTTTTGACTCCATTTTCAAAGCGAGCAATAGTCAAATCCTAGTAGTCGTGGCGACATTTCGTGCGCTTCGAAAATGGCGCGAAATTTTAAATATCGCAAAAACGAGAAAAAAAATTCTTAAAACGTACCAACATAAAAATTTGTAAAAGAATTATATATGGGAAATATTTTGTAATACTAAATTACGAAGTAACTACGAATAGCAAATTACATCGACCTCAGAAATTGTAGCAAATGCTGCTGGGATGGGTACTAGAATTTGACCCAAGCAATTTTACATAATTATTCTTCAAACTGCAACTACATTTAGCAAATGATATTAAACAAAGTTGTCTAACTTAAATACCATTTGAAATCACTTGTCTTATCATTTTCAATTTTACAATTATATTTCTTTAAGCAAAAAATATTGATTTAAGAATATAAAAACTGAAACAATTTCGACTGTAATTTGATTGTGATTGTATTCTTTAAGGAATTTTAATACAGCACATCCTGAATAGATATCGCTATTAATGCCTTGGAACCTTGTAAGTTCCATTTCACTACAGCATAGCTCACTATTAAATCCTGGACTTCCGTCGGTATCAAGTCTCTATTAGCCAAATCCATACATTACAAAACACAGAGAACGAATCAGACATGTATCATCTCTTATGATTGGAAACAATTAATGAAGTACGAATTCCCTATTTATCTCGGCATACTTAAAATATCCATAGAGAGCTCAGATTCATTGTTATCTCAGCGTCAAAATTGGTAGCTATAGAAGCCTAGATGGTGCCACAAAAAATGGCTCTCAGTTCTCGGAAATATTCCGAGTCTGCAAAAGGCTTAATCCTCCAAAAACAGCAGCCCCGTTGAAACAAAAAAAAACATCCCTATTTATGCATACATATGCCTCCATATCTTCATTCCTTATCATTTGCAAACATCAATTAAATTAAATTTGTAAATATGTTCGAATTTCGGTTTTTATTTTTTAAATCCTTAAAACCAGTGTTAGAAATTTGATATAGAAATTTAGGAAGAATTTGTGCTACGGACTTCAAACGGAAAATTCACATTTTCTAAAAGCATTTTTAAGAAAAATATATATTATTAAAAAATATTTGTTTTCATATTTATCCACAAATTCTGGACGTCTACAGTGGTCTAACTAACGGTTTTAAGATTGCTGGAGTTGCTTTGCTTATAGAATCATCGGAGTTTTGTAATTTAAAGATAGCTGGAGTTATACAATTTTAGGAATTACAATTAAGGATATCCAGAGTCTCTGGATATTACGGTTACCTAAGTTTCTAAATTTTTCGATGGTCGGAGTTTCTGGATTTTACGATTTCTGGAATTTTAAGATTTCACGAACGGCAAAGTTTCGCAATTTATAAATCGCAGAAGTTGTGTTAGCAGAAGTAATTAGGCACTGCCGAAATTTTAGGATTTTAGGATCACAGAATATGGTTTAACAATTTTAGAATAGATGAAGAATTGAATTAAATTGAAGAACTGATTTGAAGATGATTATTTTCTCTCGAAAACTATGGGAATTCGAATTATTCGAAGTTTTTGGAATTCGGTCGCATTTTGCTACAAGAGACCATGAATTTGCTACTTAAAACTTATATATTAAACTTGTAAATGAGAAGCCTTTAAAAGAAAGTATTTGGTATGTTAGAATTTTATATTTTGATTTCTAAGTTACTCTGTACAAAAAAGGGTTTAAATGTCTAAGGAAGTTCTAAACTTATGCTAAGACACAATGATTTTTCGTTCAAGTGGACAACGATGAAGTAAAATTTGGATTTTTTTTTATGTTTACGCATTGCAGTAAAATCCATATTTCCTGGAAACTCCTTCGTTTTCGTTTTAGATCATTTTTAAAAAAGAAGTGTTTGCAGAATGAGGTTCCATCAAGAAACTAATGGTTACAGAATGTTGTTATTTTTTATTTTTTGAAAATAATATTTTAGTGGCGCAATAGGAAAAAAAAATTCAACCCAAAAGTGGTAGAATAGTAAATGATTCCATGACTAAAATACGTTACAACTTCTGATTAGATTCTAAGGTACTGAAGTTTGAAATCCTTGAAGATGTCAAATTATGCTTTTGTCTAACCTAAGAGGATGTCTACTTTTTATGTCACATTCTAATTTTATTTAAAAATATTACTTAACTTTTCTTCGGAAACACATGTAACACATTTTGTAATTAAATACGTGACAAAATGTTATAAAATTAAATTAATGGTCAAGATACTACAGGCAACTGTCCAGAGTACATTAGGATGTTGATCCTGTCTAAAAAATCTCATTGGTTTATTTTAATAAAAAAATTGCTTAAATAGTTTTATGTAATATAAATTTGTTGAATCCAGACAACGCTTTATAGTTATATATCAATGTATGTATTTAAAATTTTTAAGTTTGTAAAGAGACAATATCAGAAGACAAAATCCGCTCAAAGTACAGCATTCCTTACTATATATAACCTATTTTCCTATTTCTGAGATATAACTGTTGTTGGGGTACAACTCTACTAATGTACTTTTTAAATTCTTAAGAAAGAATTTAATAAAGATATTTGAATCTGGGCGTACCTTAACACGATAATTATGGTATATTAGGGTATATTGAGGATACCTTATACATCTTTTTAAGGTGTTCACATCGCAGAATGCTTTTAAAGCTTAATTAACTATTGAACCTAAATAATTTAACTTTTTATTTTCTCAACTTGGTTTTTATTCAGAAAAATAATTATTAAAACCAACCTATGATTTGGAAAACGAGAGCTTCCCTGTCGTGGGCAGGTAAACTGCAGCGTATAACTTCAAAATTTTCATTTTTCAGTTTTTTTGCACTTTCGGCATCTATTTAACTTATATTTTTATACGCCAACAGTTTTTAGCGACTTTCGTTGCAAATTCACCATTTTTCGGCAATGATAAATTGCAGTAAGAGGAAAAAACTCAAGATTTGGCAGGCAAAATGCAGTAAGTGGAAGTTGGGCCGGCAAAATGCAGTATGTATCACTTCACCTGGCCTGATTTAAAGGTATTGCTGGAAAACAAAAAAGGATACAGGCTTCAAATTTAGTACACGAACTGCTAATACTTGGCGGACGTCATAATACGTTTTCGATAAAATTGCGCATGCTCAAGAGGTAGCTGAGATAGAACTTTTTAGGTTTTAAAGGTATTGCTGGAAAACGAAAAGAGATACAGGCTTCAAATTTGGTACACGTACTCCTAGTACTTGTAGGACGTCATAAGATTTTCGAAGAAATTCCGTATGCACAAGGAATATCTGCAATAGAACTTTTTTAGTTTTAAAGGTATTGAAATTATCTTATAGAGTGTAAGGGAGAATGGGAAGCCTTGGCCATAAGGGAGACTTGGCCCACCTTTAAATTTTAGTATTTAAAAATATTTTAGCATTTTCTCAATAGATGTTACTCAAAGCTACTGTTGTCAGCAGATAGAAATCTTAGTTTTATTGAGCTACTTTTTGCATTGAAGATAAATTAAAAAAAGAAAGTTTCTCACCCCAAAAAGTAAGCATTTTAGACATAATTTGTAAGTTTTTTCAGAAAAACCAATTCAATTAAGTTTAAGTATATGGTATTTTTAAAATACTGTTATATTAAGGTTTTATTTTAGCTATAAAGTTTGAGCAATGAAGTAAGCTTCAAAGCACCATGTGCCATTCTTTACGAAATGTCTAGGTGGGGAGGGTTGGCCACTCTATGTAAGGGAGGGTTGGCCACTGGACCAAGGCTCCCTAAGTGAACTAGTTATGAAAATCTATACATAATGTTTATCAAATACACGGTTAATAATAACATATGATTATAACTTTATGAAGGTAATAGATTGATTATCAGTATTTGTACTTGTTTAGACCAAAACGAAAATCTCAACTTATCATTTATGATCAAATATAAAAAAAAATTCTGCAAATCTATATAAGTTATTAATTCAAGTATAATAATACTCCAGATTAATATTAAGATATTATCAGATTTTTCTTCATGGGGGAGGGGGGACGAACGAGTAGCTTTGAAAGTGCACTTTGAGTTTGACTTTTACAGTTTGTGCCGGTAAAATAAAAAAAAATCAAACTGAGGCTTATATCTTGTGCATTTTAATGTGTGTACAAACTGAATAAAATATATTTAACATAAATATAAAAAATTATTTGTTATGGACAATATTAGAATTTTTAATTCATACAATACTAGAAAAATGTATTACTCTAAATATTACGGTAAACATGATTTTTAAATAAGTTCCAGAGTGTTGAATTATAATATAATTTTTTTACATTTAATGCTTGCAAAATTAATTTTAAATATTTATTATTTTGCTCTTTAAAATTAGGCATTTTTGCATGGGCGAAGTCTCCCTTACCACGGGCCTCCTTTAATAAGGGAGACTTGGCCAAGTTTTTACGTTTTAAAAAACAATAAATTTAAAAAAAGAAAATGCATTATTTATATTATCACTATCATATCCTTGTTGCCAATAGAATTTACTTTAATATGTGCTATTATATGAAACTTTTAGTCAAAAAATAAAATTCACCATGCTCCCTTATAATTACTTTTAAATGTGTGCTTTAAATGTTTTTTGAGCGGTAATTGAAAGTCATGCAGTATTACACACCCTTAGGTTTTAAAAGGCAAATTTTTCCAAAGGCCGATTTTTTCCTCTTTTTTATAGAAAAATAAATTGCGACATTGAATCGTGTGTTAATAGTTATTTTTTATATAATTAATAATATAAATTTTATAATAATATTTTTAACGTTTCCAAAAAATAATTGTATAGCTTTACTTTTTAAAAAATAATTATTTCTTCTTTTGATAGTAATAAATTGGTTCGTCCACTTTTTAAAAGTTCTAAATGGGCAGACGATTTTTTTTTCCTCATTTTACAATAAATGGATTTGTTCGAATGACTAATTTGTTCTATTTATTTCTGAGATCTTCTACTGTTTCGTCACTGTTACACTAATTCGTCTGAAAGTCAGGTAATATTACCCTTTAGTATTTCATACATTTGTATATTCTATACCTATTAAACATTAATTTTTCATTTTCAGTTACTTTTTATTTTTTTATTTTATCTGTATTATATTTACAAACTATTGCTAGTTAGTATAAGAAAGAGGAAGTCAAATTGGCAGCATTATACGCTTTTAATCAATATGTATATCTAAAAATCAAACTAAAACCAATTACCCAAAACATACCTAAATCAAATTCAAGAATTGCCTTTACCTTTAAATTGTAATTATTTACTAGAGTTTCTGAAAATAAAATCAAAAGCGTATTTGATCAAACATAGCCCAAACATTTTTGGCGGTTACTGCAGTTTACCTGCCGAGAGTCGTGCCACGGTACGGTAAAAACAAGCAAACTGCACAGTTTTTTCTCTATGTGTGTCTGCAAAAATTAAAATAAAAACACTACTCATAAAACATTTCTAATTCAAGGTTTAGAATCACCTAACTTCGAATTTCAATGTTTTACTGGAGTTTGTGGGAAATCAAAAACGCGTTTCATCAAATATCTCCGAAACACATTTTTGGCGATTACTGCAGTTTACATGCCCACGGCAGCCCATATCTCTCTCTATTATGCCTTCTACATAACTAGCTTGATGATAACTTAACTATGTCATGCATTGTTTAACTATTATATGCAAGGGAAACTTGTAAAGTGTTGGTTTTTGAGAGAGTGGATTCTTTCAGAATCTTGTATCATTCATGACCCGGATATTTCTATGAACCACATCCAATGAAACAATTTTCTTGCAATTTGGTTTTACAAAATCATCTTTTACTTATAAACACGTTTCTTTTGGGATAATAGTTTAATTCTGCCGCTGTTCAAAACAATACCATTATAAGACGGAGAAGGGCCAAATGAAATTTTCCTCGGAAATGAACTTTGTAATTTTTATTTATTCTACTTTTTCTTTACAAATTTTGAAATCTTAGGGTTTTTTTTAATTTTTATGATAGCCTTTTAGAGATGTCTAAGTATATAAGGACCGGACATCCCGATACTTGTCACTCTTAACCTAAGAAAAGTTTTCTGACAGTTAACTCTTAAACATTCGAGCTGCTTAACAAATAAAGATGCGTTCATTTATGGTAAGATTCTCAAGTTTTGCGCAAAATGTTAAAGAACAATATAAATTATTATTAAATCTGTGTTTCAATTCTTAGTATAGTTTAGTAATTTATGTTTTTTGTATTTGGTGTTGTGAATATCATGGAATTCATAAAAACCTTTGTGTTACAACACGTGAGACAAATTAACAAAATCTTGTTTTAAAGTTAAGGAATGATGCAATAACAAATCATAGATGTCTGTAACTAAAATTTTTTTTAAAAAAATACTGCAATACAAATACATAATATTAATAATTCTCTTTAAGGTTTTTAATTTAAAATAATGATAAGTAAAGCAGGTTTTCCTTCATACTAATTTCTTCAAATAAAAATATTAATATATGTCCTCTTATGTTTCAACAACAGTTTCGTTACTTAGCATGTGTCATTTTCAACAAATATAAAGAAATTAATACGTTAATTTACAGTAAAAAACTTAAATAATCTATCGATATCGACATTTTAATATTTTAGATCCTCACATATCCTTTTAGATCCACAGTAAAACACTTAAATAGTGTATCGATATCGACATTTTAATATTTTAGATCCTCGTGTCGGCTGTTGTACTGATGGTTGAGTACTCTTCAGCCAAGGGATATGACACAGGAAGCGGCGACATCGTCCCTGGGTATGACAATGGAATGGACTCCAATAGTAGATATGGTGGCTCTCAGATTGGAAAACTGGGGAATGGGGCCTATGGGAATGTAAGTAATTCCAAAGTAAAATTGGTAAACGAATGTATGCGTTTGAATGCATTTACACGTATTGTGCAATTTTTTTTTACTAAATAGGTACATTTAGTTTTAACTTAGAAACTGAGCCTTAAAAACTGAGCTTAAAGTCTGAGTTTAAGTTTCTCTTGAATATTCAAGAGAATTAAAAATCCACCGTAATTACAATTTCGTATACTTGACATCATTGACTTAACTTTGACACATATACAGTTCAAATTCTCTAGTCCCATTGGGAAATTGAACTTATCTCATTATAGACGTTTGACAAGAAAACCTTCCTTGATATTAAGTTTTATGCTTCAGTTTATCTAAAAAAGCAAAATATAAGATAAATGTAGACCATGGTATTAACCAATTTATGTAATACAAATTTTGTCAAAATTAAATTAAATTTTAAAAAAAATAAAAGAGGATTCATCAGACGCCACCTATCGGTCGCCTCTCAATAGTAATTCTATGGTAAAAACGCGATAGTTTTCGGATTGATATTACAAGTAATTATTGGAATATTTTCACGCGGTTTGTGTCTTTAGACAGATTTTGACTTGAAGATGCATTACTTAATTGTTATTTTTGTTTAAATTTTTGTTTAAAAAAATTACATTAAAAGTTAACTTTAACTTCATTTTAAAAAAATTGAGTAGCAGATATTAAAAAAATTAATTTACAAGTACCGAGATTGAACATTTTTGTCTTAAACTTGCCTTTAAACTTTGAAATTGGGTAATTTAAAGTTGAGATATCAATTAAAATGTGAAGACAAGTGATAGAAATTTGTACATCGACACGCCTCCCACAGGTCACGCCTACTCAAAGTTCATTAGTCTTGGATAGTTCTTATCGTATACGGGGGACACCATCTTTTCTACCCGCCAGGTGTTCGCATGGGGTATGTTCGCAAGGGGGGTGGGGATCTTTTTCTTCTTTTGAAAAGGGAATTTCTTAGAAATCCGCAGACGCTGGAGGGAGGGTGCGTGCGATACGAGTCGCATTGAATAGAAGACGACTTTGGATTGAGGTGACGGATGCAAAATATTGTTTTGTGGACAGATAAATTAGGGAGTTTTGCTGCGTTGGAGTAGTGAAAAGTTGGTGGTGTATTTTAAATCCGAACTTTCACAAGTATCTTTGTCTACCAATTTATTTTAACAATTTCAATATAGTAAAATATTTAACCAAGTACTCTCAAGTATATTACATTGGGAGAGCTATTTTTAATGTAAATAAACGAGCAATTCAATTTATGTTTTAAATAAATTGTGAATTGCGTTGTCTTGCTGTCGAATGCCGATGCTTTTTATTTAAAATTTTAAGTTTTCACGCGCTTTGTGAGTGATCCTGCGAACAAATTATTAAAAGTTCTTCTTGTTAATTGTCCTAGGTCCTCCTAAATAAGTTCCTCCCAATTTATCTTCCCTCCTAGTCCTCCATTTTAAACAAATCTCGTCGGGGCGAGTGTAGCCCACGAAACTACAAAACGCCAAAAATAAAAATAAAACTAATTTTTTAGTATTTTCAATGAAAAGGTTACCAACCACTCGGGTAGACTGTTGACAAAAAGGTAGATAGATGTCCGGACGTACAGACCGAAAGACAAAATGTATATAGATAAGTCTTTAATTTCACACCTCACAAAAAACAAATTAACGTATCCCATTGAGGAGGAGAAGGTACAGACAGATAGACATCACCTTGTCAATACCTACTTTCGATTTTTTTTTTAAGAAACTTTTTTTTTTAAAGTAGCAAAATTGCCAACATAACATATAGCTGCGTAGGATTATATAAAATCATAAAAACTAACGGAAAGTGGGTTTCGCAACTCTACATGAAAAATTCTTTAGTATCTAATATGCACCTGGCAAAATGCAAATATATCAGCTCTTGTACATAGTATATTTATTTTGTTTTTACGATATACTATAAAGATCTGCCTTGTAAAAATTTTCAATTTTTATTTTCACAAACCTAATAATATGAAATATAAGGTAATGAAAGCATTTTTTCTATAGGGTTGAACATCCAAAAGGAAGATTTTATATTTTCTATAGGTTTTTTGGAAGGTGCCGATTCTAAAAAAGTAGTTTTCGAATGTTGGTACGTCAGTTAGACTGCTATCTAAAACCAGTCTACTGCTCAAACTAAAAGAACTAAGGACTTCATGGTTGCACGAGTTTCGTTTCGCAAAGGTAGCCGCCATAGGACTTTTTTAGGTTTTTAAAGTAATAGTAATTCAAATTCGTATAAGATAAAATTATTGTTACCAGATAAGTAATAAAAAATGTAAAACGTCTTGTTTTTTAGATATGTACCGTAACATTTCTTGCATTTTTCGTGATTTTTTCACATTTTTCGTGATTTTTTCACCTGTACAACACAACAAATAAAGCTGTGTAGGAGTGTGAGATTTATAGTTTCTTTTTCCAAACATTAAAAACAACAATTTGGTTTTTTTAAGTGTAAATCTATGATAATAAACATGTTATATGAAAATAGATCCAGATAACATATAAATTATACATTTGTTAATTTGATAAAGGCTAACATATCAGCTCTTATACACTGTCTAATATTTATTTTGTGTTTCTGGGCAAAGATCAGAATTGTAAGAATTTTTAATTTTATTTTCAAAATATGAAGTACAAGGTAATGAAAGTAATGCGATGGCAAATTAAAAGTGATTTAATGTTTTCTAGACGGTCTGGAAGGTGCTGAATCTGGTGGTTATCTGGTAAAATGGTTTTCGAACATTAGTTAGTCACCCAGACTGCTGTCTAAAGCCAATCTACAGATCAAACAAACATCAGAGCTAAGGACTTTAAATTTGTGACACGAGTTCCAAGTATCTGTCGGATGTGATAATGTGGTTCTTGAGAAAATCGCGCGTGCGCAAAGCGTAGCTGCCATAGATTTGTGTAAGGTTTTAAAGTTATTAAAATTTGCGCATAAGATATAATTTAGGGAACCAGACGTACTGCATTTAGCAGTGCAATACTTCTTTTTTAGGTTTTGTCCTATCTTTTTCGAAGAATCCTAAAATATGTAAAAATGTCCTGGTTTTTAATTTGATTTAAAAATGTCGTGCATTTTCCGTGATTATTAAAATTTCTCCATTAGAACCATAAGCATGAGACTTTCTTTGTCAACAATCCAACCAGAATATAATGAGAAAACGTTATATACTTTCAAATTCTTCAATCAATCATCAGAAGTGGTTTGCACTACTTTACAAAAATTAGTTGATTACAAGACAAAAACTACAATACTATAAAATAAACATGATGCCTATGTTTTTTGCTTTTGTAACATTTTACTACACTGTTGTTAAGAATATCTCTTTTCACACCCTAGGTATAATATCACTTCTAAATGTATTGATTTATTGAGTAGTAATTTAAAGTCGTGTGGTGCTACATACCCCTAGTTTTAGTGTGTCCTTCCATCCCTAGTCCCCCTAATTGTCTGCTAATGATTATCTGCTGTATGATGTGAGTTAAATCAATCTACCAATTCGATTAATTATTAATGGTATTTTCAAATATCTATAGCCTGTCCAGTAACTTTTTAAACAAAAAAGTCAAAATATTCCTTTTTATGAAAGAAAACAACAGACATGATTTTGTTTCATTCCTTTTTAAGGGAGACGAAAAAATAGCTTTTTGATGAAAACGATCCAAACAAATTATCGAAGAAAAAAAACCCACATATTTTGTTGTGAAATTTCTAATCCAACAGGGACCGACGACTGAGGTTTTGCTCAGGCTCTCATATCTCTAGCCAGTATGCAAAAAACCCCAAGACCAAGAACAGGTTTTGTTATCTTTTTCAGTTGCTTGAAGGAATGAAAGAGGGTGAAAGGGCCATTTGTTCAGCCTGCGGATAAGCCCCCCACTATTTCTTGGAGTACGGAAGGTTGAAATCGCCATGTCCACTAGCATGTTTGATTGACGTAGTCAATCTTGATGTTCAAATATGTGGTTGGTTGGATTTGGGAAAGGTTGGGTCTTAGTGAGGTTAGTAAGCTCCACCCCCTGAAAGCCACTTCTGCTTGACTAGTGGTGATATCTCAGTTTCGAAATCACTAGATACGAACCTTAATTGGGTTAAAATAATAAGGACTTTTTGAATCACTCAACTAACCACCATCCAATCCTTTTTATTTACTCGTACAGTCAAATGGGATAACGCTTTAAGGTTTTTAAAATAACGATATAATTTCTGAAAGAACGAATTCGTGATTTAAAGTAAATATAAAGTAGAAAAAAATATTTCATTTGCACCCTTTTCGCAAATTCTTTTACAATTAATAGAAACAAATAATACATTTTGCGTTTTACGAGTCACTACTCTCACCGTATTTATTACCAAAGGCTAAAGAGTATAATTATTTAATTATCAGGTAAAACCCATACCGTACAACGCGGAATACAACACAGCTGACGAACAAGGCAACCACCAATTCCGACAGGAACAAGGAGACGGCAACGGAAACGTGCGAGGCAGCTACGGGTACAGGGACATCCAGGGCCTGTACAGGACTGTGCAGTACGTTGCCGGACGGGACGGTTTCAAGGCCTCTGTCCTGACCAACGAGCCGGGAACAGACGGCAAAGAAAATCCGGCCGGCACTGTTATGAATGTGCAAAAAACTCCGGCTGGGATTGTGGATAAATACACCAGAAGAAACAGCGGATTTGGTAAGTTTTATTGTTTGTATTATTATATAATTGTTCGTTGTTAAAAATTAAACTCGCAAAAGTGAGTAAGGATATTCTCATTTTAATGTGACTCAATCCTAAAATGGTTAGCCGATGGACGTTATTCCAATGCTGCCTTCTATTGCTATTTGCTGCTGCATGATTGTCCCCCACTCTACAAATCTTCAGCTTTTCTTCATCATTCTCCAAATTAATCTCAAATAAAAAAAACGCATGTTTTCGTTTTCAAATTGGAGAACAATGTTTTTGGAGTTGTTATGAACCAATTATGCTCTCCAAAAGGGAATCGTTATTCTAAAAATCAAGACCCATTTTTAAAAATGTTCAATTAAAAAAAAAATTTCATCAAATTGAGCAACCTGGGCTCTTATTTGATAACAGTTTGCCCAGTTATGTATTTCACTAAATGCCTGTTGTATATTTCTGGGGCTTTTTCTATTGTATATTATAGAAACATTTCCGTGAAACATATTGCTTTGAAAATAAACTATTTTTATCAATTATTAATATAGTTTTATACTTGGGACCCATAAGTAACCTTAAGGTTGTTTATTTTACATTAAAATTGATTATGAGGTTACGAAAGCGTTTTATTTGTATGTTTTTATTAGCTGGAATTTCTTAGAAACTAGTTCCGAATCGTTTAAATAAGTTAAGTTTATTAAAAAACAACTAAAGTTTTTACCTTTTATTGAAAGATTGAACTTCAATCGAATTGCAATATTTATTAAAATGTATGTAGAATGTAGATATTTAAATGTAAACAATTTATTTTGTTCAAGTCAATAATCATTAAAATATAATTTCTTTTACAGTTGGCATTGGAGGCCACCGTAGTGCTGAATCTTCCACCCGACAAAAATATTAAGACTTTGGATAGATAATTCATAGCATAGAGTTTGATATATTTTTCTAACGTATATTCCTGTTCAGCTTATTTATTGCTTATTTATTGGAATTCTTAAGCTTTTGAAATACGAAAAATGTTTGAGTTCTTTTGTAATTTTATTATTTGGAAGAAGTTATGTTTTTGATAATTTTATTCACTACTACTATTTTTTGTATAAAAACACTGCTTTTGAATTTAAGGTTAAAAATTGCATTCAAGGATAAACTTTATATTTTTGCATGATAATCGATGTCTTGAAACGCAAACTTCTTTGTTGGTCAGAAGTTAAAATGTTCCCTTGATTTTGGTTTGTCTGTATGCTAAAAATATTTGTTTTTATTTATTACAAGAACATACATACTTATAAGCTATTTTGTGTTGCTTTCTTATTTTTCACTAAAAAAATTATACTAAAACTGTTTATCGCAATTGTGTTTATGTTCAATAAAAAGAATAAATCCACTGATTTTGAAGTTTCTTTATTGCTTTTATGCTTCTGATATATTTATCATATTTCAATTATCTATGTTAAAAGTTAATATTTCTGATGAATGGATAAATTTTGAAATCGAAATCTTTCAAAAAGGCAAACTGCGTGAATATAATTTTCTTGTCAGCTTATTTACGTACGTTAAATGTGTTGAAAAAGATAGAAAATCAAATTTTTATTAACAATTATAAGCTACACTGTTTATAAATTTCTCTTGAATCATTTATAAGGATTTTGTTTCCAAAATCTAAAAAATAGTTCAGCCTAATACCGAAAATATGATGAAACATTTCACCACACAGCCGTTGCAGCTACTAGGAACCCTTATTATGATGAAACCAAGTACAGAATTTTTAACCAGTGTAGTTAGTATATCATAGTAATGACTCTATTTGCCACTTGGACGAAAAAAAATCTAAACTTTTATTATGTATTTTTCATAATTCAAACTTTCGCATATAAACTTCCCCTACATTAAGGGTAATGTAATATTTAGAACAATCATATTTTTATTTTTAAATTTGCCTTTCTAACTTTCACTGTAAAAAAACCATAACTTGGTGACTTCTAAGCTTCACGGAGAAAAGTACATCACAAAATAGGAGGATAATTACTCCAATTTTGTGGTGCTATGTCACACCAAAATTTTTGAGTGGCATTACTCCATGTGGAATAACACCAGTTTTATGGAGTAATGTTACACCACATTTTTATAGTCTGTAAAAGAATCTTTATGAAAATCATGTTTACGTTGTTACTGCTGCTTCGTGGGTATTTGTCAGCAAACTAGTGAACATCTTCTTTGATTCATTCTTTTCTCATATATACTAAAAAAATTTATTCAACTCATTCCATAGAGCTGTTTACACCAGGTTTATGGAATTACGATACACTAAATTAAACTAAAATTTTGCAATGTTTGATTGGGCTCACCTAAGAACATTGAAAGACATCGAAAGAAAATAATTTTTGGTTAGAACTGATGCAAATATTTTTGAAAAAAAACTTTATTTATCTTTCGTGAATATCATTACGAAAATTTAGATTTAGATTTTAAAGAATCTATAAAACTTACCTTTCATTAGATTACGATCTTAAATTTTCACAAAACTATAATTTTTTAAGTTCTGTTTTCATTTGGAAGAAATATATTTCTGAGTGTGAAATCCCTAACAGTTCCAGTGTTTTAATACCTACAGATCTAAGATAAGTCGTTACTTCAACTAGTTACAAAAAATTAAAAAATTTACTGAAATGTGGTTCATTATTATTTATTGTCAAGAAACAAAAAGCTTTTACCATCAGCCAAGCAAAAGACTAGTTGGAGGCTTATAAGGATATTTTTTTATTCTTTCTGCCGTAAAGCAACATAAAACATGCGATAATGGATAATATTATTGACTATGCTCAATAAAATTTTGCTTAAAAAAATTATTCATTTATTTTAAATTGAAAAAATAAATAATAATTTTTTTTTACCAGACCATCGCGACACTTTTGAAATAAACTAAACATGTACAATACATCTAACATCCATTAACTATATTAAAAAAAACTTAACAATCTTTTTAGTTAAATGATAGCTGCATGTACTTTTTTGGTATGTATTCCAAAATAATTTTTAATGCACTATGAATCACGTTTTGCACACAGAATTTAAAATTAACTTATAATTAATTTTTGGTGTAAAAGTCTAATTTTAGAGGGAAAAAAAGTAATACTTTTAAATTTCATTAAAAAAAATTGTTTAGCGGGTAAGTGTAATGATATTAAAAAGTAACAGGATTAAAATGCACAATCAGTAAAATTTCTATATTGTATGAAAATTTCATCAAATATATTTTAAGATTTTAAGGTATAAATTGGATGATGTGTACGTGTATGTATTCATGTATAATATGAATCAACTGATATGAATCACCGAAATTGTTTTTTTTAACTCTTGAATGTAGATGGCAGCATAAAACAACAAAGTACATCGCTAGTTAATTTTTTAAAGCAGTTTTACGTTCATCTACTCTTTTTTTAAACCCAAAAAATTCACCACATATATTCATTTACTGAGACATTTTTGAAACAAAAGGGTAAAAATATTATGATCTAGAAATTATACTTTATGTGCCTATTGCGCTAGTTTTACGTGACGTAAAATTAATGCTTTCCTTCCCGGATTTCATTGATGGTTTTTATAGTGATTGGTGTTATGACACAGTAAATTTCTCCCAAGTAATCAATCGAGAACTTTTCATTCATCTGGAACTGTTGCCACTTAAGACGTGAAACATGTCCGATGTAAATATTTGTATATTTACATAGATACGCGTTGGAACACGTTACTTTTGACTTCAGTCCTTGCAAACCATTCCTTATTGCAGCCTTCTTTTGTTTCATCGCCGTAGATTTATAAAAATGTTGAATAATATAATACTATCACTTTTTAAGTAACCAAAACTTTAGTTCTAAAATATCAACAGCTTTATTTTAACACTAATTAACACTATTTAATTATAATTTAACACTATTTAAGGGGATGCGGTACCCAAAATTTAGAGCTTCTCAGAAAATAATTAAACATGCTCGAATGCTGTGAGCTAAGGGAATTACAAAAAAAGAAGGAATCCTTTATAATGGTGGAAGTTTTTTGGAAAATGATATAGTGGTTTGGTAAAATGGTTTTTGAAATGGTTTGATGATTTTCTCAGTTTCAATTTTTTCAGCTTGTGAATGGTCAAATCCCTAAGGCTTTTAGGCAAATTCATGTAGAGATCCAAAGTTGTTATCCTGTGTTCAGACATATATGATTAACAAAAGTTGGTATGCGATAAGGTCTAGTGTGAATAGTACTTTAAAAAAAAAAGGAAATTGAAAATTTGAAAAAAATCTTATTTTTTGGCCATTTTTATACATAAAGCTACATAACTTTTCTTGTTTAACTAAATAGCTCAATATCCATACCAACTTTTATTATGATATGTTGTGGGAACAATTTAAAAAAAGCACTCAAAAATTCATTAAATTGTAGGAGGAGTAGCACTTTGAAAAAACGTTTAAAATATTAAATTTTTTAATTTTTAAACAAAAAAAATTTAATTAACGTTTCAAAATTTATTATTTTTTGCATATGTTTATTGAATGTTAGTTCTTTGTAAAAACAGTTTAATTTGCGTGCTAGTAATAAAAATACAGGATTTAATTTTTTGGGTACCACGTCCCCTTAATTATGAAGGAGAAAACACAATATTTTAAAAAAAAATTTGCCAAAATACTTGATTTGAGTAACCTATTATATTTAAGTTTTGAATCATATATTCATGAAATTGTTTTTTCAATTAAATACAAACTTCGTGAATAAACATTTCGTGAAACACATTTATAAAACACATACATAAAACTTCGTGAAATACATTTATAACATGACATAAACTGTCTTTAAAAAAATCTAAATTATGTTGATTTTCACATAATTAACCAATACGTCATACACATTTCCTGTACTCAAAATTTTTATTATTAAAATAAAAAAAAAACTCACATTCCATCCCGAATCAATGTGATGGTTTTCATTTAAATTTTGCTCCAATTTCAAAATAATTTACATTTAATATTTCACTATATCTTGAGAAAGTTCTTTAGAAAATGAAATGCATTTCGTTCATTGTGTACAACGCAAATTACTTCAGAGACTTTTATACAAATAAACTTGAATCGCCACTCGTCTTTCCGGATCACGGCATCCCTAAGTTAGTTCGCCAAACATGTAACTGTTTTCGTCAAACGTATTTTCAATTTTTCAGTTGAAATTTTTAATTCAATTTCAACAAAAAATTGTTGCTGTTTTTTTGAAATTTGTTAAAGAGGATAATGAAATAATTTAACAAAGAGTATTGACGCATAACAAACAGAAAATTATGTAATTTTCGACATCAAAGTAGCTGTTTTTTAGTTCAATTTAAAAGGATATCAACCAATAATTTCTGAATTTTAACAAGTGAAAAGAACAAAAATCAATTTTTATAATCTGTCGGACATGAGTTATGCATAGTTGGACAAATGACTACTAACAGTAATAAGCATATTATTTTAAACAAACAAACATTAGTAGTTATGATGTATATGTATTAGAATAAAATCAATTTTTCTTCATAACATTCTATTAAAAATTACGCTACAATATTGTTAAACTAAAGCAGCTAAATACTTCTATGGATCCTCAGGGCATAAAGACAAAGTTTTGTTTATTTTTGACTGCGGTAAAGATTTCGTGAGTACGAATTAAGAAATAATAAAAGATTAACAAAACTTTCATCATATCATTTTGTGATGAGCTACTTATTTTTTAATTGTACTTTTTAATCTTTGAAAAGATTTAGAGGAATTTAAATTGACAAGTTGAATGGGTTTCCGGATTGAGCAAAATAAACGTCATACCACAAAATTTCATATATAAAGGCAAAGACGAACACCGGAATTTTAACAAGTGAAAAGAACAAAAATCAATTTTTATAATCTGTCGGACATGAGTTATGCATAGTTGGACAAATGACTACTAACAGTAATAAGCATATTATTTTAAACAAACAAACATTAGTAGTTATGATGTATATGTATTAGAATAAAATCAATTTTTCTTCATAACATTCTATTAAAAATTACGCTACAATATTGTTAAACTAAAGCAGCTAAATACTTCTATGGATCCTCAGGGCATAAAGACAAAGTTTTGTTTATTTTTGACTGCGGTAAAGATTTCGTGAGTACGAATTAAGAAATAATAAAAGATTAACAAAACTTTCATGATATCATTTTGTGATGAGCTACTTATTTTTTAATTGTACTTTTTAATCTTTGAAAAAATTTAGAGGAATTTAAATTGACAAGTTGAATGGGTTTCGGATTGAGCAAAATAAACGTCATACCACAAAATTTCATATATAAAGGCAAAGACGAACACCGGAAGATTATCCATTAGGAGTTACCGTCTCGTTCAGAAAGAACCTAAAATGAACCCTTTGACAGTAAGAAAGTTTTATTAATTATGTGTTTTTGAATTTTCTTATCTTGTAAAATTCTAATTACTATTTTATAAAATTTTAATTACCATAAAAATTTAATTTGAATTACTTGAATGTCGTTCTATATTTTTATGTTTTATGAGGTAGCTAATAAGCTATTCATCAAAAACCATTTGCAAATTATTTTGCTTCAAATTTCCATATCAATTTACACAGACTCTTTTTGAAAAAGAATCATAATTATAACTAATAATCTTATTAAGCTCCAAAAATTAATATTTTTTTTTATCCTGCTAAATTAAAGCTATAGTTTATGTACTCTGTGTACTTATTTGCTTAGAACATTTTACTTACGTTATACCATTTATTTTGTTCTCTGCTTTATTTCAAGCATTATCAAGACATCTAGAAAAAATAGTTCCAATATCGGTAATTTGATAATTACTAGTAAAAATCAATTAGATCTATTAGTTTTAAAATTTTGTAAACAGTGTTTGATTTTTACTTCTACAAATTAGCATAAACTTTAATTCCTAATGTATCATATTTTTAAGGCATAAAAACTAATGTAGTTTTCTGTCTGCAATTTAAAAACAAATTCAATTTCAGTTAGTGGTGTGTGCTGTGGCAGTTATGGGCCAATTCATTTCAACCAAATCCTACAAACTAGGTGAAAGCGGTGAGTACAATGCCGGAGGTATGGGACAAGTGAGTTATGTAAGTATAATTTTTTCAGTCATCATTTCTAATAGCAAAATAATATCTGGGTATAAATCTGAGTATACGCTTGTAAAGAAAATGGTTTAAAAAAAACACAGATTTAAACTTTTTAATGTAATATAAAGATGTGTTTGAAACTATTACCAAAATCGTCTTTAGGAAGATTGTCCAAACTTAAAAAAAAATTCCATAAACACAAAAAAAATTCAAAAACATCTTTTTAACTTTGAACTCTTAAAATATTTTAATACTTTTTTACCAAACTTTATGGCAATTAAATTTCAAATCAAAAATGCAAAGTAAACAAAAAGTGCATTTTTAATTAAATTTTAAATTGTTGTTCGATTGCTAAACATAACCACATTGTATCTCACGTTTTTATAAAAGCTTTATTTATAATTGTAATATTTTAATGCCCTCTAATGTGGAATGTCAAAAAACATGATATTTAGAGTGCTATTTTAGCGCTTATATCGAGTTTATGCTATTATCAGGATACATTATATTTCGCATGGTTAAAAACATATTCCCGTTAGTATAACGGGCTGGGGAGCCCCGTTCGCCTTGCATGCGGAAGGTCCCAGGTTCCGGACCGGGCATCGCCTAAGTAACTGCCAACCTATAAACGGCCCGTGCAGCCAAAAATTTCCGACGAATTATACCTCGTGTAGAAGGAGTTCATGTTAAAACATGCTCCAAAGTCCAAAAGCTGCTTACGATGTCGCCCTTAATGGTTACGTTGAGTGCTTACTCAGGTGTCGGCTTGTCACATGACTGTGGTTCAAAATTATGACGCCCGTGGCCAATAGCCGCAGCTCTAGTGCGAAGGTAATTCAAATCAACCTAACCCCTTGGTGTAACTCAGCCAATTGAAAATTCGTAAAAAAAATTAATTACCACATTTTTTTTTTCAATATAGTCCAAACCTACCCCATACCAAATGGAATACAACCTCCCTGACGAACAGGGCAACCAACAATTCCGACAAGAACAAGGAGACGGCAACGGAAACGTGCGAGGCAGCTACGGGTACAAGGACATCCAGGGTGTGTACAGGACTGTCCAGTACGTTGCCGGACGGGACGGATTCAAGGCCAATGTCCTGACCAACGAGCCAGGAACGGACGGGAAAGAAAATCCGGCCGATGTTGCAATGAATGTGCAGAAAACTCCAGCTGGGATTGTGGAGAAATATAACAGGCGGTCTCAGAAGAGCTATGCATATTAGATATGGTAAGATTTAAATGCTTGTGAAATTTTATTGAAATAATTTTATTTCAATTAAGAAAAATGTGTTTGTTATAGCACTTATTTGACTTTAAAAAGGAATAAAAAGTAAAACCGCAAATATTCTTCTGTAATTAGAATTAAGAGGACCACTAATCAGTTTCAAAATCGTGCTGATTTTTGATAAAATTTTATGCAAATACAAATTCCAAAATGTCAACCACAACAGGCCAGGAGCCTAGCAAGGTTGGTCTAAAAAATTAAGTTGAAAATGTTAACATCATGTCAGTTATATTTAAAAAAAACTGTTAATCGTGTATTCAATAATGAAAGTAAGCAATCAGATATTTTTAACTGTCCCCTCATTATTTAAACTGATGAAGTGTATCTCATTTGATTGTTCTGTTGACTGTTTCGTTGACACACAAAACATATGCCCCACTAAGAACGTCTCTTTGCATAGTGCTTTGTCATTTGTGTTGCATTACAAACTGTGAAGGTGTATTGCAAACGCCATAAAAAAAGCGTTATTCTAGGTATAAGGCTCCTACAGTAAGATTCACCAGTCGTATTTTTTTACACCATATATGAATAATTGCATTTTAATAGTATTTATTCATTTGAATGAGGTCTATTTTGTTGCCGTTTGGTTTTTAAATGGTATTTAAAAAGCATTCGGTGTAGTTAAATTTTGAAGGAGGTAAATTGTTTTAATGGTATTGTAAGTTGATATGAAATTTTTAACTTTTATTTAAGGGGGAAGAATCTTACATATTTGTTCTTCAAAATAAAAATAAAATTAGCAAAGGAAGTTAGTTAAGGATAATTAGTAAGAAATAGTTATTAGAATTAAAACAATGTGTTTGGCTTTAATTTTCTCTGTTGCGCACAAATGTTGTGTTTAAGCTTTCTAAGTGAAAGATTCTGTTACAAACCTACTTGTTTTGCATACAAATTCGATTAAATGAAATACAAATTCCTTTTTATTATGCATTTTTAGTTTATAAAATCTGGAAAAATGATTAATTGTTATTAAAATTTTTCTTAATTTCCATATCAAACTTCTACCAGTGAAGTATAATAATTAGACAGGTTATAAGTAATTTTTGATAAAATGAGGTAAAATGAATATGTTCAATAAATTTTTTATACTCTTTTAATAACCCTATAAATATGTTTATGATTAGTTTTACGTTAAAAAAAATTACTTATGATAATTTTTGTTTTACTTAGGCATGTAAGGTGGAGCAAATAAGAAAGCACTTCTTTTTACAAGGACAAAAATGTAATTTAAATTAAGTTTATCTAGTTATATTTCAAGTGTACATTGTTTGTTATTTTTTGGTTTATAATTTTAATTTGTTAATATTTATATGAACGAGCAAATTTTAAAATAGTAAAACAATTTGTGTTTTACTACTTTGAAATAAAAATATGGGTTAAAAATGTTGTGCCTTATTTATGTAATTATTCCTACTGCACATTAATTGTCTTAAAGGCAAAAAATAATTGAAAAATCAAAATAAATATTCTTAAGCAAAATTTTTAAATATTTTCATGAAATACGAACTTCAATGACATTATAACTTGTGTGCATTTTTAAGACCTAAAGTATCAACTAATGTTTTGTCAGTATCAAAGAAATGGAAAATAACGTATGACCTCTTTAAAACACATGTGGAACAGATCTTTTTAATTATAAATGAAACAGTATGAAATGAAACAGTATGTAGCTATTTATTTCATTATAATTGAAAATCGAAACATTATATATTATATGTTTTTTTAATCTAAATAAGCCTTTGTAATGGCGTCTTTATCTCAAAACAAATATTTTCTTTTCAATTATTAAATTATTATTATAAACTCTGTCTACATGAACCAACTTTAAGTGCTACCTAAAAATACGACTTGTTAAGATACAAATTCTTTCTGCTTAACAAGTTTGATAAATAATTAAATTAAAATTAAAATTAAATCGGGTATTCATATTAAACATGCATATCCACACAAACGACATTACATAAGTTATGTTGAAAGTTTTTCAAGGTTTATCCATATTTAATTATCTTAACATCGCAACCATAGACACAGACTTTCATAAAAAAAAATCCATACTTATCATGATATTGTTGAGTAAATACTGAAAAATTTACATATCAATGCAGCAAAAAAAATTCTTCGCCCATACATAAAACCTAAAATCTATACCTTTATTTAAAAAGTACACTAAACAATGTTATTAAAGCTACTATAAACACCAAAATCATATAAAACTCTATCCTTTTAATTTTTTTAAAACCTAGAATGGAAAAATATAAATTGTAAAAGATTAAAAATGATTTCCACTTAAGCAAGCATCCTATAGAATGCGAGAAAAATTTTACATTCAACCACAAAAAAAACCCACCAAAACTTAATTCTGGCAAAGAAAACTCTGATCTCATTGCATATTTTTTCCAAAAAAAAAAAACTATAATTACGGCATGTGTCCTAATTTCCATACATTTTACAAATTTCTATTCAGTTTATTTAAGATTTAAATTGTTATTTTAATTTTTAAAATTTAATTAAAAAGCTCTTTTGTTAATCAAAAAGTAAACTGATCTAATACGTCGCACTTTCTTATAATGAGTAAAAGTATATTTGTAAATGAAAAGCATTTTGTTTTGCAGGTAATGCTGCCTTCATTATTTTTTAAAAGTTAAATAAATATAGGTACTTCTCTGTTTAATGGAAAATTGATTATTGGTAAATTAAAATTACAGGCCAAGGTTTTTTGTTAGGATAATTTGAAATTGGTGTAATCATAGCTTGTGTATATCAATCAGCAATCCTAAACACTGTCACTCAAATTCTCGATTTTATTCACTATTCTATTTAAAATATCTAAACTCGAATTTCAGTCGCTGTTCATTCAATAATTTAATCAAGACATAAAAAAGAATAAAATCGAAATTTCTACATCAAAGTCTTTCTAAACGTTACACTGTTGTAAAATAAACAGTGTAACGTTTAGAATGATTTTTCGGGTAAAGTTACACTAAATTTAGAGGAATAAGAGAGATTCTTTACAAAGTGCAAAACCTAATCTATTCAAGATTAAAATCCAAGAAGCAAAGCATACATTAATCGTTGGGATAGTTTCATATTCTTTATTTCAGAAAAAAATATTTCACATTATTCTAAATTTTGTGGAAAGGAATGATTTGCTCATTTCATTAATGAGGCAGAAAATAATTATTGATTAAAGATAAAAATTCATTTATCTAAAAAAAATATGGAAACAAAAATGATGTTGTCATTTTAATTTAATTCATTTATATTTCTATAATAATAATTTTTATTGCACAAAAAATAACAGACATTAATTTGAAGGAAAACCAAATACAAAAGTAATAATACAGTAGATAGAACACCAAGGGTCACAAGGACCATATTGGCGAACATAAAAAAGTATATGATGTAAATTTACAAACACAAAAAAAGGAAGGAGGAAGGAAAAAATAGGAAAATAGGAACAGGAAAAAAATCTTCCAGAAGTTTGAGTCGATGAAATAAATATTTACTAAAAAATATTTTGGTATTTTATATTAGAAAATATTAATAATAAACTTTCCAATTAATATTCATATTAATTTCAAATAAATTATTATCAATTTTCGCAGAAAAAGTTTAAATATCCTTATTTAATCTATGTATAAAAATTCTAAGCTCATTTTTCATTTTTAAAGAACTGAATAAATAATTATTACCTTTAAGCTCACGGTCATCTCTTCATGAAGGAGTCAACTTGTTCATAGTTTTTTTATTCATTTTTTAATGTTTTTTCCACGAAATTGTATGCCTTTTAACTAATACAACATAAATTTATCTAAATATTTTAAGAAAATGTCATTTTTATTAGTGTATTTGAGATATAGGCGCAACATTTCGTGTTGGTTTCGATTGCGTGTCATCCCGATTATTAAAATTATTTTAAATTAGATCATTTTTACACGATGCCGATGGTTGTTGGTTGGTTGGTAGACATATATATTCAGGTTTGTGTGCTTGGTCAGCGACCCGCTTGTAAACCTTCGTCAAGTAAGACAGACACAACAGACAACACACACACATAAGTGGATCCATCTAATTTTTAGAGACAGAGGCCAACTAGAGGATCCCCAGAATTGGCTTGTCACCCCAGAGTATTGATTTGGTATGGGAACTTAGAGGACTTTCGGACCCAACAGATTTAACGAGCACGTACTCCGCATATACTCGGTAGGTCTTCAGTGTACCGGACTCGATCGCAGGACCTTCCGATCCGAGACCGAGACGCTGACCACTAGCCCCCCTACAGCCCCGATGGTTGCTGACTGTTGGTAGACATATATATTCAGGTTTGTGTGCTTGTCAGCGACCCGCTTATAAACCTTCGTCAAGTAAGACAGACACAACAGACAACACAAACACATAGTGGATCCATCTAATTTTAGAGACAGAGGCCAACTAGAGGATCCCAGAATTGGCTTGTCACCCCAGAGGTATTGATTTGGTATGGGAACTTAGAGGACTTTCGGACCCAACAGATTTAACGAGCACGTACTCCGCATATACTCGGTAGGTCTTCAGTGGTACCGGGACTCGATCGCAGGACCTTCCGATCCCGAGACCGAGACGCTGACCACTAGGCTCACTACGGCCCGATGGTTGTCTTGTGAGCACTATGCAATGTAATGTAATTGTTTCCGGCTGCCTATTTCTAGACTCCTTTTCGGATCTTTAACACAGCCAATTACGCCTCGTAATTTATGTGAGTACTATAAAGGGTGCACATGTTTATAAGAGGTACTTCTGCGGCGATAATAACATCTCCGCCGCTGTCTAGTTTGATTTGGGTTTAATGAACATCACACGACATCTCTGCCGTGGGCTGGTAAACTACAGTAACTAGTCTAATCACTTGGGCCATTGTTGTAGGCACTCAATACTCTAACCTACAAGAAAATGTACTGGTAAAGACCAATTTCTTCAGAGCAAAACTGGTTTAGTTCATTGTTGTGTTTACAGCAGTTTACCTGCCAACGGCAGAGCTATACGATCTCCTATTGCCTGAGTCTTGACGGTTTAGAGGTGGCAAACGACGCAGAATAAGACGCTTATCTTATACTTTTTAATAGAAGAGAGCAGGTATCCAGTTATCATATTGAACGCCTAAAAAGTGCAATATTACAAATTATCTTAAATTTTGGATAGCAATTATAATATTATATGCGGATTTTTTTAAACTAAATCACGCATTTCATTTTAGAGTAAATTACTGATTTCGTGACTAGGTAGTGACTAGCAAATGGAGAAGCAATTATCTAGTAAAAATACAATAAAAGAATGCATAATTTATTTTTAAATTACATTTATTGATAGACTTGGGTTTCACTACGTATTTAAAAAATTGAATGCAACATAATTTTTCGTAAGGGTGCTTCAATGATCGCTTTAACAGTCTACTTTTGATTCATTTCATTACGTTTATCTTTTTAAGATTTTATTTTTTTAAGATCATTATTTAAGAAATTTTTTACTCTACTTTTCGTTTTTTAATTCGAAGGAATTAATAAAAATGGAAAGTAGGTGTTGACACCGTAGAGATGTTCGTTCGTCTCGTCGTTTGTCTGTCTGTCGTTTGGTCTATTCGTATATCCTTCCCAATTCTATTCTAACCATCCGATTTTAAAAATTCTTTTTTAAAGGTATGGTATTAGCGAACTATCAGTTACACTTTTTATACCGTCTGTCGGTACACTTTTTCGTCGGTCTGTCCCTCTGTTCTTAATAAGACGGTCTGTATTATAATTTCTGTTAGAACTGTCCCAATTAAAAAACAATATTTTTTATTATGAAGATATAGGCATCAAAACATGTCTTTTCTAATTTGGTATACGTGTGTCTGTACCCTTGTCAGTCGGTCTGTCCATCTGTCCTATATAATACTGTATGTTGTAATGGACATGCATTTCAGGACTTGAATTGCAATAGTTCCACATTAATGAAAATGAGGTATCGATTGGTAATATGTAGGTAATAATTGGTAGTGGGCAGAGCTCACCGCGTCATAACACCAATTACCGACACCGCCAACAGAGTCTAGGAATAAAAGCAGGAATGCACTATGTCACGTGAAACAATTCAATTTCTGTTTTAATAGTTCGATTTAAAAAAGTAAAATATTTTTTCCGTTTGAATAATAAGACACAATAGATAACTATTTGTACTCTTTTTGTCCGTATGAGTGTATGCTTTTCTGATCTTTATAAGACGTTCTGTAATAATTTCTGTTCTAACCCATTAAAAAAAATATGATTTTGTTAGAAAGTTATGACTTCAGATAATATATTTTACACTTTTTCTCTCTATCCACCTGTACTAAAAGAATTGAGAAAGTAATTGCTGAAAGAAGTAGGATATTATAACTGTTTCCAAACATCCTGTTTTTTCTCATACAATGTTACTATTTTTTTACTTTAGTGTAGCTAATTGACAAAAATATTTTTCCCCGACATGCATCAAGTATAATCTGCTACCTGATATTATTTGTAAATACTTAAAATTTATCCTCTAGTTAAGTTTAAGAAATTTCTTTAAACTACTAAAGCATGTCCACTTAAGTAGAAAATGTATATGAGACACCTAGTGACTATTGATCATAGCATTTAAAACCTCATTATAAATATTAAGGTTTACTTTTCTTCAACAGATCCAGTTCTATTAGCTAATTTCAAACCGATGAATTTCTTATGGATAACTCATAAACATGTAGTTTATTATTTTTAACAATTGCAGATTGATAAACTAACCTTTCTCGGGAATTTTTACGATCAAAATTTACCGCATAATTAAAAAGCAATACCAATAAATCACATGATTTCTACAATGCGCTAATGTTAGTTTGACAAAAATGAAACTGAAATTTTGGTTAGAAAATTTCTTTTATACCATTACCGTAATCGAAAAACGCACAGTTTCGTGCAACATATTGGACATTGCGCTTTTTTACTAAATAGCTGATATTAGCATAAACACCATTTGCTAATTTAAAACGTTTGGCAAAGAAATGTGCCGTGCGAAACTAAGCTTTCTGCATTTAGTTTTTCAAAATAACCACATATAAGATAAATTAAGAGCGTTGCACTGAACTATTTATGTAGGACAAATTGAGTTAGGCGAAGATGGGGTAGGATTTGGAATGTAAGCTCTTTAGACCATTGTCTTTGGTTAAATAAATGGCACCAAAAAAAAAATTGTACCGACACTTCTTTGAATCTTAATGGAAAATTAAAAAAAAAATATGGAGCAGTTTTTGTCACCTTACCCTACGGTTGGTAAGGTAACAAAATACTTACCCGTTCGTTTTCTTTCTGTCTAAGGACTTTATACGCTAATTTCAACAACAACAACAAATATATTAACAATGTTTTCGCTAATGTTTTCGCAATGTTTTCGCAATATGGCAATGGGAAGTAAAGAAGAGCTAATAAAAATTTTGGCAACAGCAGTGGAATTGTCCCGAAAGTTAACAATTTTTAACTATTATTTATATGGAATATATTGGCAGGCTATGGAGGTAAACTGTTTGACAAAATATGATATTGCAAAAGGCCGAAAAATGTTCTGCTAACTCAAAAGGGATATCAAGTCTACAGTTTGAAAAATATTGGATCTAGCTTAAAGAGCCGATAGTCTTCAACAACATATATAGACTCTTAAAACAAAAGAGTTAAGTCCACTCCTATAGGGGAAGTACATTTTCGGCACGGAAAGGAGTGGAAATTAACTCAGACTGAGTTAAAACCGCTCGTTTGTTTTAAGAGTTTAAGAGAAGTTGGGCTTGAATGACAAATTTCAGCTTCAAGTTTTCTCCTCGGTTTAATAAAATGCTAGAAAAGATGTAATTTGAACCGACACTTCGCTCAAAGTTTATACATTTTATAAAAATATTAAATTCATCGCGAGCCTTTGAATATAGTAAATTAAAAATTAAAAAGAAGTGGTCGTCATCTTATCCACGTCGGAATTCGTTGTTTTACTCGATGAAGCCATTTTTGGTTTTGAACCAATTTATATTTCTCAAATTTTAAAATAATCAATCTAAACCAACACTTTTAATAGAGTATTAGCTGTATTTTAAGAATGTTCACTGAAAATTTAGAAAAAAATAATTGTTAATTTTCTAGTATCTCAAAAAAATGCTGAGATATTTCATTTTCGTCATCTTATCTAGTTTGTCATCTTATCCTATCTATTCCTACACAAAAAATGAATTTTAAAAACCTAAAGTAAGGGTTTTTATTTTGTAATTAAGGTGTTAAAGCTTTCACAAATGAGCATTTAATTTATTAAACAAACACTTTAAAAGGATAAATTTTGGTTTTCATTGTCATAAAAAAACATATCTAGACCAGCGCAAAATATTATATTTTTCCAATATCTATCCGATATCATTTAGACAATAAATATCGGTCTAAATAAGAAATACTTAATACGATACTGTATGCTTCTAGGGGGGTTTGAAAGCACAATACAATATCTCTTTCTTGATTGCAGTCTCGTTTTCGAACCAATTCCAATTAAAATCCCTTAAGTTTCAGTTAGCTATGTGTCAAACTAAAGCATAGATGATGTTATTGTTGTAATTAAGTTTTTTTCCCTTTGATGTAACGCCGAAGAATGTAATTTACAATGGTGAGTTGTCGAAATTGCACAAACTATCTTAATATGAGGTCATGTTAAATCGAATTAGATATGACACATCTTTTTGGACAGTATATATAGTGGACATTTTACCTTAGATCTACTAATCCAGTCCCATCTTCCTAAGAATTCATTTCTAAGAAGATAGGAACATTTGCTTCATCTAAGATGATATTTACTCAGGTAAGGACTGATTTTATATAAAAAATAATAGTGGTAACTGACAGCACAAAATATTATCCTTGTCAATTCATCGAAGTTTTTCAATTCAATGCTTTGTTAAAACCTCGATATTTTCTAGGGGATAAGTAATGTAACAGGAGAAAATTTTTCTATTTTCGATTACTTTGCTAATATTCAGCACAAATATGGAAATGTATCTATCCCTGCTATCTGAATATCTAACAAATGCCCTAAAAATATTAATTTTATGTAAGAGTAAGTTTAATTGATTTGGAGTAAAACTAAAATTCAATTTATACTACAGTTAATTAGTTAAAATTTGACAAGTGTTAGTCATAATATCACTCTAAAAAACCTTTAAGAAATGCATTTGCAAGAAATAGTGTTATTATTTCGCCTTATTTTCCAAAAACAGTACAACAAAGTAATATCGTATTTTTGCGGATTGTCTATCTTTGAATTTTTAAGATTAATACAGTTTTGATGACCTTGCGCATTTCTATATTATTATGAAGCCAAAACTTTATTATCTAAGTTCCCATGAAGTGCAAAAACTGTAATAGTTGTCATTGTTTGTCTTTATCAGACAAAATACAAATTTTTTTTTTGGAGAAATTTGTTTTTAACTCTTCAATGGTATGCCTGCTATGTGGCTCCCCAAACCTAAATCTATGCCCCCCCCCCCCCCTTACCAAAAAAAAAATAATTTGAAAGTCATAATATAGATTTGAAAACATTTGCAACAAGAAAAGATATCCTCCTTCACTCTTAAAACAAAAGAGTGAAATTCACTCCTATAGGAGAAGTGAATTTTCGGCACCGGAAAAGAGTGGAAATTAACTCAGACTGAGTTAAAACCGCTCGTTTTAAGAGTGTAGGACGCAGATTGTTTTCTTCTCTTTCTTTTACCCACTCCGAAAAAGAGTGAAATTCACTCCTATAGGAGAAGTGCATTTTCGGCACGGAAAGAAGTGGAAATTAACTCAGACTGAGTTAAAACCGCTCGTTTGTTTTAAGAGTGTTTATTGTTTGAAACCTCTCACTGTTTTGAAGTTTTATTTAATTTTGTGTTCGCAATATAAAATTAGTTTTATTTAATAATGTGTTAATTTAGAAATGTGTGCATTTAAATATTTATTACAGGTTCTCATCGTTCTTTTTGCCGTCACCGCTGCATATGCAATGGGTATGGGTGTAGGTGGCATGATGGGAGGAGGTGGAATGGGAGGCAAAATGGGTGGAATGGGAATGGTAAGAATAGTTTAACTTTAGCATATGATATTTTTTCTCTTAATAGTAAATTCCTAAACTACTACTGATATCCTTTTCACAAGAATCTATTCTCAATTCAAAGAGAAATGGGCTATCAATATATAGCGATCCAAATATCTCAAATATATAAATATAGCATTGTTGTTTTTAAATCCCCATTATATGAATTCATAGCTGCTTTAAATCTGTGTGCAGATCTAAGTTGAATTAAAGTAAGTCAATTAAAATTAGATATGCAACTGCACTTTTCCTTTAGTCCACTGAAGGTCATTACTATAACGTGGTTGTACTGTATAAAAAGAGTTAGCCCGAACCAACTGGCCCATGACATGATTCTCGCCTCCCTATTTCTGAAGCCTTTGAGCTTGAGGTGCTGATGCCAGAGATTGCCCTTTCCTAATGGCTATTCCAAAGGTAAACCGCTATTTAATTTCCCAACCAAGCTAAGTACATAATTATTAACTCCGGAAGTGATATGAAGGGCCAATTGAACCTTCTACCATTTATGTGAACCGGGTCGAAGACATAGAAATGAGTCCTGTTGACCACTACACCATCGCGGTCGCAGTACTGTATGTATTATGTTAGTTTACAAAAATATTGCATTCTTGAGTCTATTGAATAATAATTAAAGACCTTTTCCACATTAGTTCATGCACAAACCTTACGGATTCGGCTACAACGCCAACGGCTACGGAGGCAACCATTACCGCCAAGAACAAAGTGACGGAAGCGGGACGGTCAAGGGATCCTACGGGTACACTGACATGCAGGGACTCTACAGGAAGGTCAACTACATTGCCGACGAGGGCGGGTTCAAGGCCCAGGTGATGACCAACGAACCGGGTACCCTGGACCACACGATGGAGTCTCCGGCCCATGTGAATCTCATGGCTCAGCCGTCCCCGCACGGAGTGCAGGAGAAGTACACGCAGTTTGGTGAGTACACTGTAAAAAAGCAGGAACGTTATTAGGAAATTTTGGGCAACTGAGCTGCACAGGTTAGGTTTACAAGTAATTATACCTAGACAACTGTTGTAGACAATTCGCAGGTTCTACATTGAGGTTAAATTGAGGCATTAACGTTTCTTATAAAGAATAATTGTTGAAGAATTATGTCATTAAGATATTTGATGTTAAGATTTTCAGTATTAAAAAGCACTTGTGATGGATAATTGACACTCCACATACGATTATTATTACAAGACTTTTGTTAATTATTATTATTACAAGACTTATGTTAATTATTTCTATTGCAGGTGGCCGTGGAATGGGCGGTGGAATGATTGGAGGAATGGGTGGCATGGGAGGTGGAATGAAAGGCGGAATGGGCGGTATGGGAGGAATGGGTGGCATGGGAGGAATGGGTGGTATGGGCGGAGGAATGAAAGGAGGAATGATGAGTGGCATAGGAGGAATGGGTGGTATGGGTGGAGGAATGAAAGGAGGAATGATGGGTGGTGTGGGAGGTGGAATGAAAGGTTGAATGGGTATGGGCATGATGGGTGGAATGGGAGGTGGAATGAAGAGTGGCATGGTAGTGGAATGCATTATTAAGATATGAAAAAGAATGGCAAATGGAGAACGGCTAAAGAAAAATTGTTGCTTTTTGTGAACTTTAGGAAGTATTTGTTTGAAAAAAATTCTGTGTGTCATACAAGTTTAAATTTATTAAAAAGTAATAGTTTGCGTAAAAAGTACAACATTTTAGTACGAATTAAAATAAAATACTGTTTATTTAAGAATGCTTTGAAACATATCACTAGCCCGAACCATAACCGAAGTTTAGTTATAAAATATTCTTTGACGCATATAGTCAAAAAATCCATAGAAATATTGTTAAACTCTTGGTAATAATTTTCATAAACTTAATAATATAAACAACAAATATGCGTCTGGACTAGTTGTTTGTGTAAAAAGTACAACATTTTAGTACAAAAGAAAATAATATACTGTTTCTCCAAGAGTACTTTTAAGCATATTACTAGTACCGAAGTTTAATCATAAAATGTTTTTTGACATTTATAGTCAAAAGAATTTTAGTAGATATATTCTAAAACTCTTACTAATAATTAGAAGGAAATTAATAACTACTTAAAAATATGCAGACATACTCCAATATTTTTAGTTTTTTCTCAAACAAATTTTCTGCCTTAATATTTTTTCGAACTCAAGTAAAACCTCCAATTATCCGTCTCTCGTTTATCCGGAACTTTCTACTAACCGACCATTCATGAGTCAACATAAACAAATTATCTAAGATCATTCTCGGTTCACAAAAAAAAACTTCCCAGAATTCTACGGCGATTCTAAGATGAGGATTCTCCAACGATACTGAAAAAAAATCGAGGAACTCCGGAGATCGTCTTAAATAGTGAGTTTAGTTTAGTTTGAATTATCGTCGCACTAGAGCTACACGAGGGCTAATTAAATAGTGAGACTCTAAGCGATATCTACTATAAAAGCAAAAATAAACCATTTTTCCAGAACTCCGCTCGGATATTTTAAAAATTAAGAATCGAAATTAAAAATAAATTATTAGCACTTTCTGTTTGCCAGGAAGTCTCAATATCGGAGATAACTTTACACTAAAATCTAATGTTTATACTGTAAAACCAGAGTCGATTTAGGGTCCGCGTACTTTCGGTACTCTTCCATACAAGATGTTTTACTATTAATTGAAAATATTCTTTATTATCCAGAATTTTCGATTATCCCACCTATCTCCGGTCCCAATTAGACCGGATAATCGAGGTTCTATAATTATTTTTTTATAAATATCTCAATTTAGATATGTTTGTCAATGGTGGTGGTTTATTGGTGTTGTCTTTATGTGTATCATCAGGGCTTAAGGGTCATTTGAAGTTTAAAAACGCTTTCTTTCATTTTTTTATACTTGTAAAAATGAAAAGATAATTAAATATAGTATTATTATAGTGTATAAATATAATATATGTATAAATATGAGTATAAATATAGTTTTATATAATATTATAATAGCGAAATATTGATGTTTATTTTTTATGCAAAGACCTATAATTGTTTGTTAAATTAAAGAATATAATTGTTTGTGAAATTAAAGAATATAAATAATTATTAAAGTAAAGAATATAAATAATTGTTAAATTAAAGAATATAAATGTTTGTTAAATTAAAGAATATAAGTTTGTTAAATTAAAGTTCTCTTTGTATTTGGTAAATAAATTTTGCTTGCTCTTTATTTTATTCATTTAACATGCTTTTTAACTTTTAAAAGTATTTCTATATGCTTTACTATTCTATAGATGATCATCAATTCTTTTGGGGTGTACTGTTTGTCTTACATGTACTTGTATCAATCATGCATTATGTTTTGAATAAAAAAAATTCTTTTCAATTCTTTCGGTTTTACTTTATTCGTTTGTTAATGAATATCTTTTACATCGTTGCTTACTCTCACTGCGCATAATTATGACACAAATATTTATTCTTAAGTAAAATTTTATTAGTTCCAACATTTACCTGAATGATTTTTTTTAAATATTACTTAGAAAAGATTCTGTCACAAAATTTAGTCTTCAAAAATAACAGTTAAAAAAAATTAAATTTTGTAAAAAAAAACGTTATAATACAACAGCAAATATATTACTACAGTGTCAGTTTAGAAGCGTAGATAGTCGCCTACCAGCCTCAAAACCCCAAGATCGTGGGTCTAGTTCCATCTGATTCGTCCGATTTTCTTTTTATACGATTATATGGTAGGTCAAAGACCCTTTGAGAACCAATCGTTCTCTAGAGAAAATTAAGCATAGACTATATTTTAACATCCACAGATTTAGGGTTTTTTTAATTACAGTTTTAAGTTAGTAGCGAGAGCCGCCCAGTTGGTGCCTTTAAAACAATGGCTCTCAGTATCGGGGAAATGCCGAGTCTTCAAATTCTAATGATGAAGTTAAAGTAATTTTTGCAGTTTTAAATTTAAAAAAAATTAGATTTCTTATATTTCGAAGGAGACAACTACAAAGAGATCCAACCCATTTTTGACATTAAATTCCCTAAACCTTTTAAACTACCAGTGTTAATAGCTAACTAATAGAGTATCATAGCCTACATTTTACTGTACATTACTTAACTTAATAAATTTTGAAGAATTTGGAGGAAGTTTTTTCGCCAATTAAAATGTTCTTTAACATGCAAAGCGAAAAAAGCAATCCTGACAAAATATTTATAAAAAGTGTTTTAATTAACAATTTTTATTTATTGCACATCAATTCACAAGACAACCAGTAGATAATCGATACACATATTTCTTAATAAAGACACGATTTCAAAATATTATAGGTTCTATTTCGTGGAAATAATTACTTTAATTCACAATTGGAAAATTCTGTGGCGTAATATAGATGGTTTTAGGAAAAATCTTGATTTCTTCGAACAAATTCCTTCTGAAAGAACACTTATATAAAGCCACGTAGTATATAAAAATAATTTAATTCGCATTTTTTTACTAGACACCATTTTAATCAAGCGTAATAAACATGAAATCCCGAAGTCTCCTCCAGTTGGCAGTGGTAATGTATATATTTTTAAATTTAAGTTTCTTTAAAAAAAAATACTCAGGTCTCTCCCTAGTAAAGGATAATTCTGGGCTTCAGAGCCAGTTCATTATACGTTCTGTTAAGTTTAAGAATACTTTGCATTCCCTCTATTGAAATAAATAATATACCCATCTAACTATGAAGTATCCTTTCCGAAACGAAACTTTTATTTGACAATTCAGCAATCATTATATTTATTTTTGACATTTATTTCGTTAAACGGTAACAAGGTTTAGTGAAACAAAATGATTGATTACTTATTGCAATTTTCTTGTTTCTAAATACGCTATAAAAAGAGATGGTAGGGCTTTACTGTTTATCACCGGTAAGCATGTGCTGCCAAAGTTACGTAACACTATGAAATATGAGAAAGCTTCAACCTATTTTTTAAAGTTTAGCCACCCGTTGTAGTGCACTACAAAAATTTTACAGTGTGTTCTTCATATTTTACAGTGTGTTAAAAAAATTTAATAAAAATAGAATAACAAAAATATCTTTTTTAATGTTGTTACATGAGCATTTGTGTACCCACTAGTGAACAGCTATTCAAATTTGTTCATTTTTCCTACAGTAAAATTGAAGGCTAATATTTACATAAAACTAGTTTCCAACCGTTTTTAAACCATTTAACCTAACATGTTATAAATGTACCCTATTGATTGCGATTAATACTGATATATTGTTCAATTAACTCATTAAAGGTGGTAGGCAAGATAATTTGCCACACGAAAATGAGATATCGCTAAGTTTATAAAGTGAAGAAAAGTGAACAAAATAAAAGACAAATGAATACTATTGCCCTGAAGAATTTATTTATGATAAATTAAGTTACACGAAAAAATAATTTAAAAAACTGAAATTTAACTTTTTCATACGGAAATGAAGGCGTTAATTTTGTTCACAAAGTCTTCCGTGATGGGTTACAGCAAAAAAACAAACATACATGAGTGTTTAGTAAAATATATTATCTTTTAGGCAATTGCCATAGGAGTAGAACAACTTAGTTATTCTTTGGCTTTTGAAGTAACAGGAGACTTTGAGTTACCATTCAGAATACCTTTCAACGACACGTTTGGAGTGATACAAAGAGTAAGAGTGAAAAAAGTGTTTCATTGCTAAATTTATGTGATCCAAGAAAAAATTATATAATATTTTAAAAAATTATGTGCTATTTTTTTAATATAACTGACAAATAAGACTGCTAAAAATTAAACAGTAATAAAGTTTGAATTACAAAGAAATTGAAATGTTCTTCTAAAATCATTCTTATAAGTTTATGTCTAGTATTCTTGTGGAAAGATAATGTGACTAACTAAGCATATTTCAGCAAATGCATTTTTAAATTAGTACGTTTTAGTTTATTGTGCAATTTAGTCATTGATTAGGATATTTTATTTAAAAGTTAAGTATTTTCGAAGCAATACATTTAGACAACTGTAAAATTCGAGGAATGGAAACTGGCTTCCAATATTAATTAACTGGATTTTAATTTAATTGTTGTAATTTTTCAATGAAAGGTTAAATGAAACTTAACGTAGATTTTAGCTTAAACTTAAATAATCACACTTGTCACTTTCGTTCGATATTTGGGCTGTGAAAGTAAATGGTAGAAAGAGTGTTTGTCTATAGACAATTTCTTATAAAAATAAACATAATGTGAAAAGCAAATTCTTTTCAGTTTTTTAATCGAATATATGAATAACTGTGTTCGTTTTATTGTTTTTAGTCATTCCCAATTCAAACTAAATACTTATCGGAAATCCTACCAGCTAAACCGGTGCTACAAGAAAAAGAAAAACCAGAAGCAGATAGAATTGGTGGAAACCCGAGTGTAAAGATACAGCATGAAGTTCATGATCCACGTGCTGAAGTGAAAAACATAACTTCAAAAGCAAAGGTACGTAATAATATTTTTAATTAGGTATTTCAAAATAACAATATCAAAAACATTAATAACTTAGTTATTATTTAAAAAAATAAATAGTAAAAAACAAATTCTTGCCACATGTCCGAAATATAATTTGTAAATGCTATGATATTAGGCAATTTTTTGTAAAAAAGTACCATAAGTTATAAAAAATGTGTAACTAATAGAAATCATTATTATCTTATATCTTGGGAATAATTTAAAAAATCACAAATGAAATTTGATAAATTTTGTTAGTTTAAAATAATAACAATATTTGCTATCCATTTATGTTTTTGAAACGCCTTTGAAGTAAAAAAAATGTCTCCCTCCAAAAAAATTACTCGATAAAAAATGAATATTAGGACAGAAAGCGAAGTAGAGTATAAAAGTCAAAATTAATAATGAAAATTAAGAAATAAAGTTTATTTTTAAATAAACAGATTTTTATAAAATAATTAAAATAAGAGTTATTAACGAAAATACTATTTCCTTTGTCACAAATTTTAATTGTCACGAATGATTTATAAAAAACAACAAATGAAATATTCACCCATCGCCTATAATATCCTAAATCTTTTTATTAAATTTTGCAAATAAAAGTTCATTCAAAGAGTTTAGCAGATAATTTCCTACTAATAACAATCTGAAATAGCTGGTAATTCCATTTTTTATGCTTACAGAAAGGCAGATTCCGATACCAATTAACTCTTGCAATCGAAGGTGGAGAAGGACGAACCATAAGACATAGGAAGACTGGATACCTAACCCCTTCTAGATATAATGTAGACGTAGAGAACATTCAGTCTTTACTGAAAAATATTGTGGAAATTGGAAAAGAAATCAAATGTGTTCCACTAGGATATGTCGATTCTCAAAATGCAGAGAAAAGAGACGAGATGCAATATCCAATACTGTACAGATCTTCGGCAAGTTATTATAATTTGATATGAAATCAAAATATTTTTAAATTAATTGGTTGTAAAGAATGGTGTTTAGTTATTAAAATGACATACTTGATAAAAGATACATAAAATTTATGATTATATTTATAACTGGTTCTATTTTTTCCATCAGCAATTGATTTAAAATGTAGTAATGAACTTATGAAAAGTAATATTATTATCGTTATTTTTTTACAATAAAACTAACATGTGAAATAAGAATCGATCTAATGAAAAATTCTCTGAATGTAATTGTATGTTTTGTTTACAGCCTAATGCAAGGTATAGTTTCGAGAGGATGGATAATAAGCGAAACCTCCACCGACAAGAGAGAATCGGACGCTTAACTAGAAATAATTACCTACATAACCTAAGGAAAGCCTACCAAAAGCATGATGAGGCTGATGATGATGCTAAAGAACTCCAAACAACCGAATCATCTTTTCCCAAAGAAGCAACTGAAGAACCAAAACTTACTGAATCCAGAGTGCACATATATTCAGTAAGTTTTTAATGGTTATTAATAAGAATATTCTAAAAATATTCACTTGCGTAGTAATAATAACTTTTGATATTGGACTGTCTTGATATAAGTACGATAAGAATTTTAAATATACAGTTGAACCCCGTTAACGCGAACTCGAAGGGAGCACCGAAACATTTCGTGTTAACCGAATTTCATGTTAACCGTCAGGACTTTTTTTCTACGTTGAACCAGTGAATATTTTTAAAAAAATTTAAACGAACAAATATTCTTATTTTATTATGTAATACACTAATAATACAAGCATACAATTAGTAATAGTACATTTGGAGTAGTACATACTATCGAAAAATTAGGAAATTTATTAAGGAATAGCAATTAAGAACAGTGCATAGTTACAAACGCTATTTAGAGGCAATTTCCGTTTTTTTTTTAATTTTGTCGTCAATATCATTTAAAAATTTTGTTTTGTTTCTGAAGAAAAATACTGCTACTTTCGATTCAATTTGAATGAAAATCAATAAGTTTAAATGCGAACCAATTCTAATTTCATATGTCCTCTACCTATGACCTCTGTAGAGAAACAACTACGCTTTTCCTGACGTAATGGATCATCCGACATATGCCGATAAAAATTGACGAATCATGGAAGATCTCGTGATTTTCTCAAAAATAGAAGACAATTTATTTGTAGAATGTATGTTGCCGTTTTTTTTTTGTTGTTTTGTTTCATTTGTGATTCGAAACTGAGGAAGGAAAAAAGTCAAATTCCGAATATTTATGTTCGAGTTAAGCGGAATTTCACCTAAAACGATTACGCGTTAAGAGTTTATTTTAACATTTGCTCAAAGCTTTTTAGTCAGGGAAAATGCTTTCATTTCACGTTAAGCGGAATTTCGTGTTAAGCGAGTTCGCGTTAACGAGGTTCGACTGTATTACCTAACGGTTTTATTTTTATGCATATCGATCAATCGTGGCTTTAAATTATAATAATAAATTTATTAAATGTAATATCAATATTATTGAAATACAATTTTACTGTAAGACTTGCATATGAAGCATTGGAATCGGAATAAAGCTAATAAATAGATAACTTCCCTATTTTATGTTTTACAGCCTATTTTACGGCACAGTAGCCAAAGGATGGATCATACGGGAAACCTCTATCAACATGAAGGAATCAGACCTCTGCCTATTACATACCGAAGTTATTACCCACACAAACCAATGAATACCCTCCTGAAACAAGATGGCTCTGATGAGAACAGCCAAAAACCCAAAATACTCGAATACTCTTTTTCCAAAAAAATACCTGAAAACCCCCAAACTACGAAATCCGGAACCACCGATGATACTTTCAACGAAGTCTTCAAAGAGGAGCCAAATAAGTTGGTTGACACCCCAGTGTATCCCATTAAATTCAAGTCTTTTAATTTCAACATAGAACCACCTGTATTTGGTATCGATAATGAAGAAAATTCAAAAGAAAATAGTGCAAAGAGTTATGATCCAATGAAAACTGAAGTAAAATACTCAAAACTAGAGGAATCTGAACCAAGAAGTTACAATATTAAAGAATCTGATTCAGGAAGTATTTATTTAAAAAGTAGTGAATCAAAAGATCCAAATTTCGATGAGGACAACACTGAAAACGTGAAGATGGTTGATATCGTACAGCCTCAGACCAAGGTCTTTCAGGATTCAGTTGATATTCCTTCAAAGGAATCTGAAACACAAATGTCGGATATAAAAGAATTGGATACAAAAAATTCTGATTTAAAAAGTTCTGAATCAAAACAGCCAAATTTTGATGAGGACGACACTGAAGGCGTTAAAAGGATTGTTGTCATACAGCCTGAGATTAAGGTCGTTCAGGATTCCGTCGATATTCCTTCAACGGAATCTGAAACAAAAATGTCGGATATAAACGAATCTGGTACAACAAATTCTGATTTAAAAAGTTCTGAATCAAAGCAGCCAAATTTTGACGAGGACGACACTGAAGACGTTAAAAGGATTGTTGTCATACAGCCTGAGATTAAGGTCGTTCAGGATTCCGTCGATATTCCTTCAACAGAATCTGAAGCAAAAATGTCGCATATAAATGAATATGATATAAAAAATTCTGATTTAAAAAGTTCTGAATTAAAGCAGCCAAATTTTGATGAGGACGACACTGAAGGCGTTAAAAGGATTGGTGCCATACAGCCTGAGATTAAGGTCGTTCAGGATTCCGTCGATATTCCTTCAACAGAATCTGAAGCAAAAATGTCGGATATAAATGAATATGATATAAAAAATTCTGATTTAAAAAGTTCTGAATTAAAGCAGCCAAATTTTGATGAGGACGACACTGAAGGCGTTAAAAGGATTGTTGCCATACAGCCTGAGATTAAGGTCGTTCAGGATTCCGTCGATATTCCTTCAACAGAATCTGAAGCAAAAATGTCGCATATAAATGAATATGATATAAAAAATTCTGATTTAAAAAGTTCTGAATTAAAGCAGCCAAATTTTGATGAGGACGACACTGAAGACGTGAAAAAGGTTGTTGTCATCCAGCCTCAGACAAAGGTTGTCAATGATTTGGTGGATATTCCTCAACAGGGTACATTTCAAATTAAATCTAAAAATGATTCGTTGCCTCACAGATCACAATATTATAGGCAAATATGGGCTCCTCTTAGACATATTTTACTGTCCAGGATCTTTGGCAGGCCTGCTGGTTTATAGTGATTCCTCCATGAGTTACTTACTACTAATTGGTTTCATGCCAGATGGTACTGATATTAAAATCAACTTAATAGTCACCATTAAAGTTTAAATGTTTTATGTTGTTTTCTTAATAAAGAAAGAAAATGATTCTACAGAATTGCTTAAACCAACGATACCCCTTAACAAAGAGTTCAGTTTTGTCATTGAATACATTCCTGAACATTTCTATCAACTATTAGAAGTAGAATATGTACTTTGAAATGCATTACATCATTTGAATAAAGCAATATTTGGCTGTGAATAATTCTGTAACTGTTTTTAATAAATTTTATTAAATTATTGTCACCCTTTATTTACTATGCTCACACACGAATTAAGACATGAATCAAAAGATTTTTATCTTTAAATGTGGTAGAAAATGTATGACTCAAAATAATAGTTTTTATTCAATACACTAATCATTATTAAACAACATAGCGGATCTTAACTTATTCAACGCTTCATTGAATACAGATTTTAAATGAACTATTGAGCATTTATGACATTTACTAATTGCTAAGATATAAACACAAGTATTTAAATCCAAATTTCATCCTTTGGTTTATTTACAAAAATATATTTTAGGAGATTTGACATATTAGGCATTTGTATCTTTTTGTTAGCAAATAACCTAGATGCACTAAAAAAATTAAAAATAGTACAGATTGTGTTCAGTTTCATTAAATCGGAGATTTGTTTAGGCAAACCATTTACAATTTTTTTGTAACAACTATCTCAACAAAACCTTTTTTTCAAGAATGAACCCTTATATATACATCAACAAATCTGTACGTCACAAACTTGATTGAAAATAATTATCCTCTTTATTGTAATAACAGTTTGCTTTTAATAAATTATGGCGGTTTTATTAGATAAAAGTATCAGATAAAATTATGTCATATTTATTTAAAGTTTAAGCTATTTGCCAATTTACTTGAAATATATCCATTTTAAGTTTATAGTAAACAAACAAAAAGAGCAGGAAATATGGTTATTCAAATACTTAAGAAATGCTGTAGCCACAAATAAAATTGAAAATAACCACACCGCCTTAAATAACACCTACAAAACCTTCCATTTCCAAAACTAGTCATTTCAAAACATGTACAACACACTATTTTATGAATCGTAAAATTCAAAACGACTGTAATTTTTTTTATAAAAGATATTTTGCATGCATTATCTTTTGAATTTTAGAATTCACAAAGGAATCACTCCAGGTGATTGACCCTCCATCATACAGAATTCGAGAGGATATTTTAAGAACCCCAATTGTCGCAGTTGAACAATTTATTGGCACAAAAGAACGACTCTTAAGACTTGCCACGGATTCGAATAAAGTGGGAAGAAATGCCTTAAATCCGCTAATTTATACTATTTTGGAAATACATAAAAGTTTGGAGACGTTTTATGTGGCTTGCCATTTGGTTTCGTAGACCTAATATCTGAAGATTGGGGAGAGTCCTGCCAGGCGATATGAAACTTGCCTTATTCAGTTACGTATGTTGAAATTTATTGTACTCAAGTTAACTTATACGTTCTAAATATCAATTTTAAAAAAATTAATTGCTTTCAATGTTAATAACTATCTCCCTATTTAGAAATGAAATCGAGTCTTATTATACAAAAATAGGACAATTAAATTTCTGTGCTTTTGCCATGTTGTATTAAATGCTTTGCACTCGACAGTAGACCCACAAGTGTCATTTGGTCGGTTTCTTCACTCCTGAAAAAATTCTTATGCATATACTTATTGCTAGTAATTTTGAAAAAAATTGAGTTTAATATTAGCTGAGGGTCACGTCAATTAAGTATAATTTGATGTTTTTAGGGTTATAAATACGCATTTTTGGTGTGTTTTGAATACTATGTCAGTTTTTTGGGATTATTAGACTATTTTAACAATTGTTCTAATTAAACATGTCCGATAAATAATTCGCTGAAAAAATATTTTTCACAAAACCTCCGAAATCTACAAACCCTCTTTGTACGCCATTTTTCAATTCAAGTAATAAATCAGCTGCTTCGGTATCGGTATTTTTGAAAAGCGTGAACATTCTACTTTAGAATAAAAAAGTTAGTATTAAGAAAAATTGTAAACTGAAGTTGTGAAGGGAATTATACAAAGGTTCGCGTATGTATACTTCTGGAGCCCGAAGAGGGTATAAAATAATAATGAATATAAAATCTAAATAAGCTATTTGTAAAATTACGTAATATAATGAAAACGTTCAAATCAAAGTTTTTTTTCTTTATAAGATACAAATTTGCATAGTTTTTGAGAAAATCTAATTAGTAGCTTAATTTTATTATCTTATTTATTTCCGATTGAATTAAAGTATGCACTCCAGTGGAGTTAGTAGTGTAACGTTTTAATATTGGTGGTGCTGCCATCTACTTCAAGTGTTAAAAACTAATTACGTTTAGAATTAGGAGTGAGGCCTTTTCGACATGCTCTACTTGTTAAAAGTAATACTTACCATCAATTTGTCTTATTTTTAATGTAAGTAACTTGCAATGAGCCGTGATCGTATAGTGGTTAGTACATTACGTTGTGGCCGCAATAACCCAGGTTCGAATCCTGGTCACGGCATCCTTTTTTATTTTCTGTATATAAAATTTAAATATTAAAAAAAATATCAATGTAAGCCTATCTCCATTGCTAAGGTCCACCACTCACAATTAGTAATGAATAATATTTTTGTATAATAACGTCAAAAAAATAAACTCTATAAGAACAAAAATGAAAGTTTCTTTTGAAATGCGTAGCGATATTATTATATGAGCGATATCTCATATAATAATATGCACGAAAACTATTTTCTACGTATAAACTACTTATAGAAAATACTTTTAGAATGTTATAGCTAAATATTAAACAACTTTTCGCTAAAAACAATTTATTATAAGCAATGTTTTTTACTTACGTTACCTTAATGCACACTTGATGTATAAAACAACTTCCATTATAGTTTTAACAACGTTTGACTGCGTTTTCTCTGGCATTCCTCCCCCCCCCCCCAAAAAAAAAAAAATAATAATAATAAAAATAATAAATTCATTTTGCACTTTTTATTTCAATAAAAAACAGAAAAGACTCGAATAAAATAAATAATAATTTAAGGGTTTATATACTGGATATATAATTATATGTTTTTTTTTCTTATTCACTATCAAAACAAGATTTCCATAAACAAGATGTGGTTTTCTTGAGTTGTTTAAACTTATTAAATACAAATAAATACAAATAAAAACATTGTCGATCAACAACAGGCCAGTGGCCAGCTAAGTTGGTCAAAAAGTTTGCAAATTATTTACCATTCTCCAATGATTATCGAGATTCTTTTTAAGGGCGTCCGAAACCTTGCACCAACGTTTTCTTTATTTTTACACTTACGTAGAAAATATTTGGATTCAGTAAGCAACATACATAAACGATACTTTTTAGTCCAAAAAACTTCAAATTATGTGCAAAATTTTACGAAATTTTAACAATTTTTTGCCTTTTTTCAAATTCCTACTCCTCTTCGATTTTTCAATTTTGTGTGTTTAAAAATGTATTAGAGGTTCTTTATTAATATCCTAATAGAAGTATGCATTAAAATTTTAGTTAACACACACTACTATTTTGGGGAAAAAATATTACTGAAAAAATCACAGATTTTTTATGGGAAAAAACAATTTTCAACTTTGAACATTGTTTACGAAAAATCAAATGAAAATTAAGCAAAAAGAATGCATACTTTTATAATAAATTCTATTTTGTATTTAAAAATGTAAAGAAAGCAGTTTAAAGTGCTGTAGTTAAAAAGCCTTAGCATTTTAAAATAGATCAAAATAGGAAAATCTCGTCCGGAGATATTAGCCTCTTAAGTTTCATTTTAACGTTACCAGAATACCAAGTTTTTGGCTCTATTATGTTTCCATACAATAAAACAAAAAAGTGCAATTTTACCAATTTCAACGTACTGGACCCCCTTAAGGGGATACGGTACCCAAAACATTATTTCTAGAAATAATAACATAAACTTGTAAATTATAGTGTTTTTATATAATGTTAATCTAAATAAATATTTTCTAGCAATAAAAACAAATATTTACAAGTTACTTTTCTCTCATATTAGGGTTTTTGGTGCTGCCCTCTGGTTGTTCATGTTATAAGTTTTTACCTTGCAAAAGTTCAAAATTTCTGCTCCATTAAGTATGAAAATAATAAGCATTAAAAAACCTTTTCTAAAGCCATTACTCTAATCTTAGAGTATATTTTACATTGAATTGCGTTCTATATGCAAAAACTATCTTTTATTTTCCACAGAACATGAGTCTAATACGTTTACTTTTTACAATAATGATATTATAGAATAATGATATTATCTGAATAAATTAGTTAACTAATTCAATTATATTTACCTCAATTTCATGTCAAATATGCATCCAACTTGCAATTTGCTTCTTCAATCGTGATAATAGGACAAAATTTTATGTGAGCAAATTTAAATTTAGAATACTTTATTTTAAATTTTTTCAAATATATATTCTTGATAGCAATTTATTGACTTAGTGAGTTCTATACATTACTGAAGAAAGGATTGTCACTAAAAAATTCTCAAAATGATAAATTTTTGCTAAAATTTATTTTAGGAGTCATATCTCATAAAAAATTAAAAGTATAAATTACTTGTTGATATCTACTATCTTTCGAAAGTGGTTTAAATTTTGAAATATTCTATGCTTATGCGTCAAATGCATAGAATTTTTATCATATTTTAACGGTAAACTACGGTATATTTATACAGAAAAACTATAGAATTTTAAAAAATAAAGTTAAAACAACTTATAATCATTTACATAATGACAGGATTCCTACTCAGTCATGCATTATCGAGCTATGGTTTACAAATTATCAATATTGTTTTTAACAATTTTGTCCAATGATGTTCTTTTTTTCTAGACTTGTTTGCTGGCTTGGTTAAGTTTTGCTAGAAAAATTGATGCTCAAGGGATTCTACAAAAGAACCCAGTTCAAATCGTAAGTTGATCTTTAATTTTTCATTTAAAATGTAATAATTAAACAAAAATCGCTTTATTTAGTTACAAAAATATGCAAACTATTATAATAATTTATATAAAAATTGAGAAAATTAACCCGTTTGAGTAAAAGTCCATTTTAGGGACTGTTCAAAAATTAATACCTAACAGTTTAACCGGAAAAATTCCTCAACAAATTATTTTGTTAATTAATTGAAAGAATCAGCTTTAAGTTATTTATATTTATATAGGAACAATATTAATAACTTTTTCTCTTTATCAGGTATTCATATCCTTTTAATCTCATAAAGATATAACTATAGTCAAGTCATTAGGCAGAAAAGCTATTTATATGAAAACTTTAGTTGAAAATATACAGGGCTCATTTTACAAGCAATGGTTGCGGGCAGTGGCAATGTTAAGTCAACTGGATTTTTTACATTTGTAATTGCGATTTTAGCTACGGTTTTCAATCAAGTTGTGACAATGTAATACGCTGCTGCAGTGATGTACGACAGCAAGTTTTCCCGACCTTTAAAGATATTTGATACAACATTGCCACTAGTACTTGATTGGAAAACTCAGATAAAACAGTAAGTCCGAATAATCATAGCCACTGCTATCACCAGCATTGTAAATACAGCGAACTTCACCAAGACTATTCAAGACTATTACGAGTGAAACATGCCTAACTATTCATTTATATATTTATTTTGGTATAATATAAAACTATTCCCCTCATAAACTAAAATTATTATTAGGAATACAGACCCTTCGAGTTCGCTTACCAGTCCAACGATGGCGAAGGCACCACCCAGCACAGAAAAGAAATTGCTGATGAGAAAGGCGCCGTGAAGGGCTCCTACGGATTCACGGACCAATACGGAATGTACCGGACCGTGGACTACATAGCGGACAACCACGGATTCCGGGCCGTCATCAAGAGCAACGAGCCGAGCACGGCGAACATGAATCCGGCTGATGCAGTGTGGATGGTGCAGACACCACCGGAGTCTGTTCCATCACCTTCAAGTAAGTTAAAAAGAATCGTAAGGTTACACACTGTAAAAAGTATCAGTAAATTAAAGGATTTCGGCCGAAAGATAAGTCGTATACAAATACTTGTAAATTAATGTTTGTCCCCGTTGCCCACAAAATTATATTGTAGCCCGTAATGTTATGATCAGCGACCAAAAAAATGTTGTAATGTTATTGGGTGGCAGAAACCATTCCGATAAAAGGAGGAAGTTCTGACATCTCTTCTATTTACATTTTATTTCTATCTATTTAAATGTGTATTTTACCGTTTTTGGCGGGCGATCGGCAGACTACGTGACCTTTACTAGTCAATCAGATCAGGACAAAACTGTTGAGTTTTTTTTCTTTACGGGAATGTTTTTTTTAAAGTTTTTGACTTTGCCAAGAACTATGGTAAATGCTAAGAAAATACGATTTGACCATCTTTTCGTTAGAAAACTGTTTTGTAACTATTTGTTTTAACTATCCTGCAGATGCACAAATCCCGATAGAAGATTCTTATCCTTCAGTTCAGAGATCATCCGCCAACTACACTCCAGAAGTCAGTTCCTCCGCCGTCTCGAATGCGTTGCTGTCATCTCTCCAGTTTGCTCTAAGGGGACATCAACATCCATACCCAAGACTGGTTTCCAATCAGGAACCCATTTTGATTCTGTCGGATGGGGAGTCCTATGGTCAAAGAAGCTTGTTCAAGTTTTTATCACAAGAAAGCGAATATAAGCCTCAGCTATAAAACAACTCTGAAATTGTTTTTTTTAAATAATGTATTTAAAAAAAATTCATTTTAGTGTTTGTATTTAATTGAGTGATATAATGTAAAACTTTTTTATAATAGAAATTATATTCATCATGGTAACTGTTTAATGGTTAAAGATGTATTGAAAATATAATTTATGTTGGAAACTCTTAGCTAGCTTCCAATCAGGATCATCACCAACACATAAATAATGTTAACAACGGTAGATAATTCATTTTTAATTAACATTTGAATCTATATCGAAAACTTATCACAAAATTTGTTTACATTGCAACTGCATTGTACAGCATACTCAGATTTAAAAGGCTGAATGCTAAAAAATCGGAGGCTCAGTGGAAAAACAAATAGTTCCTCATTTCTCCAAAACATCAATTAAAATTAAATTGATTATATCAACTGCGTGAGTTCTTAAAGTTTTGTAATATCTGAACTACTTTTCTGAGAGCTGCTTTAATGTAAAGGTTGATTGTAAAGTAAATTAATGGTTAATATAGATTCAATGAATCTAAAACTGAAAACTGATCAAAATTGCTAAAATTTCTTCAACAATATTTGCACTGCGAGCCACATGAACAATAATCGCCGCATCTATTTTTAGTCTACTTTCCTTTTCTTCAATTTGAAAGAAATAAAAAGAATGGAAAAGTAGTTGTTGATATACTGAAAATGTCCGTCTGCCCTAAAAGCGGTTCTTTAAGTTGGATCTTAAAAATTCGAATGTTAGAAAGATATAACATCAAAGACCTATTATTTACACTTTTTGTCCGTCTCTGTCTGTCCGGACGGACATCTGTCTACCTATCTGTTGACGAACTCCCCATTTAGTTAGCATTGAAATTTAAATTTCTGTCACTTAAATGCTGTTACCACTTCAATAATAGCATGCGAACCTTTATATATTTAAGATTCATATTTGAAGGAAAGCTAATTATTGTCATGAAAATCAGTGTTTGGAATGATGTCATAAAATTAAGCACCTTGTGATCATCCGATTATTATTTTTTTACTACTAAAGCGGCACAGTGTTCCAGTGTTTTGCTTAAAAGCTGGTTAATTTTAATTTACATTTCTTTATTTATTAATGCAATTTGGAATGGTTTCATGTTTCATTATTACTTAATATATCATAAATATTAGGTTCTTATAAATTCTTACGTTTATACTTATTGAAGAATAAAAACCTAATTTGCGAAAGAAAATTATTGAAAGTAGCCAATTTTGTCATTTAAAAGTTTAAATTACGACTAACTGCTGCGTTTGGCGATTTTTTTCCTTAATGTGTATAAATCTTGTGCGGAAGCGGTTCTAAGTGACAGTTCCGTAACAAATCTATTTTTTTTTCGATAAGAATTTCAGTGAGTATTCAAGTAGCAGAAAAGTAGGATATTTAAGTTATGTAAAATCTTTTTGTTTATTTTAAGATTATTCTAAAATGAATCAGTGGATTGCTTTGATCAACTACTTTAATGTTTACTTTACTTTTTTACTTGCTTAAAATGTTTTTCATAACGTTTTAAGTATTGCAAACATAATCTGATTTAAACTCTTTTTTTTATTATTTTAAAATAGAACCTTTTATGCATCATTAGTTACTATGTAATTAGAAATAATCTTACTAAATTTGTTTGCTCTGCTTTCCAAAGTTCAATATTTGTAATGAATGTTTTAAACAACAACTTTAATAAATATTTTTAATTTCTTGCCTTCATTACGATGGTAAAAAAAGCTTTTAACATTTATAAGAATGTTTTTAGCAACTACTTAATAGACAACTGCTGTTAGCATTTCTACACAAATGAAACTCTTTGTTTTAAATATAAAATAATTAGTTTAGATTTACTAAACAATTAAGGATGAAAAAATATTTTTACTTACTTTTATTTGCTATAGATCTGTGTATGATCAGTTAATAATGTATAAAAAAAAGCCATTTTACCATTGCAATGAAGGCAAGCAATTAAAAATATTTGTTAAAATATCGTTATAAAAAAATTCCTGAATTTTTTTTATCTGTGAGTAAAATAAGTTTTCCTTCAACACTACAAAATAAGATAGACGTTTGCTTTTCAAACCATCCGCAAACACTATTATTTCTTTTATTCTATATTTGACGATTGTGCTATAGCATAGTCAACACTGAAATTTTCATTTCTATTCAGATTAAGAATTGCCCGTGTAATTTCCATTTAGAATTATAGAAGCGTGATCTGTTCTTTGAACAAATGATACTTTGTTTTAACACCTAAATTTTAAGTGGCAATACTCTCTTTTTTTAATTTACAAACCGTTAAAGAATCACACCCTATTGTTGAACAAGAATTTCTTTAACTCTTTCAAATAGCTTTTGTGTCCGATGTTTGTTTGAACCAAATAATTTAAATTGATTTTTAAAGTTTATGTCAGTTGTTGGGTTTAATAGCTTGATACTTAATTTCAGTTCATTGGAATTTTAAAACAGGATAGGTAATTCCTTTTTTTTTCCTTTTCGTTTATAATACTAAATAAATCATGCTCATTATAATGATTAAAAAACGTTTTAATTTTTTTTAGCTAGACTTCATGGCTACAGGAGGTACAAAGTGATAATGAATTATAAATTTTTTATAAATCTTTATGTGTTATATATATGGTAAGACTTAACGGGTAATTTTTAATTTTCGCAGATATCCCAATAGCTTAGCAAAGCAATCAATAGTTATTAAATATTGCCACTTATTTCTATAAGTTCCTAAAGAGGAAAATACCAGCAGTTAAAATTAACTCATGTTAATTTAAATACAAAAAAACGAATAAAGATTTTCTGTATAACATCCTTTTCCCACAAAGAAGAAATATTTCAAAATAGTTAGCAATAATAGTGGTGTAACATTGCATTAAAATGCCCAGCCCATTTTATAGCCCAAATGAAACGTGTTGTACCTTTCATCACTTTTAAAACTCTAATATAATTATCTAAAGAACAATAAAATATCGAAGCTGCCCATTTTTTTTAAAATAAGAGCTTTATAGCCTATACATATTACCATTTCTTTTAAAAGAAATCACTAAAAAAGAAGCATATAGGTTTTCAAATGCAAATTTAGGAGATAAATCGGTCTACTCCCTATTGTATCTCCAGAAACATAGCTGTAAACGCATTTTTTTTTCAGCTTTATTAATAACCACTTTCAATGCATCACTTTCTCAATCCCATTCCCGGGGTGGGTTGGGTCAAAAAAAAATATCGAAATGGATATTTAGAATAATGTAGCTTTTGAGATATTCTGTGGGGAAAAGTTACTCTACGTTTATGCTATTTTTTACTTAGCGAAATATTGTTTCTAAGAAATTTTCGGGCGAAATTTTCTGTCAAATGTTTTTTTTATTAACTAAACACTTGTAAATTGTTACATATGTACAATAGTCAGTAACATTTTATTGTTCTTCTTCTAAACTATTAAAATAAATTGTTTCGAATTATTAGGTAGTTTAAGGGTTAATATTATGAAGAGTGCCAATTTAACAAATGTGATGAAGAGTTACAGATCTGACGACAAAATTAAATTATAGTATTAATCTTGTCTTAGTCTCTATAATATTAGTCTATTTAACTTGTAACATGCATTTTTCTTTTATTGCGCATTTCAGGTAAATTTATATCAGATTGATAAATTACATAAAATAAAGTAGTTACCTTCTGAAATACATTTATTATAAATATTTTTAATCAATAAGATATCTTTGCAAAATATGCATCACTAGTTGAGACAAGTTACCAATCTGACTTTTGAAACCTTTTAAAACGCTTCCCAGTACGAAATAAACACAAAAGGTGATGATTTCATTAGGATTTAAAGCAAAATGCCGTTACTGAGTAAGGAAAATAGTTTAAGAAAGCTATTTTTTAAAAATAATAATAAAAAATCAATCGGGTCGAAAATTGACCATTTTCGTTCCGATTGCTTTGTTTTCGGAAATTTCAAAAATATTTTCTTGGAAAAACCAAGTACAAAATTTTTAACAGTGTATTGCAAGTACGAGATAAATATTTTAATATTATTACAAATTCCTCAATCTTCAAACTCGATCTTTATTATCTTTACCCAAAACACAGCTTACACATACAAACTACAGGTATAAACCTTAAACTGATAATTGTTTCTTTAAGAACTTCGTGAATGGGAGCTGAGGGTGTTGACGATCGATGTATAATAAGGAAACCCCGATCTGCCGCCACGATTATGAAGGCGGTTATTACGACGATGCTATCTCAGCCGTGGCGTGCTCTCTCACTCAAGCGGCTGCGTTTTTCGTGAATGACCCTAATTGCGTTCGCAGATTCCATGTTTATGAAACAAACGCACTCAATAGGAAAGAAAATGAAAGTGGTCGGGTGGTGTTTTTTTGTGTTATTTTTTTTAAAGAAATTATATTAAACCTTGTTGGAATGGGTGAGGCGAACTATTTATATCAAGAGTTTTTAGTGTTGAAAAGTGAAACGGTTAAAAAAATTAAGTCTTAGATGCTTGTAAAAGGTTCAAATAGTTGTTAAAAGGCCGGGCTTTATTGTTGATATTTTTTTTCTGGGTTAGATGCATAATAATGAAGGGTAATAAAATGCACGTTTTGACTGTTCCAAGTATAATTCATAAGTTAAAAAAAATTACAATGCCTTAAATTGTAAGTTTGGCACAGAAGTTTAGAAGTAATTTCATTGGCTAACAAAAAGGTAGAAAATCTCTAAAAATAGCGATTTTTTATCATTTAAATGCAAATTCCAGGTGAACCAACGTACTTAATGGAAAAGAAACTGAAAATAGGTTGTCGGTTCATCCTCAGGATTCTATTAAGCATTTTCAACAGGTTTAATAAAAATTTTAATAAAAATATAAAACACTAACAATTAAAGTTGACAATAAAGCTAGCCATTAAAGTTGCAAAGTTTACTTACAAAGCCGAGCTCTGTTTTAATTTTACTAAATCTTAGTATTACCATTTGTAGTAAGTTGTGTTAAAATGCAATTGAATTATTCCATATGCTTTTTTTATTTAAGAGCGACCGGAGCCCTCCATTGAAGCCCATGTTAAAATGACCTTTTTTATGTACCTTTTTCTCAGAATCTATTTGATACTTTTAAATAAAATACTAGTATTTAAATGGATGTTTATCTATACTTTACTGAGGGCATTTTTAAAAATTTTGGTTAGTTTTTAAATTGTACATTTTTAAGTGAAACTAAATATTTTTGACCTAACAAAACATCAATAATATTAAAAAGAAAAAAAGTAAGAAAGTTATACTCAAATCCCTCCAGCGAATTTTAGAAACCAACTTCTTAAATACGTATAAAAAATTTCAGGTTGATACTTATAATAGGTTCTGAGAAAAAGGTACACGCACATTGAAAAAGTAAGTTTTGAGATATAAGCGTTTAAAGTAAACATTAGTGGTTTCTTACCTATGAAACATAAGGGGATTTTACCTAAACAACTTTAAAAAAAATATATTAAAAATACTTCTAGCACTTGAAACTTTTAAAGATATCGCTGTAAAGCTGATATTGCATAGTTTAAGAAACATTGAAAACATTGAAATGTCATTTTTGAAAATGTTTGGGGGTCTGGTCCCCCTTTAAACTATAGGTGATTATTTTGAGTACTACACACATTCTTTATTTGAATCGAATTCTCACGAAAAACATGTAAAGGCCATTTCCAATTATTATATTTACGAAACTTGTATTTTCAACAACAAACACTTGGAAGAATTTCCTAACTCGTACCTAAATTTTTGCAAGTGGAATGTAAATTGTTCTTAGCCTAGTTCGGGTAGTTTCCATTATAACTTTTAAGTTTGGAATCTATTGCCTATTGTTTCTCGTGGACTTAATGAACTTTAACCAGAGCAAAAGATTAAACCGATTGATTTTACGCAGTTAACGAAAATTTCACACGAGCTGTAATGCTTGGTTAATTTATAATCTTTTCTCTTTTGACCTATTTGAAATCGATGCTGAAATTGCCTGATTGATTTCATTGTGGTGAAAGGAAATTTCGAAAAAGTAGGGATTTTCTGTAATGTTTTTTAAACTAAAAAACACTACCAAACAGCAAAGGTAAAAGTTTCCTGAATTAATTAATCCAAGTGATAATAATCTTAGTTATATTAATAAAATACAACGGTATGGAGCAATAATAAATGTATAAAATATCGAAAAATACTACTACTGCTAATAATAATAACAAATTTAACATAAACAGTTATTGCATCATAAATTTTACAAAAACAGTTATTGTTTCATAAATTTCATGAAAGAAATACTATTATATTACAAATTTAACAAAACAATTATTGAATTGTAAATTTAACAAAAACAACCATTGTATTAGAAATTTAACAAAAACAATTATTGTCAACAATTATTACACTCAAGTTTTTAAAGATATGTATGTTATTTTTTATTAAGTTTTTCTGAATTATTTTCCAGAACATATTATAATTTCTTTCAAACCGAATGTTTTTCTTAAAAACAATGAATTAAACACTTGTTTAAATTACAATTTGAATTAAGCCATATTCCTTATGTCAATTACAAAAAATGAACTTGACGTTAATCAAAATCCTAAAACAGAAAATAGAAGTGCACAAATACTATAGAAAAATTATAAGAATTAAACAATTTAGACAAAAGAACTCTTAATTTGTTTGCTGAAAACCCACCAAAAAAGTATCACAATTTCTATAATCAATTTTATTATTTTAGAGTCACAATAGTTTTTAACCATTCCTTTCTTAAGATCAATTCTATAATAATTTTGCAATGTTTCTTTTCTTCAAAGGGTCACATACTAAACACATAGACATACACAATTCTAGCCTTAAAAGACTTTGTCTTGCATGAAGCCATTCAAAATATTCATTATATATTGTTAAAGTTATCTCGTCTGTTAAATTGTGTTTCTTTATGGAAATAAGTTTGAGTTGGTATACAATATTTCATTTGTTTCTGGACTTATTTCATAATGTATTGGGTGTCGGATATTTAAATGTATGTACTAACTTAACCTTAGTTACAATTTTAACTGAAAGTAAAATCTTTAAATATATATATTTCTTTATGTGAATGAAAAAATCACAAAACTCCTATTCTAACTCAATAAGAGATCCTTCACACTTCCTCGCCCATTTTAATTTAATCAATCCGTTGCTTTAAAACATCCTAGAAGATTTCACTCCAGTTATCAACTCATGTTTTCTTAACTAGTAACATATAGTTACATTTATCATCAGTATTATTTATCATTTATCTTTATCAAACTACGTCTTTTGTTTAACTAGATGACGGAACTGACAATAAAGATTTTTTTAATGAGTATATTTATTTTTAATGCATAATAAAATTAATACTAAAGGCCCATTTATTAGTTTTCTTTAAATATTAAGATTAACTTTTAAAATAATACAATTTTATTTCAACTGTAAAGCATAATTTAAGTAAAAATAGTTTCCCTTACAGTTATAGTATCACTGCTATTGCGCATCAAAAACAAGAAAGAGGGAGAGAGAGATTATCTCTGTAATACTACTTCATTGAATATTCGGAATTATTGAATATTCGCTTAAACTACGCTGTATTTAATTTAATAAATAAATCACCATGATATTATTTGTTGGACGTAAATTCCAAAGAAAATAGTATTTTTTGGCAATTTTTGTACTAAAGATACTTCATATCCTTCAAACAACCACATTATCATCCGTTCATTTTTTAAGAAATATGCCTACAACACTTCATTCCTTCTCACCATTCACACAACGCAAGAAAGTTCATAGTCTTTAACATTCTTACAACAATAGTCAAAGAAAGAAACTTAAAATCTGCCCCAGACTACGCATTCCCACAGAATGGTTACACGAGAAAAAAAAGTTCCCCAGGGCAAAAGACTGCAAAGAGGATCAGTCTGCATCGGAAGCACCCACTTTCTTAGAACCAAATCTTCTCAATGTTGATCTCTTATCATTTTGCCTATTGTGTCTTGTAATCCTTTCACTTTTAAAGCCATCTAGCGGAACTAATGGGTCTGAAGATCATTGGGAACGACATCGAATAGATTTGGCTATGGGCATCCTAGCTTTGATACATTATATGTGCAGTATTATGTATTGCTGGTAGTTTAGAGAAATATTTTAATTGGGGATTGATTTAGATACGCTTAAATTAATTGTGACACTCGATTTCTGTTTCGCCGATTTAACAAAAAAATTAAAAGATATTGATATAAATTATATTTTTAACGATATTCACTGCCCTTAGTTTAATATTATGTAAAAAAAAATTGAAATCAAAGAAAACTTTTTAATATAACTACAGTCATGAACATTTAAAATAATTTTATAAAGTTTTATTTTTTATACAAAATTATTTATGTAAATAATGATTATAAAATTGAAAGCACTATTTTGCACTAAAATAAAATACGATTATTAAAATGTCATATTCATTACTCAAAACAAAGTATAAAACATTTTTGTTTTAATTCGTAAGTCAAATGCCTACGAAAATTTAAATGCGAAAGGTAATTTTACATGATCCTACCTCGTGTTACAAACGGTATTAGATTTAAATAACCACTTTGCACACGTTTTATTTGGAAAACAATCAAATTCACGATAAACAATTAAATTAATACCAAAGCTCTCTATTTATAATCCCAGAGGAGACAAAAAAATATGAACTTGATTTTTTGCAAGAATACAATTATAACTGAAATTTTCTCTTTTATTATCTTCTCTTCTTAAATCTTTTTTATGTTTAAAACATATTTAAAATCAGATTTTGTTTCTGAGAAGAAGTCAGGGTTTTTGTTTCTGTTAAAATTTTAAAAAAAATGAAGTACAATGCCTGTAATATGTCATCGAATCATCATTTTACCATAAAGATGCCATAATGCTTCTCTTTGATTAAAACATTGAAGAACACAACCAAACTTTATTACTCATCTGGTTTAAATAAATTTTATCCACTATTATTAATAACATTTAACATTTGTGGTCTTGAAAGTCACCATTAAAAGTTGAGCAAAACAAAGTAAAAGTAAACTTTTATTTCTAAGAAAATCAAAGTTCTGGATGTAACAAAATTTTAAGTTCCGAATAAATATAATGTTGGACTACCTAGATGATATATTTAAAAAGTTGTAGTACCAAACATAACATTACTCTATTTCCCCTTCCTCTCTTACAGTTTTCTTTAGATAAAATCTCAATACACAAAACGTGCTATAAAGATACATTTATTGATAAAATAATAAATTATATTATGCTACTTTGAAACGAAAACAGAATACAATTTGATAAGAAAATTGCCGACTGAATGTAATAAAAGAACAATGGATTAACCATAATTTAAAACAAATATGAACGAATATTAACATTGACAGCTTGAAACAAAAAAATATTTGTTTTTAAAAGTATTATATAACACAGATTTTTTTTTAACTGTTGAAAACTATAATATTTTTTAAGCAACGTTAAGAATGAATCTGCTTTAAATATTCCAAGTACGAAAAGCAGATTTTCTTTTCAAAGTATAGTATTTGAAATTGGATTGAAAATGTATGATTAGATAATGTTCAGTTATTAATATTAGATTTGAAAAAAATTTATCACAATTCAAAGTGTAAATTTTTATGATTGAAATAGTTTTATGATTAATATGGTATATACACACGCCTTAAATAAATATTCATATACAAAACAAAACTTTGCTATGCCAATTCCGTTATTTTTTTTACAATCAATCTCTTCAAAGCATACACTTTACCAATTCTTAATTAAATCAAGATATTTAATTATAAACTGCAGTAGTTTGTTCAGCTAAACATAAAGGACTGTGTATTTTTTAAAATAGTTCAAATTAATTGTTTGTCGACAACTCTCTCTCTCTCTCTTTCTCTTATTGAACATGATGGAAAAATTAAACGCAAATTATATTATCATTCTTTCACAAAGTGTGCAAATTATGTGCTCATTTATTCAGCTATTCAAATGTATTTTTCTTCCTAGACCTTCGTTTGACCCCGATCAATCAAGAAAAAGTATGACTGCAAATAATCTGAAGTTTATTTAACAAACACCAAAATCATTCAGTTTCAGTTATTTCTGGAATTCGATGACAAAAGGCTGATAAAGCATTAAGATTGTGGTTTCAACAGTTTCAATTAAATTTTAAGCATGTTCTAATATATGTTTCTTTATCTTATTACTCATTGGAGCTGGAGCATTAGGATTACTATTCACGTTAGTATCCCAGAATATGCATTATGCTATAATTTAATATTAAAAAAACTTTCAAATGTTTGTGCTGAATGGAAATCAGAGTTCCAAACAAAAACAAAGTGTACAGGAATTGACTAGCATAACAGTCAGAACAGGCATAAAAGTTAATAAAGTTTTCTTAAACGAAAACAGGCCCTTTCAACAAAGCACGGAATCAGAACTCTAACGGATAAAACCACGATTTCACCTTGTTAGTGATTTAGAAATCCTTGCTCTCTTCTAAACAAATCACGATATCTGCCCACTTACCATTGCTTAAGCCATACATAGATGTACATGTTGGCTAATTAAGTTGTGAAGAACTTATGGGTAACTTTGTTTATCATGAATTCGAAAATAAGAACTGTACTTTCGAGAATGTTTTGAAAAATCATGTTTATCCACTCAACTATTTAATGTATGTTTTACATCAAGCATTCAAAATGAAACAGAGCTTCAAAATGAAACAGAGCTTCAAAATGAAACAGAGCTTCAAAATGAAACAGAGCTTCAAAATGAAACAGAGCTTCAAAATAAGAAACACGTAAGTTATGGAAAATATATTGAAATTGTGTGTCTTAAAATGACTCCATGGTTTTCTGTCATTAACATTGCTGTTTAACATTTCACAAATATCGTTACTTAAATGTCATCGCGCTACCTATAGACAAAATATGTGCCTAAAAAAAATCATAGTCTTAAAAAAATTTACTTAGCTGTTGCAATAAAAGAATTTTCTTTGCATCACTAATCATTTTATTAATAAAAATTCTTCAGGTCAAGGAGACTATTCGAAACACCCTTTTGTACTAAGTATGTAAAAAAAAACTGTTATGCAGTTTAGAAGGAAAGTTAAAAATTGTCCATCGATTAAAATGTTAGTTAGAGCTTTATCAAATTAATGCATACGATAACCTTACTCTATATCAAATCTTTCACTATACATGGGCAAATTAATCAATTCGATTACGTGAGAATGCACTAAAACATAATCGATAAGATACGAAATCTCGTTAAATTAAAACAACGAACAGCACATACACAAAGCTGCGACAAGAAGAGGGAGAAGTAAGCTACGTTATTAACCTATATTTTACAACAACGCCGTGCATTGTAACTAAAAACTAATACTTTTTATTGCAGTGTGACCCGAGACAGGGTTCCATCAAGAAAAAAGCAGTAAATTTCACAATTCGCACCTATCCATTGAAAGGCGTGGTGTATCATATGGCACACACTGCCACAGTAACTTTCACTTGGATCGTTTTTATTCGAAAGGTACCAAGTATCAGTTTAGAGAAATATTTCCAGGGCAATGTCTAAAACTTACAGAGTTTATTTTGTTACGCTTAAATAAAGTTTGGGCCTCTTTTTTATTTTAAAAAGGGCCGAGTTCATTTCTAGAACCCTATGCACCTCTTTTTTTTGTTCACCCATATAGGACCTGTTCCCGAATTCAGTAAAAGAAAAATTGGCATTTGATCCAGGGCCACTCTCAAGGTAATAACTTGCTTCATCTTATTCATTATATTTCGTGACTAATAATGCCTCTAAATTTATAATGCATAAGATTATTGTAGCTTCAATAGAAAAAAAGGAAATTCTATGAGACTATTGAAAAATTCCATGAAACCAATGGAATATTCCTTAAAACCAATAGAAAATTGCATGAAACCAATGGAAAAATCTCATGAAACAAATAAATATTCACCTTCGAATAATGACAAAATTCCAAATAATTGTTTATTGGCAAAACATTTGAACGCTCTTTAAGATTGATAAGGTGAACCAAGGCATTGCGTCAACATTCGATAAAAGATCTCCTAACTGTGCGCGTCCACCATTAGAATACAATCCTAACTTTAATGTATGGTTCATGTTCCAAAGCTACTGTATGTTTTGCACTACACAAGGCCCAGGTCTCATTGAAAGAAGACCTGAAGCTTAAAGTTAAAAATATCACATAGAATTCGTACACCAAGATTTGGTACCGAGGTCCAATCCTCTATAGCCACTCAGCCTAGCAGAAGATTGAACGAAACAAGGTTCGGGCGTTTGGTTCTTTTCGGTGAACTTGCCTTCTACATTATAGTCCAATTTGGCCGGGCATGTTTGATTAGTGTAGTGGACACAATGGGAGTTTGGCTTGTGGCCCTTTTGTATGGACATTTGTTTCCCCCTTCACAATGCGTGTAATCTTGGTTCGCAATCAGCAGCTGACCTACAATTCCCATCTCGGAAGGTATCGCTTCCTATCTAATGTGCTGCCATTCGGCGAGGTATAAATACTGTCTGTTGTTATGGAATGGCAGAAATTATAGCTAACGGTTTTCTTTGAAGTGAACAGTAGCCACCGTTACGTCTGGAATCATGTTTTTTAAGGTAAGATCCACTTTAGGACTTGACCATTACATCATCTATGGATTTCACTGCATTAAAAAACGGACTGCCGATAATTTTATTCGACTTTTAATATTTTCCTTTATTTTCAACTGTTTCATTAAAGTTTACTGAATTATTTAATTTTTTATTTTGTACGAGTCAAACCTTTTTAAAAGTGTGCACCTAGTGTGTTAGTTCGTGTTAAAATCTAAGTTCGTTGCAATAAATATACTTTCTACTTTAGAGATTTTAATGAAAAATATTTTAATTAAATGATTTCTAAAATGTCTCTCATTCATAAATTTTTGGTACTAAAATATTAGGTTCTTAAGGCTTCGTTTAATAAACTTAGATTTTAAAAAATACTACTAAAAATACTAGTGGTACAAAGTAGTATTACTTAAACAAATATTTGTCAAAAGAGAATGATAAACAGGAGAAGTAACGAATATGTAATATTGCACTAAAACGTTTACTTACTGATGACTTGACTTTCCAATGTCTAGTGGCTAGTAAATTCAAGAAAACCCATTTCAGAATACTGTAACTTACTGTAATAATACTGTAACTAATTAGCACTTTCATATCATATGTAACAGGTTACTAAAACTGCAAAAACCTAAAAACGTCTGTTTCTTAAAATGGTCGTATTGACTCTTTGACAAAAATTTATTACTACAAGGTAACTTTATATAATCAAAAGATAGATTGAAAACTGTATAATGAAAACCATTAGTCATTATGGTTTGACATTTGATTGGCTTTGTTTCCCTTCGTTATAAGGAAAATAATGAAGTGATAGAAATCTGAGTAATTCGGCAATCGAAAGAGCAATAATATGAAACTGCCAAATATCGGCGTTGCATTGTATCGGTTGAATCAGAATAAAATGCCCATTTTACATATAAAGGGGAAATCAATTTAAATTTTTGTTTAATATTTTTGACCTTGGATACTTGGTCTTTTTCTGTTGTATCTTTAGCTAATTCACATATTATTCAATTGTTCCAGTGATACCTACCAAAACAATTCCATTCTTCAACAAAATGCACTGTCAAATTCTACAACATTCCAACCAGAAACTCTCATTTACACTAGCAACTAAAAATTATACCCCCCCCCCCCTTGAAATAAACTTGTACAAAATATAAATCATTGGATTATAAATATATTGCAGTCAAACTAGATTACAGAGATAACTCGTTTATAGTGGTTAAAAGGCTTTGACCACTCTTTATAAGCGTTCGATCCTTTTAATTGCCCACAGACCTGAATGATATTATTACTTGCTTATAACGATAATTTTTAATTAACTGCTCAGTTACAACTCTAAAAATATACGTTTACATGATATCCAAAATACCTTTTTAAAAAATTCGTTTTCACCGTTTAACTTTTATTTTATTGTATTTAAATGATGCCAAATTTGAAATTTGATTCCCATCTATAAAAAATACTATTAACGAAGGAAAAATTAAACTACTACTAATAGCACATACACTATACAGTTAAAATTTATTCCATAGATGCCATTTTTTAACTTTGATTATTAATAATATGAGTATATAATGCGTATTTTACATGATTTACTACACTCAACATTAACGTTTAACGTCACGAACGCCGTGGTCCCTTGAAAGACGCTGTAACCTGCTTATACTGTATTGCATTTTCAGATTGCCTTTGTTGCCGCATTGGCAGCTGTAGCTTCAGCCCAATATCATCACTACCCAGCCCATGGATATGGACACGCATACGAGGGACACCACGATTACGTAAGTGAAAGTACCTTATTCTTTCTTTGATTGTGCTAATTCCTTCTCTGGCACGTGATTACTCATTTGAAAGTAATGAGGAAGGATTCGGTTAAATTTAAATCTGCATTGTTCGTCATATTGCTATCCTCTAATTTCGAGAAAGTGAGAACAATGCCACGGAAATGTAATTGAAACTTGAGATTTTTCTGATTTGTGTAATTAACAAAATGAAACATATTCGTTTCTGAAGTGGGTCATTTCCTACGTTTTCAAACCTTTAAAGTTTCTTTAATCTGTTTCCTGATTTAACTTTTTTTTTAAATTCCAAGAGTCAGAAATAAGATATAAGATATTTATTACTTGTTTCTATACTTAACTAGAACTTTGCTTCCCCAGAATAAAAAATCTACCGGAAAAATACTTTCTCAGAATAAAATACAATACATAGAAATATTCATGAAACTTTGTTTACAGTCAGAATTATTCAACTCACAGACAATACAATTTGGGGGGATAGAGCATGTATTCTAGGCCAATTAAAACTGATATTGTGTAATGTACACTGAACTGTAAAAACTCCGCACGGATATTTTATAAAAGGTAGGTTGGGAGGCCCAAAATATTGCTGGTGACCTTCACTGCAAAAAAACCCTTATAATTTCACTATGATTTTGGGGTGTAACGTTATACCAATTTTGGAATAAGCTTACTTAAACTCCAAATATGTGCGGAAAGTTCCACAAAACGCTGTGTAACCTTAGATAGATTCGAATCTTAACTGTTGTAAAACAAAACGAAGTAAGAAAAAATTGCAGATTCTATCATCCGGTACTGAGTAATCGTAAAAGCAACGTTCTTGTAGTCAAAGGATAGCAAGATTGCACCTGGCCTTATGAGTAACTGACTTGAGAAAAAAATACCACAAATTTTCTCTTATACCTATAGCTTTATTGTACTATATTAAAAGCAGTTAGCTCTGTAAAACCGTGCTATATAACGTTACTACGTAAAATCGGTGGAAGCCTAGCTCACTCCGGTTTCACGAAGTAGATATGGTTGCGTTGAGGGGTGGGATGGCGAATTTTCGCTTTTTTTTTTTTTTTTTTTTTTTTTTTTTTTTTTTTTTTTTTTTTTTTTTAAAAAAAAAAAAAAAAAAAAAAAAAAAAAAAAAAAAAAAAAAAAAAAAAAAAAAGACTACGGCTACGACGTGAAAGACGACCACGGCAACAAGCAGTTCCGACAGGAAACCGGCGACGGCAAGGGGGGAGTCAAGGGCAGCTACGGATACGTCGACGCCCACGGAATCCACCGACAAGTCGACTACGTCGCCGACCACCACGGATTCAGAGCCCAGGTCAAGACCAACGAACCAGGAACCGCAAACCAGAATCCAGCTGCAGTTGGCGTGCATTCTGCTGCACCAGCACCAGTTCACCCAGTTCACCATGCCGCCCCTGTTCACCATGCGGCACCTGCTCATCATTACGCCGTGCCCCATCACCATGCCGGGCCCCACTATGCTCCGTCTCACCATGTGCCATCCTACCATGGAGTCCCCAAGTATGCCTACTATTAAGTGGAATGAACGTGGTAAGTGAGTTTGGATATTTTGTGGTTTTTTTTATATGCTCTGTTCACTGGATGAAAATGCTGCAATGTTACCGTGGTGTTTCGGTGTAACGTTACACAAACTTTTGTGCAAGCTGACTACTCAAATTATGTTAAGGACCTTCCCCAAATCACTGTATAATTTTCCACCACTTAAAAACTAGACTACAACGGCAAGCGAAATTATAAAGCGTTGTTAAATAAAAAAGATTATGAAGGAATTGCAGTTTCTATCAAGACTTTGAGTAGTATGTGGAGCAGCGTTCTTGTAAACGAAGGATGTCAATATCAAATCTTTCCTTATGGTAAAGTGTAACTTGTGTATATTACGACAATATATTGAGACAGCTGTTAACTCCATCGAAAATTTTGAGAAGCAATGCTGTCAATAAGTTTTTATACCTACTTTGTGGTTGTAACCATAATCCATTTTTGTGGTGAAGACATACTTCATTTTGTAGAGTAAAAAATTTTTTTGGGGTTTTTGTAATTTACGAAATTTTTTTGCTGCAACTTTTTGTAAAAGAACTCTAGGCAAAATTTTTTTTACCAGTTTTATGTTTAAACCCCTTTAAAAACCTACCGGCAATGGTTTTTTAACTGAAAAAAATTTAAAACCCAGAAAAAAAATTAAAAGGGAAATTTTTGGGAAAAAATGCATGCGGGGTTTTTCCAATGAACGATACACTTTTAAAAATGTTTCTCAAAAAAAACAGTAGCCCCCTAAAAAAACCCAAAAAAAATTTCCTAATTAGAACATTTTTTTCCCTAAATAACTTCATTTTTTAATCAGGGGAATTTAAAAAAAACCAAAATATTTCTTTTTAAAAATTTAAAAATATCGCGCGCAATGTTTTTTGCAAATTTTTTAAAAGCTACCCCATGCGCAAAAAAAATTTTTAAAAATTTTAAAATTTGTAATACAGAAAAATTTTTTAATTATTTTTGATTTTAATAATCATAGTTTTAGAAAAATGTCGAAAAATTAGGTTTAAAAAATACTGTCATTTAAAAATTCATGTTTTTTTAAATTTTTTTTATTTTTATACTTTTCCCCCCCCCTTTTGGGGGTTTTGCTAGTTTTTTTTAAAAATCGTAAATTAATTATAAATTTTTGTACATCTTAAGGGGGGAAAAGGGTTTGGGGTTTTTAAAATTAAAAAAATTGGGATTTTAAAGAAAAAATTCGTATTAGGGGAAAATTTGCCTCATAGTAGTGTGCAAAACGAATGGGTAAAAAACCTCACAAATTATTTATCATTGATAATGAAGAGTCCGTAGTCCTTTCAAAGGGGAAAAAAGGACAAGTTTTTTGGGAAATTTTTCCCCCAAAAATTTAATAATCTTCAGTTTCATTGTCTTCATAATTTTTTTTTATACTTGCGGTATAAAAAAACCTTTTTATTACAATACATCGGGGAAAGGGCCCAAATATTAAGCTAAACTTTTGAACAAAAAAAAACCATAAATTTTTTAAAAGTTTCCAAAAGTGTTCTCCATTTTAAAAAAAAGGAAGCGGTTCAGCTAGTGTCTTTGTAAAAGGTTTTTTTTTTCCAATTTAAACTTCTGAATATTCTGTGGTGATAGTGGAGTGCTAAGGTGTTTATTCTGTAAAAAATGCTGTATGTTTTAGTTCTGTACTAGGAATGATTGTTTTTTGTGCTATTGCATGTTTTTTTTTTGTAAATAAAATTTAATAAACAGTTAAGTGTATGTATTTTTAACCAAATAACTAAAGAACATATCCGCAAAGTTGTTTGCAAAAAATAATAATAAATTGCCTAGTTTATTATTTTATCCTAATTTGCATATAATATTAATATAAAAACTAATAATATAAGAACTAATATTAATAAAAACACAAGTAGAATTTACAAAAAAAAACTGTTTGAGAATTTTTGAAATTGCAGTTGTGACAAGAATACTAGCAAATTTAAGAGTTTTACCTGAACACTTAATGTATTTTAACAACAGTTGCATTTTTATGAATTTCACCAAATGTGGCAATATGGAAAAAAATAGCATATAAGCATCAAAACGAATGCTTAAAAAGCGTAGAAGAAGTGTTAACCATTAGTCCACCAGCAGCATCTTCACGGTGAAGATGAGTTCCTTGTTCGGTGAATATGGTGCTTCAGAATGCTTCTGTTTTCGTTGCTAAATAGAATACTGGCAGGAGTGAGGAGCGCCATCTATTGGCGGCCTTTCTTTTATAATCTTACAATACTCCCACCCCAGAATTTTATCTGGGATAGAATTCTATAGATGATAACACCAGTTGCTATACCAATAAATATCGTGAGTGTCGTGAGTAAAACGGTATAGATGCCCTCCCAACGAGTTATAGATGCCGGCGGAGTAACCGCTTTAAAGTTGTGAAACCAGTCTCTTTGGTTACAACAGTGCGAAGTAGCAGCCGAGTCTGACGAGGAAGTCCTCAGCTCTTGTCAGCTGAAGCGGTTGACAGACCAGTCGTGGTTCAGCAAAGGAAAACTCCAGATCTCTGGTAGTCTTCGCAATTCTTGTTCTTCTTGATAACATCGATTCTTGGGAGTGTCCAGGCTTGTGGCAGAAATGCACGGACCCCAGACGAAAAGCTCCGTCCTTTCGTTGACGATTATCTTTCCTTGGGTCCAGCATACGGCCCCACTGCGTTCCTCCTTCTGGTATTTCTCGAAACTTGAGCATCACCTCTAGCAGCATTACGCATTCCAACGGAAGCGTAATTCTTTACCTCATCTCTAACGTTTAGCTAGATCCTCCCAGCTTGAGTCAGTCAGTAGCTGTTGGGTTACTTTATCCACAATATTTCTTTACTGTACCTTTAATGATAAGTTGTATGTAGTAAACGGATATCCAAAACAGTCAAAGAATCGGTAAATGTAACTTTAAATATTAATTACTGTTACAGTCGGAGATTCGGCCACGTAAATAGTGTGTTCCTGTTTGTGTCACTTTGCACAAAGGAAATAAAACTGTATTAAAATCATTAATTTTTATTTACCAATATACCGAACGGCATAAACGTTGAGTTAAACAAACTAAATTAAAAGAGAGAAAGCAAAACAGTCAAATCAAATAATACAATATTACTTTACAAAGGAAAGTCCAGCCTCACTTAAATTACACTTTTAGAGTCCATCTTTAAATACTCAAACACAATATAAATAACACGTGAAAATATAAAAAGCATTCTCCCGAGCCCGCATTTTTTCTCAGTAGGTGGTTTGCGACGACCGACACGACTAGAACTACACTTGTTCTTATTCAAACAATCGGCCCCAATCGGTCGTCGCCAAACAAAAACACTACAAATGGAAAAAATTTTATTCCAAAGCAATTTAAACTTTATTAATTAGTAAAGGGTTTAGTTAAACAATCAGCTCGATGTCATTAGTGCCAATATGATTTACTCGGAACCTCATCTGCTTCGATTGCACTTCGAATAAATTTCAAAGCGAATATCTATAGCTTTGTTTTAAAAATTTCCATAGTATGTTTGGCAAACAGATAGCAGCATTATTATCACAAAAATGATTTGGTACAATCAAATTAGGAAGCAGATTTAACTCATTTACAACTTTAGACAACCAAATAGAATTCTTTAACGCTCTCGCATAGAGCTACAAACTCCGTTTCCATAGAGGAAAGGGAAAATGCATTTTTGCTTACTTGATCTCCAAGCAAACGGTACTTTTACCAAAAAAAAGAAAATATATCCGCTTGTGGAATGGCGAAGGTTTAAAATTCTGATCCCCAAAATTTGCTTTCTGAAAAAACAATCCAAGTCTGACCCAGAAACTTTTGACAAAATTTAATTTAAAATTCTTTAGTTATAAATACAAGTTCAAAATATCAGCGACTATTTTCCAGTGCTGAAAAGTGTAACCCATTGGGGGAACTGGCCCATTATATTAAAGAATAAGAAATATCGGGTCTGCTTCGATCAGCAAAAAAATAAAAGGGACAACCAATAAGTGCCCGGTAGGGATATTTCTTCATGAAAATCTTTCTAAACATTTCACTCTCTGGAATTTTGGAGGCAATACATATCCTACTTTAAATGGAAGTTTACATAAAAATTAGGTAAATCTGGAAAATTTAATCTTTAAATTTTTCAATATAATTTGGGTTGATTTAAATACAAATCAATTATTTACAAATTCAAAAATTTACAACAAGTAAATACTTAGTCTGGCCAAGTTCAGTAACATAAAATCTACTTTTAATTAACTCAAGAGCTCGTAATTGGGTCATTCTTTCTTACCAAACAAATTATATCATCTAAAATTTTACTGTTAAAACTACATTATTTTTTATATTTATAAATACAATTAGCCCAATTAATCCAACAAATCCTAGATCTTTTAAAATTTTATCTAATTCACGATTCCCTCTCTTCCACTCTGGTGCAACCCATAGATTGCTTTGTTTAGCAGGATTACCTTATTTTCAGAACCTTTAGAGCGGACCAGGTGGTTGCTTTCATATAAATCGGCTCTTTCAATTTCCCATAGAGATAAGAGATTTGATGCCCAAACTGAAGATTAGACCAATCCCGCATTGAAACTAAAAAAATAAATAGCAGTTTTATTATGTTGAAAACTAATAACCGGAGAATATCCCTTTAACAGTAACCCAATAAAGGGTCTTTTCTAAACCCTTGTGCCACTAACCGGCTTGGTACTTTTAGGTTGTTTTTGGGTTTTGTCCTTTTTTTACATTATATACCCCCCACTTACTACCAATTAGGGGAACATTAAAAGGGGGATAAACCAAAGCCCCCACACATGTCTGTCCTTCATAAATTTGAATTTCTTCACTCATCGCAGCATCCCACTTAATTTTTATCGGGGACTTTGCTGTGTTTCATGAAAGATTTAGAATTTCAACATTATAACACTCATTAAACAAAATCATCCACTTGACCTTAAATTACAAATTTCTATTTTGGTCAGAAGAATCAGATTTCTACATCTGATTTATCACTTACAGTAGTAGAATAAGGGTTTAAAATTTAAAAATTTTCTCAGGTTTAAATTTCTATATTATTTTGTTTACAATATTTATTACATCATTAACGATCTTAACCTTATATCCGTATCTGGAGGATAGTAGTAACGTCAATTCTATCACTCAAGTTACGAGGTTTTTCGACTCTTCTCCAGTTGTCAAAATTTTTTCACCTAAGCTTTTGGCAAATTCAATTTTCTAAATTTTAGTTGGGAAACAAGGGATTCATCATCGGATTCGACTAAAATTTGTTACCCCTTTTTAAATTATATTTTGCATAACTAGAAAAATTATTTTTTCCGAATAAGCAGTTGGGCCCCATTTTTAGATTCATCAATTTTTACCTGAATAGTCTCAATAACTTTGCGTTCTTTAGGGATATAAATTCTAACCCTCTAGTGGCGAAACCAAACTAAAATTCCTGGTTTTGCACGGGGTTGCAACTATTCCTTTGAACCTTTGGAATATGTACCCAAACGCGAAATGAACCAAATTTTTTTGAAATGTCTAACAGAAGGTTTGCGTCCAGTCCAGATTTCAATGGGAGTTAAACCCTCGGTTAGTTTGTGTTTACAACGGTTCCTAATAAGGACAAACGCCATAAGGGCCTCTGCCCAAAACCTTGGTTTCAGTCCACTATCCTGTAACATCGCACGGACTCCGTCCATCGCCGTTTCCCGTTTTAAAATTTTTTAGCTAAATCCGTTTTGTTCCCATGTATATGCGGATGTAAAGTTGTGCTTAATTCCCAACTTACCCAAATTCTCGAATTCTTTATGGAGGGAAAACTAAGGCATTGGGCAGTTCTACAAAAACTTTAACTTTAATTAGTTTCCCTTTCTACCTTAGTACATATTTTGAAAACACTCCAAAAACTTCAGTTTTACTTTTAATTACGTACACATCTACTTTTCGCGAGTAGTCGTCAATGATCGACAAAAAGTACTTTTTACCACCCAAAGAATTCACAGGGGCTGGGGGGGGCCCCCCCCCTAAATCCCTATAAACTCTTTCGAGTATTCTATTAGTCGACCGTTTGTACGTCTGTGTCTTTAATGGGCCACTCTAGTAGATTTGGCAATTTTGCAAACATCGCAATTTTACCCTCGTTTTTAGAAATTAATTTTTCGATCCCTTTTACCGTATTATTTCCACTCATTTGTCAATTAGGGGAATATTTACGTGTCCGAATCTCGATGTACAGTATTAATATTTAAAGGTTACTTTCCGATTCTTTGATGTTTTGGGATATCCTTTTTACTACATAAACTTATCAATTAAAGGTACAAGAGAAGAAATATTTGTTACTTTCATTATATATAATCATTTTGTTTTTTCCCCCAAAAACTTTATACCCCAGCATATCTATATTTGACCCCCTATCAGTTCCTACGCATATTGGGGGTATAAAGAACTTTCTTTAGCTTTTATATGAGTTACCTGAAAATCTTTCACAATGAAGTCAATGTCCCCAACTCCAAGAACTGTAGCCCCGGGGAAAATCTTTGTCTCCAGGGAGTATAGATGCCGGCGGAGTAACTCTGAAGTTGTGAAACAGTCTTTTTGGGTTTACAACAGTGCGAAGTAGCAACCCGAGTCAAACGAGGAATTCCCCCAAAGCTTTTGCTCAGCTGAAGCGGTTGACAGCACCATGTCGTGGTAAAGCAAAGAAAACCCAGCTTCTCTGGTAGTCTTTGAAAATCTTGTTTTTTGATACATCGATTTTGGGGGGTGTCCAGGCTTGGGGCAGAAAATGCACGGCCCCAGACGAAAAGCTCCGTCCTTTCGTTGACGATTATTTTTCCTTGGGTCCAGCATACGGCCACTGCGTTCCTCCTTGGGGGTATTCTTCGAAAATTGAGCACACCTCTAGGCGGGCATACGCATTTCCAACTGAAGCGTAATCTTTCCCTTCATCTCTACGTTTAAGCCGATCTCCCAGCTTCAGTCAGTAGCTGTTGGGTTCCCTTTATCCACAGTAAATTCTTTGGCCTCTAGTCTGTATATTTTTGATAAACCAAATTATCGTAGTCTGGAGGCAGTCTTCGGATAAGTTGAAAGCACACAAGTAGTTCGGAAATCGAACCCGGATTCCTTTACTTGTTGGCATTTTTCTGTTATTTTTTCCCTAAATATTCCGATGTTTTCTTCCTTCCACGTTGAACCTCATTTCAAAGAACTCGTCAACTAGCCCGGCCAATCTTCCCTCGAGAAGTTGGTTCAAAATTTTGATTTCAAAGTGTCCCATGCAGTTTTTCCGTCCTCGGTATCTGCAATCAGGGGGGCGGAACTTTCCTATCAATTCCTTGGTAGATAGTAGTGTAGGACCTCTGTTTTCTTGAATAAAAAAGACCCCCGTTCTTTGTCTAAAGGGCATTTGCATAAAGATTTTTTGCATCACCAGTAATTAAAGTCCCAGTTTCCCCACGATCCATAAGTTTCACTTTCATGCGGCTTTCCATGACGTGTATTGGGTTTCATTCAGCTTAGGAAAACGAAAAGAGTTCCAAAGGGCTCGGACTTTTTTTGTTTATGCCAAATATTTATGACTAGAAAATTTATAAATTTAAACTCAAAAACGCCGTCTTTTTGGGGGCTTACGGCCCAAACCCCTTTTTGTGTCATTTGCACAAGTTTTTAAAAAACTGATTAAAATAATTAATTTTTATTCCCACTAACCGAGGGCCCATAGGTTGATTTTAAAAAAAACTAAATAAAAAAGAGAGAAGCAAAACAGTCAATCAAAATAATATAATTTTACTTAAAAAAGGGGAAAAAGTCTTCATATACACTTTTAGAGTCCATTTTTAAAATACCCCAAACACAATTTTATAAAAAACGTAAAAAATATAAAAAGCATTCTACCAGCGGCATTTTTTTTAGTAGTTGGTTGCCGACGACGACACGGGCTAGAACTACACTTGGGTTTTTATTCCAACAGTCCATGTATCGTTTTAGTGAAAGCTACGTGCGTGTCCCTATCCGGGTCACTAACGTGGGGACCTCGGTAACCCACAGTTCACTAAAAGGATCGTCACAGTGGAGATGAGTTGCTTCGGATTTTTATTCAACTGTTTTCGTTGTTAACTAGATTGCCGGTAGGAATGAGAAGCGGCCTATTCCTGGCGGTATTTCTTTGGGCATCTCGCAATAGGATAGCACCTACTTTTGTTAGTTTCACAGAGGTCGTGAATGGGGAACTTAATTGTAAATATAAAAATAAATTTACCAAAGGGATAATTAAATACAAATAGATAACTTTTAAAGAAAGGGATAATTTAAAAGGGGGGGGGGGGGGGGACTAAAAAATTCTTTTGAACACAAATTTTAATTTATAATTTACAAAAAAAGCCAATTATAATAAAAGAAAGCAAAATAACACTATCTTTATTTTTAAACAACATAAAGTAATGTTAATAAGAACGTTAATGTTACAGTTAAGAAGAATGTTAATTTCAACATAAAGTAATGTGTAAAGTAATGTTATTTGTTTCGTTCTGCCACGGTATTGGGGCAGAATGGTGTGGTAAGTACAAGTTATTACAAAACGGCTGGGAATGCAAAACAAGTTTGCTCTATTTACTTAGTTTTAAGTGTCTATAATGGCAGAAACCTATATGAGGTTCTTCCAAATGGGGAAGAGGTTGAAGGGTTGCCCCTATCCATTCCCTTTTCGAAACATAGGTTAGGGAAGCAAAGTAACTCGAGAAGGCTGTACCCCTTAAAAAAAACGAGCTATTTCAACTCAGTTTGAGTTAATTTTCACTCCTTTCCAGTGTTGAAAATGCACTTTTCCCCGTAGGAAATGAATTTCACTCTTTTGGGGGAGGGTTTTTTCCACTTTCCCTTTTGATAAGCCACTTTACTCTTCTGAGCGGCCAATTTTTTGCACCTTTTTTGACTAATTTTATTTTGCCAGCCGAGTGTTTTTCACTCCTTTTTTTAATAGCTTTTTTTTCACTCCTTTTTAGACTAAAACTACTATGAGTGATTTCCTTCTAATTTCGAGAACTTTCATTGCTTTTTTTAACCGTATTTAATAGAAAAATTTTCATTATTATTGCCATCCATTATTTATGCCATTGAGAGAAATAAATAAGAAAAAACTGTCACAATTGTAACAAAACAAAAACAAAATTAGAAAAACCAGAAAGAAATCATCTAACCCGTTCCAGACAAGATGGCGCGGATGACTTTTTCGAAGAATCCCGCCGTCTCGCATCACGTGATCAAGCTGGACCAATGAAAACATTTTAAAATCGCGATTTTAAGAGACGAATTGAAATTCTTTTCGAAATGGAGTGAATTTGTCATTCACTCTATTAAAAGTGATTCTAAAATCGCTCTTTTTCGGCAAAGTGTTCTTTTTTGAGCGAAAACTCACTCAGAGGGAGTGAATGTTGTTGAAAAATATTTCGGTCTTTTTTTTTTTAGTGAAAAATTCACTCTTTTGTTTTACGAGTGTAAACAATTGTTAACTACACTTATAATAAAGCCAATTAAACTTACTCCAAGCATGTACTAACTATAGTTGTAATATAAACAAGTAAGTATACCTTACACCTGGTTAAGAAACCACGAGAAAAATCCCTAAGTATATAATACAGAAGAAATAAATCTCACATCAAAAACCTTATGCAAGGAAACCCGACTTACATGGCTGCCGAAGTTAAGGATTGACAGGTTGCTCTACTATACCTATTCCTTCAGAGTGGCCAAGGAATGGACAAAAATGTCTGAATGAGTTTTCTGCATTAATTTTAAATTTAATTTTTTTAAATAACATATTAGTTTACAAATTCATAATTAGATTTAATTTGGGAAAAATGATCTTTAAATCTCCTTTCCAGCTGAAAAAAATTAGAATATCAATAAATATGTAACTTTTATAAAATTGTAAAATGTATTTTTATTGCTGGAAAAATTAGTGCATAAATTGCGAGAGAAGAATCAGATGCCCCTCCTTGATACTGAAATAATTTATTCCGCTTCAGTACCTACCTCCAGGCCCGGTGGCCGAGAGGTGTAAGCGACGAGCCTCTCACCGAGAAAGTTCTTGGTTCTGTCCTTGTCGTAGCCATACTATAGACGTATTCGTGCTAGTGGGAAAAAAAATCACCGGGGTGCCCGAGTACACTGCGATATGCGTGCTCGTTAAATCTGTGGAGTCGAAAGTCTCGACGGCGTTAGCGTACGATGTCGCTGTAAGTTCCGTCGGGTGCCCGCTCAGGTGTCTGACCAGGGTCACTTGTCCAGGGTTCTAAATTATGAGGAGTTATTGGCTGTGTTAAAGCTCCTAAAGGAGGCTAGAAATAGACAGTCGGAAATTTCATTTTATTACCTACCTTCACCTCCTCCACCTCAGCATAGGTTGCTCTATTACCCGTGCATAAAGTATTTTTTTTTAAAAATTGAAGAATTTTCAAATTAATTCTTAGATAAATAAGAAATTTTCCCATTATCCAACCAATGAATTTGGAATGTGATTTTTTAGAAAATTTCACCATTGCTAAAATAAGTAGCAATGGTGTCTTTGATTTTAATTAGTTACAGCTCTTGAATGGTTGAAAAAAGGCGTATAATATTTTCATATATAAGTGATATCATTGTTAGACAGCGTAGGATAAGAAAATCTGTTTGTAATAATAGTTACTTTTATTGCATAATACAGCAAAGTAATTACTCTAAAATATTTTTTTGCTTCTTAAATTTTAGTATGAAAGAAAAACCCCGTTTTATGTTTCAGTTGAATTTTTAGCGTATTTTAATAATAATAATGAAAGGCTGTCTATTCCTTACCTGAGGAACTTGATCAACTTTCAAAAGTGAATATAATATTTTAATATCTAGATACTGCAGGAAAAGCAATATTAAAATTTAACAGACGGACGGACTGAACGATTATAATACCTTCCACTGTTTACGTTATAAACGTAGTGTGGAAGCAAAAACCTAAATCTTTTGACATGCTTTTATAATGGGTCATTATTCAAATTAAATAATGAACGTCAGGCCCATTCTATATCAAAAATGTGAAATAATCTATTGAAATTGTGTCTCGCATTCTTTATTACAATTGGTGTTAGTTTAGTGTGTGCCCAATATTTCTTCATATACTAGACTGATACAACATTATAAACAATTGATCAAAAACGCTGTTTGTTTTATTATGTCAGCAAATGACAAAAAACAATTATTCTCATATGTTTTCTTCCATGTGACATGAATTTGATGAAAATTACACCCAAACTTGCTTAAACTAATATAGTCCTGTGAGAAAACTTAAATCATTTCCGGGTGAAAAAGTTACAATCATCAAATTTTTTATTAACAAATAAAAATTTTAATGAAACACAGTGTTTAATTTAATTTTTATGTCTCGTCTTTTCAAAGGAGTAATGAATGGTCGACATTTTTTGTATTACTCATCGTAATTTTGTCTTTAATTTTCAAGAATTTTTTTGTTTGATACATACTGGGTCAAAAGTTTGTGTTTATGTGACGAAATTATTTTTAAGAAATTTAGTATAAATATCGCAAGTATAGCAGCTGAAATCATTTACTTGCTTTGAAAACTGAAGAATTTATCGGTATCCAAGTCTTCTAAAATCAATCTAAAAAAATGATCCTACAGGTAATAATTTTATTTTATATGTAAATGGGTAATAATTAAATTTCTAATTTAATAGCATTGGCTTTAAAAGTATTTTGATGGAAAAAAAATTATTCCATTTAGTGTTTATAATTGAATTATCTGGTTTATAAATGTACAAACTAAGTCCAACGTTAAAACTATTGAAGATTTTTTTGCCCACTCGACATTAAATTCGTTTAAAGTTACCTTACACTCTTTTATCTTTATTTAAGCCACCAGAATTTGCAATGCTAATTTTATAATGATTACACGTTAATAGCAAAAACTTGAATTTTAGGCAAGTCTTCTCTCTGCGATCATCACCTTGACTTTATTTGACGGAGTAAGTAAAACAAATGTATATTCTCAAAAACAACATTTTATTAACCTATTTTAATAATGCAATAAAAGTAAAGAAATTTTAAAGCACAAATCTGCTGCAATAGGGTTATTTACAATTTTTATTGGGTTTTCAATAACTTTAAAAAGGTGAGAAAAATCCTATACTGTAAGCAACCAGCAAAAGAAGAATCTTTTGGGCCACATCGACGTACTACTGGCACATGCATATCTCAAAGTTTTATTTCGATGTCATTTTAAACTTTTCCAGCTCTTTCCCAGAAACCAATGGAGTCGTTGAGATACTTTTATAACTATAATGGGTACACAACTAACGAAAGAATTGTAAAGAAAATTATTTCTAAAAAAGTATTGGTTGTTTCTTATGGGACTTAATGGATAACTTCGCATTCAGCAATGGCTTCGCTAAAACTAGACAAACTAGTCCCAATCGGAAATTTTTGGTCTCAATCTCAAATATAACCTTCTTTAAAATAATAACATTTATAGCTTTCAATGTAATCCTAAACAACTAATAAGAGCTAATTCTTCAAATTATACTTCAGTATATTTCAATCTACTATCTACTTTTCAGTATCATGCCTCCCAACCTTACGCATTTGGCTACGCATTCCAAGGCTACCAAGGCCAGCAACACCGCCAAGAATCCGGAATCGGTGGACAGTCTGTGAAGGGCAGCTACGGATTCACCGACGCAAGGGGCATACAGAGACAAGTAGACTACGTGGCCGACCACTCTGGTTTCAAGGCTCAGGTCAAGACCAACGAACCGGGCACCGTAAGCAAGGATCCTGCTCATGTGAATGTCATCTCATCAGGACATCCATACTTCGGTGCTGGGGTGCATAGTGGAATTGGCGGAGGGCATGTTGGAATTGGCGGAGGACATGCAAGAATAGGAGCTGGACATGGGGCCGGGTATGGATCGGGGCATGGAAATGGAGGATATGGATACAGTGGAGCACATGGTGGACACCATGGTAGATGATTGTTATTGAATTAGGTGAGCGTTTATAGAATTAGTCATTCATTTTATTAAATTTGCATTTATTGAGCTAAAGGGACCAAGAAAATAGTTTTATACGGTGCATGAATAGTTAAATATTGTATTCAGTCGAAGAAAGTTAAGCTATAGACAGGTTTACTAATATAGGCTATGTCGTTGGGCTCATTTTTAAATGTTACGAAGGATAGTCATAGATATAATGCATTATTTTTTTAAATCCTTACTTCTGTAAAAAAAAATTTATGTAAACATTTACCCAAAGCATGAAAATCATAATTAAAACAAAATAAAAATAACATTGAAGAAAAATATTACCAGTTTATTTAATTATTTGTTTGAAGTTTTAAAATGTTAGGTCCATAGAACTATAACTATCCCTCTTGATTGCTGAATTGAAAATAAATATTCTTAAAAGAATAATTAACCAAAGATTCTTAAATACGAATGTGAATAATGTATTTTTAATTATTTTTATTTTACTTAATATTTTTAATTTAACAAAACAAAATTAAGGTAGAAAGTTTTTTTTTTTTCAAAATACATAATGTACTTCCTACTGCATATTTTACACACATTGCGTGTTGTTAGATGGTGCTCTTGTTTAAAAAAACATAACCTGGCATATTTAAATAATTTTAAAATTATACATAAGTATTCAGAATTATTTGTTGTATCACTTGTAATTCCTGATACAAAATGTTAATAGACTTTTTTTTCTAAACAGTTTTTCACAAGCAAAAAGAAACTGATCTAAAATTATATTATTAAAATACTTTTATAAGTTTACTTTTGTATTTCATCTGTCATTGAAAATATGCCGTGTTTATAATTTCCATATAAATTTCTTTATTTACAGTAATTATATTTTTAATTTCTAGCTAAAGGCAGTGAGCTACACCAAAATGGATGTTAACAAACTTTGGACGTTATTCAAACAGGGAGTTGGAGGAATGTATTCCATAAAATCTTTATTATTTCAAACTGGGAGTGGTATATAAATAGGTGAAGGACTGTAAAAAATACTTTATCATGTTATACTATTTTCGTAGATGGTAGATTGTTGCTCATATACTTAAAAAATGCCAAGAAAAATATATTGTTTGTAACACAAAAACTTTGTAAATAAATATTTTTTCAGTAAAATAGTTAAAGTTTTTATCATTGTTTCAAAGAATTTACAAATCATCAAGAAACAAACCTTGAAACATATATATCCGCCTATTAAACCAACATTTGCATAAAAAATATTCTATTTAGGTAAAACAGAAATGAGCTAAAATAACTGAGGACCATTCAAACTAGTTCCTATTTTAGACATTCCGAATAAAGAATAAACTGTGGCCTGGTCAAAAGCGTTACTTTTCAAGTTTGAGGAGAGAAATGTCAGTTTCACAAAATGTTAGCAAAATAAAAAAAAAATTAACATCGTCATTTGAATCACTAAATGTAAAAAAGGGTTAAGCGGCATTTTTGATAGTTTGCAGGAGATGTGAAAAACTTAAGGCTTAACCGGTATTTTATAGTCAAAATTGTGGTTTTAGTGTGACTGTCTGGAATATGTTACTTGAGCCCCTCAGACTGAATTATCAATATTCCTTGCAAAGGAATAGACACTAACTTAAATTTGAACTGGATTAACCCTTTTTTACAATTATCTTACAAATTCCATTTCCTCAATGTAAAGTCTGAGGAAAACACATAAATGAGAAAATATGCAATTTGAAATGAATTTTCATTTAGACTTGATCCTTTTTTACAATTTACCAACTCACAGGTCGTCAAACTCAGAGGTACAAAGTCGTCATTCAATTCAATTAATCATCATTTGCACGCAATCATTCTTTCTACTCATAACATCATAATTTGCTTACATTGACAATTTATAATGGAATATATTTCAATATGCATGAAATTGTTAACACGTCCAAAATGCTATTTTTTTTCTATTATAAACTAGGAAGAACATAATGGATCTTATTACCCTTTTTCTATTATGAACAATGGTAGGAAGTGGTAGGAATTAGGTCTGGTCTTTTGTTCATTTACAAATATATCAAGAATTGATTTAAGTAGGTAATATATATTGAATGAAGTATTGTTTTATAATTTTCTAAACAAGTTGTAATATTCTTTAGCGTGTTTCCTTTAACTGAAAATAATTGTTCCTTCACTTCATTTACTCTTTCCTTGTGTGCGACAGGATGCTACAATACCCTTTATTAAATCCACGTTTATCTTTAATCAAAGCCTCGTTAATGCTCATATGCATATTATATATGCCAAATATAATGCTAGTATATATGCATTATTCATATATATATATATATAATATATATGAATATATATATATATATAATATATATTATATATATAATATATATATATATATATATTATATATAGATTAATATATATTATAATATATATATATATAATATATATATATATATATTATTATATATATATATATATATAATATATATAATATTTATATACATATATTATATATTATATATATATTATATAATATATATATAATATATATATTATATATATATATATATATATATATTATATATATATATATATATACGAAAATTATTCTTCTTATTTACTACTGTGGTCACTCTAATATCGCCAACTGATGACCAAAAAAACGCTATACTTTATAAGAAATACAACAAGAAACTCCATTATCTTGCGATATGCAAGTTAAGTTGACAACTGAGTGGGTAAAATTAAATATTTTAAATTATTAAAACCAATTTTTTTAGTTAAGTCCCTAAGTCAAACTTTAACTTGAGGGAATATTCGAACGAGCCATACCTCGAACAGTCGCTTTACCCACTACTTTACGGCGCACAGTGTGTCAAAATCACGAATTTGCTGGCAAAAAATCAAAAAATGAAATGAAGCATTCAGCTGCGAATCCTTAATAAATATAAACAATATAGTTCGGGGCACCTGGTGTTGTGACTTATTCTTGGTTTGAGCGCTTTCCCCCCCCCCCCCCCTCCCCCCACCATCACGCGAACTAAGTACTTTGTGTCCAGTTACTCCAATTTTAATCGAGTGAAGTACGTAGGCAAATTGTTCGCTACTTTTTAAGCTCGTTTTACGATAAAATAGTACTTCTAAATTTAAAAAAAAATATGGATTCTAAACCCTCAGTTATGATATTACTAACATAAACTGCTTTTCTAAAGTTTATATAAGTTAAAATTATATTAAAAAAAAGTTCTAATTGTGGCTAAGAAAATAATATTTTTTTTTGTTAATTTATTTTCTCTTAGTGTAAAAGTAAACTATCCCCACGCGTCCCCACGGTGATTTTTGCAAGAACTTGTAATGCATACTTCATATATATTGATATCCAACAAGAATATGTTTCGTATGTTTGCGTTATTTTGATTTATTCACTTTTTTATATAGCTCACAAAATTAAAAAAAAAACGCATTTAAATAGCTTGTTGTTTGAAATACATTTAACTGGAAATTTCTTTTGTGAAAATTCTGGTAAAATATTTTTAATTATAAAATATAGGATCAAGAAAACCTCATGCAACTTGATTTTTGTCCGTAACTAGTTGCGATGATGCCTCAGAAACTATCTAACCATTCTCAAAAACGCTTGGATCTAGTGGAAATCTATAGTGAATTAATTTTTTTTAATTGATAATTGTAAAATTAGTTCAGCAGGCTTCTTTCAACTTATACGATATATTTGTATGTATATATGTCTTCATAACGTTGAAATGAAAGAATAATGTAACTTCTTGAGGGTTTTTTTAATTAATTTTTTGCTTCTTACGCGAGTCTCGAGATTGATGTATTGCATCTTTTATTGCAGGATTACGTTCAAAAGAACTTGCTTTAAAAAGAATGGAATTATATAATTTAAGGAAAGAGAATCTTTGTATAAAACCCTATATGAAAAACTCCCTATATGAAAACTGTTTTTTATCAGAACATCTCAAAAAGTTTACAAATGGCCCGGATAGTGAATCAAGCTATTTTATTAAAACTCTTTCGCATTTTACAACGCCGCGTCTTATAGAAAACTGGTTTTAAAAAAGTAAGAATTCTTATTTAAAACAAATTAATTACTAAAAATATATTTAAAGTGTACTTATTTATTCATAATTAACTATTTTACATTAAATACAACCAACAAAAATTTTATAAATCACTCCAGTGAACTAATGCCAGCTATGTGATATCTTGACCCGCGGCGACTTGAATCTATCAACCAGCTAGAAACTTTGCCCGCGTGTCAAAGACTATCTCCAATTTCTCCGAACATTGTTTCAAGTTTTATAAAAAAAATACAAATACTCCATTTCTAAGAAAATGCATTTTTAATATGAAATTGTAAACCAAAATTAGCAAAATAAATGTCGAGTTACTTCTTTCAAATCTATAAAATTATTACGTGGTTTCGTTCAATAAAAGGCATTGAGTAACAAATCTTTAGAATATCAGTAAATATTTCATTTTGTGTGTGTGAAGCAGAATTACCTTAAAAGTTTGACTGACACCTTTCTAGAATTATGTAAGATTAATCGAACTAAATGGTTTCACTATTACAGTTTAAAGGGTTATTTCTTACGAAACTTCCTTAAAATCCATCAAAACCACTTTGAGGTCGAAAGATTTATTAGACTTGAATTTAAAAGACAACTTTTAGGAATGACCATCTCCTCTCATGAGTGTCGAATAAACCAAATTCTTCCTGTAAAAGGACGTTTTCCGCTCTATGGGTACCATTCGGACATGTTTACAAGGCGACATAATGGTTTGACTCGGTTGTAAATGAAGTTTTGTATTTAAGTAAAAAGATTTTTAAAGAACTGTAATGAGGTAGTTACAAGAGAAAGAGTAATTTCTGTTAAAAACATTACTATTAAAATTAAAATAAGTAACCTTATTTAGTTACGGTGAACGTAGCTCAAATCTTTTACTTATATTCTGACATTTAATGGGTGTAGTGATAATTACTTTTATAATTACTGTTGAATCACACCATAGAAATGAAAAAAAATAGCATTACATTTATTTACAAAATAGAGATCATGATAAAATAAATGGGAGATTTGATTGATATCGCAAATAGTAATGATTCCGTCTGCAAAGTCTCTTTGTCGGCAAAGTCTCTATGGAGAACAAAACCCAACCCTTAACCGTGTAGTAACAATTTACCCCAGTCAAGTGATGAGGTAAAAACCTAGCAGCTGCTACCGAAGTCAAAAATAGAAGAAAAAGTAATAAAGGCTTGATGATAAACTGGGAAGCGTCATAATGCTAAAATTATTTAAAATAAGTTAATGATGAATATTGCCTTAAGTACTTATATTGCCTTTTAATTTTTACCCATAGTCACGGCAGTATGCCTTGGTCAAGACAGTCAAAACAGAACCTTAACCCATTAGTGACCCATTTATGAAAACAGGGTTCCTTGGCCCAATGAAAACGTCGTTTGGAAAAGTCTTTTTTTTTTGTCTAACTTTTAAAACGTTAACGTAAAAATCGTTTTTTGTATTTGGTTTGTTTGGTTAAGTAGACTTCAGAACATAGAATTACGAAAAATATTATCGTACACCTGTCACAAAAATATGTAATTAGTAATTTGGTAATAAATAGTAATTGGGTTTTGGGTCAGTAATTGGGTTTTTATCTAGCAGCAAAATATGTTTATAGGAGGGAATGGACAAGAGGAAAATAGAGAAATTCTTACCGCTTTAAGCTTCAAAAAAAAGCTTAAACTGACGTCTATTTAAAAATAAAATCTTTGAATATCACAAAGTAAAACTCATTTTCTTTATTTAAAAAAACTAGTTACCCTTTTTCCAAACCAGGGTAGTTGACAGCTGCCGTACTCACTTTCTACTAGCATAGAATCCCCTTTGTAAACGCATTTTTTATATGTCCATGCAAAAATTCACGTAACAGCGGACACTTATCAAAGGGAGTTTCTTTACAATGAGGAAGTATAAAAAAAATTATAGTGAAATTTCGTGTGAATAAAATTTCTTGCAAATTGTTCTTGACATGGTGACTTGATTTTTGAGGTAGAGGGAAATGTTATCTGAAGTTGGAATATAAGAAAAAAATCTTTTCAATTTTTGCATTTTAGACATTTGTTCAGGATACGTTTGTGTGTATACAGAATATTATTGCAGTCAGTGTATCTAAACGCAGTGGCAAGAGATGAGTTGGTGAATCTGTGTTAACCTTCGGATACCCTTCCAATCATTTTACAGGTCTAATCGGATAATATGAAAACTTTATATATGGTAAGAATTCCTTTATTAACATGCATACATGTTTTAATTATTTGAATTGGCACTATAAGACGTTGGATTCTCGAGTCAGTGCATCCCTTAACACCGTGACAATGATTTATTGTGTAACAGTATTATGTTAAACCATCAAAATTATTTTTAAATTAAATTTGAAAAAGTTATCAGTTCTTTGATCTTGAGCTACGTTTATTATTGTTTAACTTGAATTATTCTCTATTTTTATTTTTTTAATCCATATAAGAAATGTGAAAAAGAAAGAAGAAATGTGCAAAAATTTCGCAGTTTTTCTATCAATTAGTTAAATTTAACAGAACTCACCTTATGTAACCATTTCAACTTGCTGAAACTTTTTGACATTTTTGTGACTCCAAAAGATATCTGAACTATTTGTTCCTCGTACGGTTTTATACGGCTATAAAATGATGGATGTACCTGTCTACAAGTTGTGAAACATGACTGAATAAAACTGACATGAACAAACTAAAAATTGTTAAATTCAAGGGTTTAATGAAGAAATGCAGCATTAAAAGTAAATGAAAAATAATTAACATAGAACATTCGCAGTCGGTAATTTATGTGTGTATTATTTTGTGCCTTAAACTTATGACTGATCTCTCCATTACAATTTTAGAGTATTATCATTACCATTTTATAATAAAATAACTTTGTTTCACTCTTCAAGTAAATTTACCCCCTGACTAGTAGTTTTTATTTTACGGCAACTTTTAACGAAACTTTATTCACATATGAAGACCTGATCTTCGAAATACAAAAAGGTCAACCAAACATATTAACCATTTTAAAAGTATAAGCCATAATTTAATTTCAGATAAGTAACTTTATTTAAATGAATAAAGAAGTCATTTACAACTGCTGTATTTTTAAACCAAAAAAAGGAACATATTTTGGATATATAAATAAAAGTTAATCAAGAGTATGTTGCATATTATAATGAAATTTAAAAATTGAACCTTAACACAAAATTTGTCATCCAAATTTATTCCTTTCTAAATTACCAATCAAACTTTTTTTCTTTGGGCTGGACGGGCACAAATTTTAAAAAATAACACTTTTACAACACAAGTGATAATGAGAGTCAGATATTTTTAAACAATTAAAATTATTGCTACTCTTCTTCGAACTTCGCGCATCTCATACACTGTAAAAATTTGACGTAACATTGCTCCAGCTTTATTGAGTAACGTTACACCTAATTATAAGGCTTTAACGTTGCAATTAATTTATGGAATAATATTACACCAAACTTATATAATAACGTGACACAACAAAATAGGAGTAAACTTCTCATTTACGTAACATTACTCCATAAATTGGGGCATAACGTTTTTCATAAATTTTTAGGCAGCTATGCTTAAACTTATAGTTTTATGAATCAACAAAAAGCACATTTTTAAAGGCATTGGATTAAAATAAAAAAATATATATAAATAGTAGTCTTTATAAACTTTATTTTTAATATTTTTTAGGCTTGTGCTGTCATTTTTCTTACCATCAGTTTGTTGGCAATTGCAAATGGAAAATCATCAAAAGTAAGCATATTTGTTGTTAACGATTTAGAATTTTTTTTTACCTTTTTCTATCAAAAAGTCCCTGATGAAAATCTTCATTTAATAAGCATTTAAGACATTTATAGAATTTATAGTAGATAATTGCATGTTTAAATTGCTCTTTTTATTCAAATAAATGTTATTCAACATTCATAGTTATAAATAAGCAACTGCACAACGTACATAAGTAAACTTTTAACAACTATTGTAACACACTGGGAAAAATGCGGAACATAGAAAATTTTAATAATTAATTTGTGAATGCATGCTGTAATAAGTTGCACTTCCTTTCATTGTGTAAGAATATAATAGAAAACTGCTATGATAACGTAATTTAAAAATTAAAATACTTATGTCCCGTTCCTTGACTTTACTTGATGTACCCAAAATGACAATAAAAACTCATTTAACATATAATTCTGGTTAAGAATTTTTTTCCCAAATATCCCTGATAAGTTTCAGATCAACATATATTTAATGGTGTTTTTCTTTAGTTGAGCACAAATTTCCGTTTCGGGAAAGATTCAAGAGGTATAGCTAAATTCATTTATAAAACTTCAGCATTTTTTCCCTTACATATAACATTACATGATATCATATGATTAACTTTTGATATAATCTCTAAATCCCAACACTGGAATAATATCGTAGTACCATCATACTATATTTAAGATATTTAATATTTGAATGTTGTCTCTTCAAGGGTTAATTAAACTTATTTTTAAAAAATTAATATGATCCTAAATTCTCAACATATTTTCTTTTAAATATATAAAATAGGTAGAATAGTGGAAAGAGCTAAATAAACAAAAAGTTAGCACTTAATTAAACATTTGAAATATCCATTTGAATCGATACTTGAGAGCTATAGCAAAGAAAACAGGACGTGGCAAGTTTGAAAGTCCGGCCAAACATGACAAATGAAACAACTTTTTCCTTCATGTTCAACATTTAATAATCTTTGCGGGATATTTTTTTAGTGCTGAAAATGTTTATCGACTTTGGTTATACCTGGTTTTGATAATTAGTATGTGGTACAATTTAGTGTAAACTAATTTCAGGTTTTGTTTTTCAGGACGACAAACCCCGTCTACCGATCGAACTGTCTTTTAGTCCATTAAAATCCGAAAATAAAGCATCGTATTCATATTTTGACAAAAATCATAGAAAAGTTCAAGTAGAAATACGTTCTAATGACAGCAATAAAAGTGATATCGATCTTTTAATAGCGGCTACAAATGACAATGAAGCTACAACAAATTCTATAGAATTATTTTCTCCGAAATACGATCTTGAAGAGAAATCGACCAGCGAAGATCCAGTTTCTAAAACTGTAGAAAACGACACAAATGGTAAAGAATCTGAAATTTCCCGTAAAGACATTGCTGATTCATACCAACCGCCAGAGTTTTCAGAAGTTGACTTACCTTCTTCAACGCAGAAGTTGACTGAACGTTCCCATGATTCACTGTTCAACATAAAGAAGTTTTCTCCATTAGAAAATCTCAAGTACTTAGAAAAAAATTTAGAAAAAGAAATGCAGCCTCGGTATCTTGAGCAGGCCCTCACTACCTTACAATACGGGAACAGTCAGGTCCCTTATGGAATGATGCTTTCACGGCCCATGTTCTACGGAAGTCAAGTTTCAATGTATCAACCAAATCCCGATACATTACGTTTGGGCCACATTGATCAACATCCACAAAAATATTATAATCCCCATCAAATGCAAATACCTAAACACACTCCAATCTATGTCGAAAATGGATCTCCTCAGAGAAACGCTGGGATAAATCCTTACAGTGACTACATAAACCCTAATCCTCACCCCGTATACCCTGAACGTCAACCACAAATAAACATTAAGGAACTATCTAGAGATCCAAGGTACAATTCCGAATCCAGTTACGGAATTAGTTCACCCGAATCAAAGACACTTTTAACGAATTCTGGAAAACCTGAATACAATACTATGTTTAGCCCAGTTTATAATCATGCAGGTATACATAAAGAACATTTGGCCATCCGTAACTATCCTGAAAACTATTCTCACAATCATCAAAGAATTCCAGTTAATCCAAATTATCAGCATTCTGATAGTCAACATCAAGTAAAAGATAAAGTACCAGATCGAAACTTATACTACACTCCAATACCTGACAAATATCACAAATACGGTTATAGATATCCCACCTATGTTTCTAATAAGTTTCGAAAACCTGTTGATTACCAAGAATTAAATGTAAATAGAATAATTCCTCAAAATCAATATCGAGAATTGATCCATCTTGATGATATGAATAGATTACGCCCTCAAAATACATTAAATAATCTCAAAGACAAACAAGTTCCCCACTATACAATTGTCCCTCAACACCTATTACCAAATTACTTGAAGAATCCTGTTCATAGCCAACATATTGAAACTTACCCAACTTCAATGGAAAAAAGAGAACTTCAGTCACACCCCAATTCGTACCATGGTAAACAATATCGGAATTCTGAAGTATATTCCGGTCCAAGAAACAAACCTGAAATCAAGCCTTTGGACTATACTCCAGAACTTCAGTATCATCAGGATCCTCAAGTATTTTCCAGTCCACGCCACAAATCGGAAATGAAACATTTGGATTATCCAAAAAAAAATCAGCATCAAGATAATCGAGAATATTCCAGTCCACAACACAAACTGCAAATGAAGCATTTGGACTCGCCTCCAGAGCAGTCTCTTCCTCAAGTTCAGCACAAAAGGTATCCAAATCAAATGAGTTCCATCCCTCCACAATATTCCAACAACGAAGATCACCAGAAATACTATCCACAGAACTTACATTCAATTCCCGGCGAAGGTAGTTCTGAACATTCACATCCTGTTGACCAAAAAGAATATCCAGTATCTTCCACATATCATGTCGAGTCTGAAGATCCCCACAGAAAATATTCTATTCCACCACGCCATCTACAAATGCAAGATTCCGTGAAATCAGAAAACCATGGAACTGGTAACAAAGACCGTCACCTATCACATCCGAAGAAAAAGAAAAAATACAAGAAAAATAATAAAAATGGCCGTATACCGTATGAGATAAAATCAGATAAAAATTTGAAAGAACAATCACATTTCAATCAGGAAGATTTTCATGGCCATGCTTCACATCAATAAGTCATTATGATTTGTGAATGACTTTAATTGAAGGGTCTAGTCGCAAATCTCACATTCTCCAAAATATAACTAAGATATAGGGTCATGTCTCTTTATTGACGACTTCGTTCAATTGAATTTACGATCGTCAAAAGTCGCCAATCAACGGCCGGACCCTATAAACGTTAATTATGGTTTGGAGAATGTGAATTTTGCAACTGGACTCTTCAATTAAGATAGTGAAAAACTAAAATTAATTTTTCGGCAATATATTTAAATTAGAACAAGTAATATGTTTGACTATATACCTAACACAGACAATTGGAATATATATTTATGGCAACACCAAATTATAAAAGTAAATGAATAATGAAATGAATTTAGCTTTCTGCTTTGTAACGTCTTTTAAACAAATGCATTTTGTTATTTATAGAAAAGTTTATAAGAATTGAATTATTCAATAATTAGAAATAAACATCCCTGTTGTTTTTACTGTAGCAAAAATAGTTAACTATTTATTTTATGTGTATAATCGTTTATACGTTATGTTTAAACTTCCTTACTTATAAAACAAGCTTTACTTCTCTTGATTTAAAATGTATGTATATTCGTAAAGACTTGAAAATATTAAATAGTAATGTAATTTCCGTATTGATTACTATTGATTCTATTTTAGATTACTTTTATTTTCTTACTCTTTGAAAAAGAGACGGTAATTATATTAGAAATTAACTGCATAACAAAAGAATTTCTTTCACACTTTTGCAATTCGTCATATAAAACAATTAATGTAGTGATGAATACTAATACTAATGCTGTAGTAAAGATGGTGTGCCTCAAACCAATTTAAAATAGATTCGTGTCCTAGAATGCATCTGCAGTTTGTTTTTGTTACCCAAAAATCTTTGAAATTTAGTTATCGTAACATATTTTTTATTTATTTGCACTTTCAATACAAGCCGTACTTTAAACTGTGAAAAATAACTGTTTCTAAAATAATCTGTACAATAATATTTAAATCATATTGCGTTCATATAGCATCGTGCAATTGGTAAAACTTAATAATGTTTAATCAACAATTCGAATATTTAGTTTCAATATAATTTAAAGGCTTCACTATAATAAAATAAAGAGAAAATTTAATCCAAATTTTAAAGTCTACTTTACCAAATAGTTTATTTGTTTAGTATCTCAAATGGCACCTTAGACTTTAAAAAAGTTTCTTTAAAATTACAGCACATTTCGCATTTTTTTTACATTAAGTTGTTGTAATGTGTGTTTTACAGTAAATTGTTGTTTTCTTGACGTGCAGAGGCACATCAACAATTTACTCCAATAGCATTTATTTAGAGAAGGTGGTTGCATACAATCACTGCCAGAGAAGCAAACGTTTTCACCGATACATCACAATAAATTTTGCATCATATGTAAATTAACAGCACATGGTGAGGGCAGCACTTTTACCATCACACAATGATGGCAAATATCAAAAGATTTTTTACAGTGTACACTAATAAAAACATATGGGTCATTCCTGAGAAAACGTACAATTTGAGGCGAAAAATCTCGAAAAAAAAAATATTGATGAAAGTTTTTGAAACTTTGGATTTAAGTTATACTTACATACTACATTCGAAATATAGGATCGGTCCAGATCATACATTTAATATTAATTATTCTGATAGAAAGTTTTAATTTAATAATGTTTCATTTAGAAAAGTTTTAACCCCCAAAATTCACATAAAAATATTTTATTGATGTGTTACACTTTAATAAAATTTCAGCTTTACATTATTACATTACTTCACGGCAAAATACTAAGTTACTATAATGTATTTCACTTATATTTAATCGATTTATTCTTATATAATTAAAACGTCATGTCCGTGTATACAAACATCATGTCCGTGGGCCAAAAACCACGGACATGATGGCTCACGGATATGATGAAATCGTAAATAAGGGCTCACAAACAGAAAAGTTTTAGGCTTAAGAGAACGAAGCATGCAAACTAAGCTTATATAATATATTTCTTTCTACAAATAACAAATTATACGTTCAAATCATTGATTTACCTTCTTATATCTTGACCACAGACATTACGCTATGATCTTGTCAGAAGCCTTTTTTTAACTTTCAACTTCAAATTACTTTTTATCTACTCCGGTATTCAAACTATCGACTTGATACAACGTTTTGCGTGCACGGTTGAATAATAATAAGACTGAAACAGAGTACTGTTGTCATTTCTAGATAGTTATGCAAGCTAAAGAATACGTTGTACACGGACATGACGAAAATCTGTGGGACATTTTATTTTCACAGAATTTATAAATTTATAGTATCTATAATAATTTTATTTTTTTGTTTGTATGTTCTAGTAATGCCAATTTAATAAAAA